>JARUHQ010000003.1:25972100-26338665 GCA_029955515.1 Chrysomela aeneicollis
AGCTCATCATCCAGCTGGATATAGAGTGGGAATATAAAAAGCTTTGAGCAGCACAGCATTCGCATCAGTTTACAATTATTATTATGAGTGAAGACTCTGGTTATCCTTCATCCTGTGAAATGAATTTTGAAGATGATAGTTCTTCATCACCGCCAGACTACTTTGCTGAAGTCGATAGATGTTTGGAAGTGTTTGAGAAGGCCGCGCAAACTGAAACACATTATCTGCTCAATACTTCGTTCCCGCTTTCCACCTACGAGATTCAGTGTGGCTTGAGTCCAGCTAGACAATTCAGCCCTGCCATCGTTCTGAAGAAACCCCATTATCCAAAAAAGATTTCGTTCGCTACTTACGAATGGGCAACCTTTATTGAATTGCTGCGAGATCTTCAACAAGATTTTTTCCACCAACCTCTGCCTGGCTTCATCGACGAATACGATCCTGTGGTGAGCGCCTGCGGGGACTATGCCACCGTAACCCGAGCTGTTTGGGATGGCATCAAGGTGCTAACAGTGACCAAACATCATGTGCAATTTGATTTGATGGAAGAAGATGTCGCCGATATTCTGAGTGTTGAAGTGCAACTTTTATCGCATCGAGTTAATATGATGAATGAATTGGACTTTTGTATATACTATAGTAATCTTTCAGATACTGCAGCAGATTGGATTAGAAACAAACTGTATTGAGTGTGGAAGAAATTATATATGGATTTTGTAATGCTGCTAGTAGTATGTCAAGTAATGCACTTTCAAAATATCTTTATTATTGTAAAGATCGAATAATATCTGATTTGAATAAAAGACTTTGAAAATAATATGTTTTTTCATCACACCTATCATACCATACATAAATAAAACAAATAGATTTTTTTTTATCATTTTTATTCAGTAGCGTAGTATATAATAAGCATGTTTCATGGGAACAATAATTCAGCAGCAGCGTAGATGGTACATGACATAAAGGAGATTATTTAGAATCAAAAAAAAAGTCGTTTCTTCATTTTTGAATGTTATTGATGAGAGAGAGAGAGGGAGATGAATATCGTCAAGGAAATAATAATTAATAATCAATGTCTGAATCTTCGTCACCTGAATCAATGAATCGATTAAAATAGGGATAGCTATTTGGATCCACGCTGTGATGTGGATTCACATGTAAATCCATGTCACATTCATATCGTTGTTTGAGTCTAAATAAAAGCTCTCCGAAACTATTCTGATACCACAAATTTCTATCCCGATACAATGTGCATAAGTCTTTCGTTCTATAAAATAGATGAAAATGGTCTCGAATGATATGCAAATTCATTTCAATATTATGCATTTTCAATACATCCATCAAAGTTTTCAAGCAGCTGTGACATAAAATCAAATTGAATTGCTTTATTTTGTAGAAATTAGCCCAAACACAATAATGAGATTCCTCTACATATTCTTGAGTCCAATCAGAGCAGAATGAAATTGCGTTTCTCATTTGTCGGCTCATAGTTAACTGGTGTACAACATTTTTGTTTTCCAATGAGACTAACCTGCTGAGCTGATCATTTTGAACATCATTAATAATATAATTCCATCGGAACTTGCTATATTTTTTTATTATTACCTTGACTAACGAAATGGGTAGCAATTGGTGCGAGATT
Organism: Chrysomela aeneicollis; assembly: GCA_029955515.1. Taxonomy (NCBI): domain Eukaryota; kingdom Metazoa; phylum Arthropoda; class Insecta; order Coleoptera; family Chrysomelidae; genus Chrysomela; species Chrysomela aeneicollis. Next base: position 25,973,743 of record JARUHQ010000003.1, read on the forward strand.
AAATAATTTATGAAAGATGTTATATTTTCGACATTTTCACAAATTACTTTGATGCTTTGATCTTCAAGTCGTAAAAGAGACGATGTTGATGATGATGACATGATCTCTGAAAAAAAGAGAAAAAAGATTTTACATCTGCTTTTGCAAGTACAATCATTACTCTTTTGCCTCAAAATGTCCCCAAGGTAGTGTATCAAAACAATCTGGTATCAAATAGCGTTTATCATCATGAGGACTAAGGGCAATTTTCGCTTGTTCAATGCTGAAAACGTTGTGAGCATATGAACGAATGCAGCGTTGGGATGCTGTTTTTTGCTTGAATTCTCTCAAACAATTTAGATAGTCATCGAAACCAATTTTATATTTAACGACATTATTTTTGACTCCCTTGGATTTTTTAACAACCTTACCTCCCTGAACTTTATAAGTATACATTTTTGAACGTAGCCCTATAAAATGAGTCACGATTTTTCCATTGGCCTCATCTTTCATCAAGCCTAAAACTTTTTTATTGGCTTGAGGAATTCCATATTTATTATCTAATGCATATTCTGACATATCGAATTTGGAAATATCGGTCTTTATCACTTCCTCATATACATCATTACACTTTAGTTCATATATAAAACTATCGGTATCCATGTATAGCAATTTACAGTTTTCAATAGTCATTTTTGGAAGCATAAAATCATAGTGGAAGTTGTACATGCATATTTTTGATAAATCCAAAATTGCCATTCCCACATACAGAGGTTTATTGAAGATGATTTCAACTTTCTTCAATTCAATAGCCATCAAGTTCTCATCGAAAATTGTTCGGCTGTGAAATTGTGGACTACTTATGAAATTTTTTGCTTCGTATCGTCCCTCACACGATCTACAAACATTGTTTCAAATTTCTATAGTGTAGGATATAGTATTTTTTGTCGTAAAGTGTCGTCATCAGTTTGGGTAATTTTGAGCCGGGCGGTATGCGATGTTCCGCAGCAAATGGAAAGTCTTTATGTTGGTTGTGTAGCTCACGAGGGTATTCCAAGTCTACTTGCAGTATATACCCCTCAGAGGCATCGTCTGCAATAGCCATAACATCAACATTTTCAACGTTTTCCATCCATGAAAACTATCCATAGGGTAAACATTCTGACATTGCCCATCCATATAAATTATTAACATCTAAATACATGAGATATTTTGATGGGTCTTTTGGATCGAAATCAGGCATATATTTGTTGTTGGCCTTCGAGCACCGACTACTGCAAACAGAGATTCCACCCCGTATGGCTTTTTCAATGAACATAATTTTGTCAACGTCACTCAATAATTCTAGTTCACATTTGGTGTACTTTAGCATAGCATCCCAGGTATGTCCAGGCATGGTATAATACCATGCTGGATCCAGCCCATGGGATGCCAAGCATTTTTTTCGAAAATTCTCAAACACGTCAGCCAACAACAATACATCAGTTTTTAAATAAATGTCTGAATATTTCCCTAAATCAGAAATTTCAAATGCTTTCCATACGCTTTGAGCATGAGCATAATGTTCGTCTGGAATGTGTTCGTCATTTAATTTATTGTAAAAAGATTCTCTAGATGGTAATTTAGTCTCGTTTGATTTTTCCAAACAATCAATGTAATCGTATGGAAAAACACCCTTCTTGGTGAGAAGACCGAATGCTTCATCATCCAAGTGATTAAACTCCTTTTTAATTATGTTCAAGTCTTTTCGATCCATAGTAGAAGATAATTTATCCAAGGATGTGCCCATAAACCGAAAAGAGTCAATAAATCGAAATTTGATGTTTTCGTCATGTAGAGTAAAAGAGAAGTATTTCTCCTTGTTGATTGGCAGTATGCTCATGCTGCCCTTTTTGCTCAGTTCTCTAATCATAAAATGGCTGTCATACCCAGTGAGATTGTGGAAGACGATTGGCACTACAAACAATTTTCGAAAATTCAAATTGCAGGCTTGGTGTGCAAATCCACGAAACAACCCCGTGAAGTGATTGTGGTCACGTACAATGATATCATTGTCTCTGAATACCTTCTCACAAATATGACAAATTTTAGCTTCACACTTGTCAGGATTTTTTTCAATCATCGGCACAATTGTTTTGATTTTTGATTGAACGAATTCAGCTATTTTCAACATTGCATTTGCGAACCAATCCATACAATCTTCACCTCTGTAGCTATCAAAAAAAGACAGTGAATCATCATGATCACACTTCAGATAAAACCCTGCACTGTAGGCTGCATGTTTCTGGTATTTGGCTGTTTTGGATGAAACTCTATCATCAATGTGCTCCAATTTACATTCAAAGTCAGCATAAATAATAAATGGGGCTGTTTGTTTGTATGTGAAATTTTTAAATTTTATATGATCATATTTTGGAAAAGAAATTTTGCAATGATTTATTTGAGAACAAAGTGCCTCATGATCTTTGAATTTTTGTTCGCACTTAAAATAATTTAGACATCTATCACAAATGAATTTTTTGCATTTATTTTTGTTAACTTGTCTTCCTATCAAACGAGATAAATCTTGAATGAGACAATAATGATATTTGATATCAGAATCATCATCATCACCATTGTTGCTTGGAAGAGCATCATAATCATTAATTTTTGGGAAATATTCATTTTGAATGAGGAGTAAATTCACATGTTTTTCAAGTTTATTTTTCGTTAGCTTGGCCGGTGTCACAGTGTAGAATGATTTTTCCTTGACTACATTCAACTCTAATATGTAAACGTTCACAGAAATGTTGTTTAATTTTTCGAATTTTGGAATTTTATTTAAAGGCATAGGCGTATCTAGATCTTCTGTTTTCAGAACTGTTGTATAATATGGGTATGCGGAAGTACGTTCCCGATGTGTTTTTGCTGGATACAATGCACTCACGATTGACCAATAAAAACAGGCCGAGTCTATATTTTTAATATTTAGACATGCCTGTTTCTTGAGGATATCTTGTGGCAATTTTATATAGGATGACCCATTTCCTATTTGAAATTTGTTTATATTTATTTCCATTGAAATTATTTTTCGTAAAGCCCAACCCGAGTCACGTTCTTGAAATTCACTCAATTTATTCGAAATTTTGTCACAAACATTATCGGAAAACCATTGTTTCAAATTAGTCGATACGTCAACAATAGCATTCTTGGTGTTGTATTTCAAGTCAAATATTTCTCCATCATCTGATTTCTTTACAAATTCCCCACAAAAATTTGCATTTATTTTCATGATTGGAAATTCCTTTAATAATTTTTTGATTTTAATTTTGAAAAGCAAAAACGAATCAACCAAAAATTGTTCCAAGTCCTTATGAGTTAAATTTATAATAATTCCTGTCCTGACCCTACTTGCAAAAGCAGTTGCAACATCTTTCCATTGCACTCTATTTTTCAATTTAGGTTTCCATACCCCAATCCCTGAGCCTCGATGTCTATTCTGAATTAAATTTCTGAAATGTTTGAAATGTCCCACGTTCGTTTGAAGCTTCTTCAATACCCCAATGGATGCATTATTTTTTCGAATTTCCCTATTACATAATCTTATATATGTTCTCAAACGATTGAGCCAAATTCTTTCATCTCTACTCGTGAATTTGTCAAATAAAATTTTCCTTAATTTTCTGATAACAGTGACTAAATTATCTGATTTCTTGGCGATATCCATCTCTTTCAAAAAATAACACGCAAAAAATGTAAAAACGACTTACTTTTTTAATTCTCAATAATCTCGAACGATGCCGCTGGATGTGCCTTTCCTACGTCAACGGCTCCTCGGTATATCAGCGAATACTTTCCGGGGATGAACTGCCCAACATGCGGCTCGTACGCCTCGGTTACCTTTTGCGGCAGGAATGTGATGTGGTTAGCTAGCTCAATGAGGATATTATCCCCAAATCTTCCCTTGATCACCTTTGCTGATATTATTTTGTGGGCTTGATTGATGCCCAAGTCGTTCAGTTTGATCACTGGCTTCCTCTCCACCAAAGAAGCTTGGTTTAGCTGAGTTAGATCCATCTGAGGGTGAGAAGAAGAAGATTAAAAAGCATCATAAGTTTTTATCTTGTTTGCGAAAAAAAAGAGTACTTACTATTATTGTTATTTAGAGCACACAAACAGGCACAGATATGAAGGTTTGTGATGGTTGTTGCTGCTGCGTGTCTTCGAAGAGAGCTGGAGTACAAGTGTCTGCTGCCGGTGTGCGAATCACTTTTATAATCAGAAACGAACCACGTGCTTGATAACTGATTTTCCCAGACCTCAGCAGCCTCGTGTGCAGGAAAAAACATGTTGATAAAAACATCGAAGCACATAAACGCATTTAATTGGTGAAATGTGATTTATTCAACAGGAAGCTTACATGCTTATCTGAAATGGAAAAACATGTGCAGGAAGTTATCGAGGCTATCAGAGCGATAACAGGAAATGCTTAACCACAATCGCACGAAGTTTTAGTGCTTATCAGCAAATATTCCAAACAAATGTAGATGAAAATTAACTTCATAACGATGGATTTGATGCAATAAAACAAACTCGATATTCATATACTATTTATTAATAATGTATGGGTCCTCTACATTTCAAAAAATAATTACAACCGTGGCAATCGTGCTGTGAACTGACTGGTCCATCTACCTGGGTTCGAGAATCTGGTCTATTATAATGAATGAAACATGGTAAACGAATACTCAACTCAAAATTACATTGATATTCGTTTGGTAATTTATACCAAACATCCAACAATTCCCATGGCCTAGCATGTTGTATCAAATATTTGATTGGAAATTCTTTCAATTCATCTTTGGAAAAGTCTTGCAGGCTCTTCTCGCCATGCAGGAATGCTAGAACGGTCTCCATTATTGTACTTCCACCCTCTTCACAACAAAGATTGATTTGAATTGTTCTGTGCTGTGCAGGGTTCAATGCGTCGCAAAGGGTATCTTGCTTTGGAGAAATTGCGTTTTGTGAAAACTTTATCCCAAACTTTCCTAGCATTTTCTTTATCTTCATGAGTCTTGGATAATGCTTATACCAATCTACCGAATTCCTCGAGACTACAACTGTATTTTTCAGAGTCCATATTGTTACTAATGAATTTTTTGTCTATGCTTCCTCCTTCATCTCATCTTGCATCGAAAACCTTTAAATTCCAGATATTATGTATGTTAATCTTCCTATAGATATTCCAACTTGAATAAGTCGAGTGGAAACACGAAGAACCTATCGTCTTAGAGTCCCCCCGTCTCCCCAACGCAGCCCCCCTAATATATCCATATCTGAAATGGCATATTTTTGGCAACTATGTATACGCGACGGTTACTCGGAATATTTCAAACGTCCGGCAACAATATACCAAGCGAACGCACCACTCAGATATCACTGAAACGAATCTAGCCCGTTAACGTCACGCAGCGCGCGCGTTCTCTCGTCGCCATCCATATCTGAAATGACATATTTTCGGCAACTATGTATACGCGACGGTTACTCGGAATATTTCAAACGTCCGGCAACAATGTACCAAGCGAACGCCCCGCTTAGATATCACTGACGGATCTAGCTCGATTACGTCACGCAGCGCGAGCGCGCGCTCGGTCTCTCGTCGCCTCGATTTCCACCGTTAATTATACTGTGTAGTGGTCGTGGCGATGATGTTACGTATCGGATTCATAGTCCGATGGTCTCGGGTTCAAATCCCGTCGTCGTCAAAGGTTTTTTCAATTGTTGGATGAATCAGCGGCGACTTGGAGCACTTCCCAATTGACAAGATGGCGATTAGGAAGTGTTCCATGTCATATGTCAAATTGTTCCATGTTCAGAGAGAGAAAGCGGCAACGTTGAGACGTCACAGCGTTGCAAGCTATCTCTCTCTCTGACACATTAGCCTATGCGTTTCTCTCTCTAACACATGGTTTGCCATATTCTGGTAGTGGCGGCCTCCTAGTTTAACTACTATGATCGTTCCGTCTATCCATCCAACCTTCTGTTCGATTGGGTCGCTCGTATGTATAACGCAAGAACAGTCACCTGGTGAGTATTACTATACATCACATCACATCACCACGATATAATCGAATACAACTCAGTTACAATTATCGTTCCGTCTAACCATCCAACCTTATGTTCGATTCAGACGCTCATATGTGTAACGAAAGAACCGTTACATGGTAGGTGTAACTAAATATACAGCATAACGATATAATCGAATACAACCCCAGATACGATTATTGTTTAGTCTATCCATTCAACCTTCTGTTCAATTCAGTCGCTCTTATGTATAACGGAAGAACAGTTACCTGGTGAGTACAACTATATAAACATAATCGAATACAACCCTGATACGATGATTGTTCAATCTATCCATTTAACCTTCTGCTCGATTCGGTCGCTCGTATGAAAAACGGAAGAACAGTTACCTGGTGAGTATTGCTATATAAACATCATCACGATATCATCGAATACAACTCAGATACAATTATCGTTTCGTCTAACCATTTAACCTTCTGTTCGATTCAGTCGCTAGTATGTGTAACGGAAGAACAGTTACCTGGTGAGTATTGCTATATAAACATCATCACGATATCATGGAATACAACTCAGATACAATTATCGTTTCGTCAAACCATTTAACCTTCTGTTCGATTCAGTCGCTAGTATGTAAAACGGAAGTACCGTCACCTGGTAAGTATCACTATATATACAGTATTGCGATATAATCGGATACCACCCAGATACATTGATTGTTCAGTCGATCCATTCAACTATCTGTACGTTTCGGTCGCTCGTATGTTAAACGGGAATACCGTCACCTAGTGTGTATAACTATATACACAGCATAACATCATAATCGAATACAACCCAGATACTATCCATTCAACCTTCTGTTCGATTCGGTTGCTCGTATTTATAACGGAAGAACAGTAACCTGGTGAGTATTTCTATATGAACGTCATCACGATATATTCGAATACAACTCATATACAATGATCATTCCGTCCATCCATCCAACCTTCTGTTCGATTGGGTCGCTTGTACGTATAACGCAAGAACAGTCACCTGGTGAGTATTACTATCATGACATAATCACGATATAATCGAATACAACCCCAGATACGATCATTGATTAGTCTATCCATTCAACCTTCTGTTCAATTCAGTCGCTCGTATGTATAACGGAAGAACAGTTACCTGGTGAGTATTGCTATATAAACATCATCACGATATCATCGAATACAACTCAGATACAATTATCGTTTCGTCTAACCATTTAACCTTCTGTACGATTCAGTCGCTAGTATGTGTAACGGAAGTACCGTCACCTGGTAAGTATCACTATATATACAGTATCGCGATATAATCGGATTCCACCCAGATATATTGATTGTTCAGTCTATCCATTCAACTTTCTGTTCGTTTCGGTCGCTCGTATGTAAAACGGAAATACCGTCACCTAGTGTGTATAACTATATACACAGCATAACATCAGAATCGAATACAACCCATATACTATCCATTCAACCTTCTGTTCGATTCGGTTGCTCGGTTGTATAACGAAAGAACAGTAACCTGGTGAGTATTTCTATATAAACGTCATCACGATATAATCGAATAAAACTCAGATACAATGATCATTTCGTCTATCTATCCAACCTCCTGTTCGATTGGGTCGCTCGTATGTATAACGCAAGAACAGTCACCTGGTGAGTATTACTATATAAACATCACGATATAAGCGAATACAACTCAGTTACAATTATCGTTCCGTCTAACCATCCAACCTTATGTTCGATTCAGACGCTCCTATGTGTAACGAAAGAACCGTTACATGGTAGGTGTAACTAAATATACAGCATAACGATATAATCGGATACAACCCAGATACAATGATTGTTTAATCTATCCATTCAACCCTATGTTCGATTCGGTTGCTCGTATGTATAACGGAAGAACAGTTAGCTGGTTAGACATAATATATAATAATCATCACGAAATAATCGAATACAACCCAGATACGATGATTGTTCAGTCTATCCATTCACCCTTCTCTACGATTCAGTCGCTCGTATGTGTAACGAAAGAACCGTTACAGGGTAGGCTAAACTGAATATACAGCATAACGATATATTCGGATACAACCCAGATACAATGATTGTTCAATCTATCCATTCAACATTATGCTCGATTCGGTTGCTCGTATGTATAACGGAAGAACAGTTACCTGGTTAGACATAATATATGATAATCATCACGAAACAATCGAATACAACCCAGATACGATGATTGTTCAGTCTATCCATTCACCCTTTTCTACGATTCAGTCGCTCGTTTGTGTTACGAAACAACCGTTACATGGTAGGCTAAACTAAATATACAGCATAACGATATAATCGGAGACAACCCAGATACAATGATTGTTCAATCTATCCATTCAACCTCATGTTCGATTCGGTTGCTCGTATGTAGAACGGAAGAACTGTTATCTGGTTAGACATACTATATGATAATCATCACGATATAATCGAATACAACCCAGATACGATGATTGTTCAGTCTATCCATTCAACCTTCTGTTCAGTTCAGTCGCTCTTATGTATAACTGGAGAACAGTTACCTGGTGAGTATTGCTATATAAACATCATCACGATATCATCGAATACAACTCAGATACAATTATCGTTTCGTCTAACCAGTTCACCTTCTGTTCGATTCAGTCGCTAGTAGGTGTAACGGAAGTACCGTCACCTGGTAAGTATCACTATATTATACAGTATTGCGATATAATCACCACCCAGATACATTGATTGTTCAGTCTATCCATTCAACTTTCTGTTCGTTTCGGTCACTCGTATGTAAAACGGGAATACCGTCACCTAGTGTGTGAAACTATATACACAGCATAACATCATAATCGAATACAACCCAGATACTATCCATTCAACCTTCTGTTCGATTTGGTTGCTCGTATGTATAACGAGAGAACAGTAACCTGGTGAGTATTTCTATATAAACGTCATCACGATATAATCGAATACAACCCAGATACGATGATTGTTCAGTCTATCCATTCAACCTTCTGTTCGGTTCAGTCGCTCTTATGTATAACTGGAGAACAGTTACCTGGTGAGTATAACTATATAAACAGCATCACGATATAATCGAATAAAACCCCAGATACGATTATTGTTCAGTCTATCCATTCAACCTTCTGTTCAATTTAGTCGCTCGTATGTATAACGGATGAACAGTTACCTGGTGAGTATAACTATATAAACATAATCGAATACAACCCAGATACGATGATTGTTCAATCTATCCATTTAACCTTCTGCTCGATTCGGTCGCTTGTATGTAGAACGGCAGAACAGTTACCTGGTGAGTATTGCTATATAAACATCATCACGATATCATCGAATACAACTCAGATACAATTATCGTTTCGTCTAACCATTTAACCTTCTGTTCAGTTCAGTCGCTCTTATGTATAACTGGAGAACAGTTACCTGGTGAGTATAACCATATAAACAGCATCACGATATAATCGGATAAAACCCCAGATACGATTGTTGTTTAGTCTATCCATTCAACCTTCTGTTCAATTCAGTCGCTCGTATTTATAACGGATGAAGAGTTACCTGGTGAGTATAACTATATAAACATAATCGAATACAACCCAGATACGATGATTGTTCAATCTATCCATTTAACCTTCTGCTCGATTTGGTCGCTTGTATGTAGAACGGAAGAACAGTTACCTGGTGAGTATTGCTATATAAACATCATCACGATATCATCGAATACAACACTGACACAATTATCGTTTCGTCTAACCATTTAACCTTCTGTTCGATTCAGTCGCTAGTATGTGTAACGGAAGTACCGTCACCTGGTAAGTATCACTATATATACAGTATTGCGATATAATCGGATACCACCCAGATACATTGATTGATCAGTCTATCCAATCAACTTTCTGTTCGTTTCGGTCGCTTGTATGTAAAACGAGAATACCGTCACCTAGTATGTATAACTTTATACACAGCATAACATCATAATCGAATACAACCCAGATACTATCCATTCAACCTTCTGTTCGATTCGGTTGCTCGTATCTATAACGAAAGAACAGTTACCTGGTGAGCATGGCTATATAAACATCATCACGATATCATCGAATACAACTCAGATACGATTATTGTTTAGTCTATCCATTCAACCTTCTGTTCAATTCAGTCGCTCATATGTATAATGAAAGAACAGTAACCTGGTGAGTATAACTATATAAACATAATCGAATTCAACCCAGATATAATGATTGTTCAATCTATCCATTCAACCTTATGTTCGATTCGGTTGCACGTATGTATAACGGAAAAACAGTAACCTGGTGAGTATATTTATATAAACATAATCGAATTCAACCCAGATACGATGATTGTCCAATCTATCCATTTAACCTTCTGTTCGATTCGGTTGCTCGTATCTATAACGAAAGAACAGTTACCTGGTGAGCATGGCTATATAAACATCATCACGATATCATCGAATACAACTCAGATACGATTATTGTTTAGTCTATCCATTCAACCTTCTGTTCAATTCAGTCGCTCATATGTATAATGAAAGAACAGTAACCTGGTGAGTATAACTATATAAACATAATCGAATTCAACCCAGATATAATGATTGTTCAATCTATCCATTTAACCTTCTGCTCGATTCGGTCGCTTGTATGTAAAATGGAAGAACAGTTACCTGGTGACTATTGCTTTATAAACATCATCACGATATCATCGAATACAACTCAGATACAATTATCGTTTCGTCTAACCATTTAACCTTCTGTTCGATTCAGTCGCTAGTATGTGTAACGAAAGTACCGTCACCTGGTAAGTATCACTATATATACAGTATTGCGATATAATCGGATACCACCCAGATACATTGATTGTTCAGTCGATCCATTCAACTTTCTGTTCGTTTCGGACGCTCGTATGTAAAACGGGAATACCGTCACCTAGTGTGTATAACTATATACACAGCATAACATCATAATCGAATACAACCCAGATACTATCCATTCAACATTCTGGAGGTAATTTGTGAAAGCCTCACACCAAAGTATCCTGAACTGTATACCTCATATAAAGTTACCATATTTGCTAATAACTTCAAGACTGCAATGGATCCCAATGTTTGGCCCCAGGGGGCATGCGTGAGCCGTTTTTTAGATCTGAAGAAGAGGTCACAAATGAAGACATAATGTTTCATCCATCATTGTTCTTGGCTAATGTCCAGTGCATCAATCAGGATAAGATAGACAATATTTTATTAGATACACAGGATTTTAATATTAATATATTGTGTTTGACAGAGACGTGGTCGTCTGAATACTCATGACAATCATACTGTTTCTATGACTTCCATTTGAGAAGTTACTTCAATAGAACACAGATGAAGGGTGGTGGTGTTGCAATACTATCAAGAAATATTTTACATACTGTTGATTTAGACCTATCGAGGTATTGTCTGGAGCAGCATTTCGAGATATGTGGCATATCATGTATGCTGAACCATCGACCTACAATAATATTGTGTATTTACAGAACCCCTTTCCCCAAAGGGGATCCAGATGTTTTCTTTCAAAAATTATATGATATTCTTGAATTTCTATATAAACCAACTTTCACCTTTATTGTGGCAAGAGATTTCAATATGGATTCATCAGCGAATTCAGGATACTTTGAAAAACTGTCCAATTTGATGGACTGTTTTAACATGAAGTCACTTGTTAAGTGGCCAACCAGAATATCATTTGGAGGTAGGGCCTCAACAATTGATCATATATTCAGTAATGATTGTGATGATGGGGTATGCCTTGTATCGGATAACTATTTCTCTGACCATCGATCGATCCTACTTGACTTCGGACTTCCGGTTGATGAGCCGAAATCCATCAATATATTCAAACGAAATTTTTCTGAGAATGCAATAACCACGTTTGAATTCGATATATGTAATGAAACTTGGGAATCCATTTTCACCATGGTAAATATGGATAGCGCCTTTCGATATTTTTTTAACATTTTCCTGTTCTATTTTGATAAACACTTTCCTAAAGTTAAACAATATGAACGTCACCGAACTAAACAACCCAATTGCAAATGGGTCACTGACGATATTAGGAATTCCAGCACGAAATTAAAGGACCTGTTCGCACTCAAAGGCAAACACCCATTATTGAATGATTTCTATAGAGCAGAAAAGAAAAAGCACACAAACTTAGTACAAAATTCGAAAAAACAATACTTTCAGCAGAAAATAAACAATTCAGACAACCCTACCAAGGCAGCTTGGAATGTAGTGAATGAACTAACCAATAAATCACGAAAACAATCAGTCTCCTCTATAAAATACGACATTGAAATATTCGAGTCACCTGAAAAAATCTCTGAGATATTCAGCAGTTTTTTCAAAAATGAACCACTTAAACTAATATCACAAATTGAATCTGATGATGAAGACGTAGCTAATCAATATTTGAATAATATTGAAATACAGTCTCGGTCTTTTTACCTCCTTCCCTATAGTGAATATGAACTATTTGTCATGCTCAATAGAAAATTGAAAAATAAATTTTCGTCGGGATCAGATGAGAAATCGTAAAACGTGTTCTTAAACACCTTATGGCACCACTTGTCCACCTCATAAATTCATCATTCGCAAATGGAATATTCCCTCAAGCTCTGAAAACTGGTAAAATCACACCTGTATATAAAAAAGGCGACTCTTCTCTAGTAAGTTACTATAGACCTATTACGGTACCTTCTATTTTTTCCAAAATATTTGAATTATCATTCTTGAATAGACTGTTATCTTTTCTCGAGGATTTCAATATCATAACAGAGAACCAACACGGTTTTGTGCAAAATAAATCGACGACAACTGCAATTCACTCATTTGTTATGAACGTCATTAAATGCATTGATGCTGGTGAGTGCCCTGTTGGGGTATTTTGTGACCTCAGCAGGGCATTCGATTGCATTAGTCACAGAATTTTATTGAGTAAACTGTCTCGATACGGAATCCGTGGTATCACACATGAATGGATACAAAGTTTTTTGAGTAATCGTAGGAATCATGTGATTATCGGTGACCATTTGTCATCCTGTAATGAGTATTTGGAAATAGGAGTTCCTCAGGGTTCGGTCCTAGGTCCTACCTTATTTTTACTCTATATCAACGATATTGTAAAGATCTGTAATGGCTCAATTATTATTTACGCTGATGACACCTCAATTATTGTATCAGATAAGGATGAATCATGTATAAGTAAGAAATGTAACAAAATTTCCTCTGATATGTATCAGTGGTTCAGAGCGAACTCACTTTATCTGAATACAAATACAACTAAATGTATACGCTTTCACAATAGACAGAAAGAAGTTGATGTCATTAATTTCGGTGAGGTACAGTCAGTGGATAAGACTGCTCGATTTCTTGGTTTATATATAGACGAACATATTTCCTGGAAAGAACACTGTCAAATCTTAATCAATGAACTGAATTATGTTTCCTACCAATTGCGTGATTTGAGATCAGTTTTGTCTAGTGATCAGTTGCTGATGCTCTACTATGCCCAAGTAGACTCCAGACTTCGATATGGCATCTGCTTTTGGGGAAGGTCTTCAAAAGGTCGCAAAAGAGAATACTTCGAGTTATGTTTAACTTAACCTCTCGACAAAGTTGTGTTGATGTATTCAAAACTTGTAAAATTCTGACGCTACCATCACTCTTCATCTTTGAAGTTTGTGTTTATGTATTTAGTCACTATAGTAGCTTTTCAACCAGATCTAGTATTCATAAACATGACACATAAAAAATCAGCTGAATATACCTTTTTCTAGGGTTCGAATATCCAAAGACTCTCCTGACTCTCTAGGTCCTTTATTATTCAATAAATAACCAGATAATGTAAGAAACAGTCGAACCCTCACACATTTTAAAAAATGTCTTAAGCAATTTTTAATTGAAAGATGCTATTATAGAGTTGATCAGGCACTATAACAAGTATCAGTAGATCGACTGTGTTTTGTCTGTTACTATATACTTGTTATACAATTAACTGAGTGTTTTCATATAGTTCATATATTATTTATTGTTTTTAATTATGTTTGATATAACTATAAATGAACGATTATTCAGGCACTATATATAAGTACTAGTAATTCTACTGTGTTTTGTATGTTATATACATGTTACAATTTTACAACTAGGTGAATGTTATCATGTACTGTTACTGTTTTCCTTGTTTTCCCTTAATTTAGACGAACGACTACTCCTATACAATACTTGTATTGTCCTTCTGGAGAATAAAAATTATTATTATATTATTATTATTACAGTTCAGTCGCTCTTATGTATAACTGGAGAACAGTTACCTGGTGAGTATAACTATAGTGCACCACGCGCGGAATCGTTTCCTTGTGGTTGTCTGTGTTTATTCGCCACGTCGATGTTCACATATCTTTTGTAACCATTTATTAGTTATTAAGTATTTATCTTGTACCTTAGTATATGTTTGTTTGAATATTTTATTACTTTTTCAAATTAATGATTACATTCAATCTAGCTACTTGCGCTCAAGCCCTACGCACAGACTTGTTCTACTGTAGGGTTTTCAATTTATTCCCTCCTCCTTTTATTGTATTTCACTATATGTAATGTAATTCAAGAGGCGTTGTGTGAATAAATTATTATTATTATTATTATTATTATATAAACATCATCAAGATATAATCGAATACAACCCCAGATACGATTATTGTTTAGTCTATCCATTCAACCGTCTGTTCAATTCAGTCGCTCGTATGTATAACGGAAGAACAGTTACCTGGTGAGTATAACTATATAAACATAATCGAATACAACCCAGATACGATGATTGTTCAATCTATCCATCTAACCTTCTGCTCGATTCGGTCGCTTGTATGTAAAACGGAAGAACAGTTACCTGGTGAGTATTTTTATATAAACATCATCACGATATCATCGAATACAACTCAGATACAATTATCGTTTCGTCTAATCATTTAACCTTCTGTTCGATTCAGACGCTAGTATGTGTAACGGAAGTACCGTCACCTGGTGAGTATCACTATATATACAGTATTGCGATATAATCGGATATTACTCAGATACATTGATTGTTCAGTCTATCCATTCAACTTTCTGTTCGTTTCGGTCGCTCGTATGTAAAACGGGAATACCGTCACCTAGTGTGTATAACTATATACACAGCATAACATCATAATCGAATACAACCCAGATACTATCCATTCAACCTTCTGTTCGATTCGGTTGCTCGTATGTATTATTAATTAATTATTATTAATTATTTATTATTAATTAATTTATTATTAATTATTAATTACAATCAGCATATATTCCTCGAAAGGAATATGAGATACAATATTCAACTAAAATTAATATTAATAACAGATTAAACATAGACATGAGAAACTTAATATTGCTGATTATGAGGCAAAATTAGAAAATTTCAGATTAGCATGTTTTTCTCTCCCACACTCTAAGTGAGTACACACTTGTATTGTGTAGTGAGAAAAACAGCATAACATGAATACATGGAAAATTAGGAGTAAAAAAACAATATAACATTGAAGAGTAAAGAAGTACAAAGTAAGTACATGTTACAATCAAAAGTAATCCTATGAATCAAAATTTAAATTTAACAGAGCAGGTATTATTTTTGAGTTGGTAAATAATAAGTATACAATTTTTATGTTTCTATAATTCTCAAGAAGTCTTTGTAATTACTATAAATATATAATTTAATATTTGAAGTGAATTTCTTGAGGTTAGGACATTTTCGAATGGTGAGAGGTAATAGATTATAAGCTTTAGGTTGAATATATGTTACAAAACGGTGACTAATGTTCTTGTTGTTAAGTGGTGTAACAAGTAGCTGGTTTAATGTGCCTCGTGTATTGTAACCATGCTTGAATGTTTGCTGAAGATGACTACTCTTATAGGCAAAAATTAAAATTGTCAGAAAATATAATGACCGAATATTAAATATATCTGGAGAATATAATGCATTCGTCGACGATCGTTTTTTTCGTCTAAAGATGATTTTTAATATAAAATTTTGGATCACTTTGAGATTTTGTAGTGAAGTCTCATACAAACCACCCCACACTAGTATTCCATAGCGTAGGAGTGACTCCACGAGTGACTTGTATATTATAAGTAACAGTTTAATCGACAGTATCTCTCTCAGTATATAGAATTTGTAAATCAGCTTTCTAAGTTTTGTTGTTAAGTAATTGATGTGTGTTTCCCACCTGAGATTTTTGTCAATTATAATGCCCAAATATTTGATTTGGCTAACTTCTGAAATGTTTTTATTTAGATTGGTAATGCTAATATTCTGGAACTGTGGCCTATTTGCATCATTGATAGAAAAAGCTATATAGTGTGTTTTTTCAACATTCAGTGATAACTGGAAAGCATTTAGCCAATTCGTTATTATATTCAGTTCTCTCTGAACATTTTTATAACGAAAGAACAGTAACCTGGTGAGTATTTCTATATGAAAGTCATCACGATATAATCGAATACAACTCAGATACAATGATCATTCCAGTAGAAGGTTTGAGCCGATTCCAGGTCTCCCCCCAAGGTCGTCCCCCCCAAGGCCACCCCCCAAGGCCACCCCCCAAGGTCGCATCACATATTATGCTTGCGGTACGCCACTGGTGACCTTGGAGGGAGTGGTCTTGGAGGGTGTCCTTGGGGGGTAACCTTCGATTGGGAGTGATTTTGCGTTTGGATGACCTTGGGAGAATACAGTGATCTCGGGTGGAGTGGCCTTGGGAGTATACGTGCACTCTTTTGAGAGACGACCTTGGCGATTGATGATATATGCGCTCTTTTCGCGACCTTGGGAAGATGTGGAAGAGTTCCTCTGACTCAGAGAGAATGTGACCTTGATGGCTCGCTCGACATCCTACACTCGAGGTCACTCAGTTAAGATAGGATAACCTTGCAGAGTTCTACGTCATCACTCCTCTCCCCTATAAATTGAAAGGTGTGTTCGTTAGACTTCAGTTCTCCCATTGCTCTCGATTGTCACACACTCCTTTTTCATTCTCGAAAGTGTACTTTGCATTCGCTTAATCGAAATGTTGTTCTGCAGTGCTTGTGCCCAATCCTTCACACGAAGTGATAACCTGCGGCGCCATCAGAAATTATCGTGTATAGGGAGTGTTGGTCCATCTGCGGCAAAGAAGTCACGATTAGATGATGTTGGTGCATCATCAACATCTGCGATTGGAAATGTGCAAACATGCACTGTATGTGATAAAACAGTTCCTGCAGACAGAATGGCGGCACATAAGAGGTCATTGGAGCATCGTACGAATGCTTGTATTAATCAAGGAAATGGCATATCCGTGATTGAGAACGCATTCAGATGCCGCATCATCAGTTACAGAGTGGAATGTAGAACTGGAGTATTAGATTATAATACATTTTTTGATGAGAATAGAGCGACTATCATATCATTATTAAACAATATGGTCTCGATTCACCACACCATCAAAGTGAACATGGAAATGTTTGGGAGATATGTGATTGAATCTAAGGATATTCGTGATAATAAATCTTTCATTACACCCAATCATATCATCGATTCTTCCCTCGATCTGGAAGCTTGCATAGATACAATCAAGGAGATGATTGTGAATCTTTCAACGGAATTCGAAGAACGTGATTCTGGTGAGTTCAATTGTAACATTTTAGCTATTTATGCGAACCCATTGAAGAATATTGTCACCTCAATATTTTCTATTGTTACAGGGTGGGCTCTCGAGAAGATATCATTTCTCGAGATAAACATCAATAAATATAGCCCGCTGCGAGGATGTTCCTACTTGAAACTCCCCAGATTCATCGAGAACAAGACGGCGGTGGTGAATGTGATTATTCAGGACGAATGCTGTTTCGCATGGGCTGTGACATCTGCACTATATCCAGCATACAGCAAGCCGTGTGAAATGTCTTCGTACCCGCATTTTTCAACAGTCCTGAATCTGGTGGGTATAGAGTTTCCTGTCAAGGTAGCAAGTATACCTAAATTTGAGGCCCTAAACGACTGTTCCATAAATGTTTATGGTTTAGAAAGCGTCTTTGAAAATCAGCAAGTTGAGTATCAAGTGGTTGGCCCACTTCATTATGCTAGAAAGAGAATGAGTAAACATGTTAACTTACTATTGATGACAGATGATTCTGGTAATAGTCACTATTGCTGGATAAAGAACTTGTCTAGATTGGTTTCAAGTCAAATATCTTCGAGAGGTCATGAGAAATATTTCTGTGATGGATGTTTGTTATATTTCTCTGACGAGTCTAAGTTGTTTTGCGCCATCAACAGAATGATTGTATTCATACTTTTACAACAACACCGTCTACAAAACTAAAAATTGATAAATTTGGTAATGATACACAAGAAAATCTTTTGAAATTTGAGAATTTCGAGAAACAGATGAAGGTACCCTTCGTTATATATGCAGATTTTGAGTCAGTATTGAAGCCGATACATACTTGTGAACCAGATTCGAAGAAATCGTTTACTAATCGAACATTCATTCATGAACCACACTCATTTGCATATGTGATAAAATGCTCATACGATGATTCCATCACGAAATTTGTTTCTTTTCGTGGCAAAGGTGTATCGAAGAAATTTGTTTCAAGTTTAGTGAATGATTCAAAAAATATATACAATACATATTTGAAGCATATAGTTCCGATGGAGAAATTGACTCGAGCAGAAGAGCTTGATTTTAACAGAGCAACCGAGTGCGGTATTTGTGATAAACCCTTCGAATATGGTGATGTTAAAGTGAGAGATCACTGTCATTTAACTGGTAGGAAGAGATTTGATGCAGCACACTCAATTTGCAATTTGAATTATAAAATTCCAAATTTCATTCCCATATTCTTTCATAATATGAGCGGTTATGATAGCCATCTTCTTATCAAAGAATTATTTGATCAGAATAAACAAGTAGATTGCGTGGCTCAAACAAAGGAGAAATATTTTTCATTCACCAAGCACATCTTGGTTGACAAATATCTGGGAAAAGATGGCCACAATCATGACATATTTCTCAAACTCCGCTTTTTAGATAGCTACAAGTTTCTTCCACAATCCCTTGAAACGTTAGCTGAAAATTTGAAATCGAATCAATTAATTGAAACTATGAAGCATTTCCGAGACCCAATACAATTTGAAGTCATGACTAAAAAAGGTATTTTCCCATATAGCTTCATAACTTCAATGGATAAATTGGACGTTCAAGTTTTACCATCAAAAAATAATTTTTATGATAACCTTTCCAACCAACACATTTCGGATGGAGATTATCGGAGAGCTGAGCTTGTCTGGAACCTATTCAAGTGTAAATCTCTCGGAGATTACTCAGACATTTACTTGAAGAGGGTGAGTTATTAACGTTTTCTTTTATGAAAAAAAGAAAAGTATATTTATAATTTTTTTTTCCTAAGAGTGATAACATCGAATTCTTTGTCGAGTGAGACGTTGCCATATTGAGGTATATTTCGTAGCTTACCAGATTTCATTCGTTCAATTTCCATTGTCTTTATTATGTAGGCATTTTATTTTTTTTTATTTTTTTTAGGGTGGTTTCTACCGGTTTACAATTCCTTTTGATTAACCTCCCATTGCAAAATCGGACCCGAATAATATATAATGAGTATATTCTGGATGTGATTTGGTCGAATATATTGGACCGAAGCTAAACTGTTGGCATTTTGGAAGTTATTTTCTGCGAAGGACGATAATAGGGTGATTCACCGATTACCATCCACCATTCATCTGTCACCTGCCGTCGCTGGATTACACGCAAGTTATATAAACGAGGACATATAAGAATACTTGTTTTTTTTGACGGCAGTATAATTTTATTTTTGCGCTCATGCAGCTTCATAGATGAAAATTTGTAAGCGGAGAACTATTGTGGCATCGCGGTTCGATTGATAGCGGAATATTGACGAAATCAAATATATGTATATGTACATATTTTAAAACCTGCGCATGAGCTCACGCGAAGTGTTTTGTACAATCATTTTCACCCACGTTAACACTATATATATATATTCATTTTTTTTGTGATAATATCAGTTATTGCCGTTGCCAATAGTTATCTTCATCCAACAGGATACAGATATATTCATGCTTACAGTAATTTGGGGTAGTTGAGTATACAGATTGTAAAGTCACCTAGATAGGTAGAATATTGCCGGTTTTTTATATTTTTCTTTTATATATAATTATACCTACGCATTGAATATATTGAGTCGCCTTGATATTTTGTTTTTTTTTATTTTTTTTTTATTTTTTTAACGATTCCATTTGGGTGAGTTTATATAGATGATGTTCTATTGACATATTGGTGAGCATTGTCGCATTTAGAATTCTATTGGTACTCAGGGCCCAATTTGTCTGGCGCCCTCATATGTATATATATACACTTCATCTTTTACTCTTGTGGACCCCACCCTTCTCCACTATTCAAGCTAGCCGTGAGTACTGAATTCGACGAGTTACAACATCCCAGAAGATAGCGTTATAACCATTTCAACTGAATAATAATTTTATTGAAACTTGAATACATATTCAATCTCTTATGAAATCTTCGACGAATTCATGCAGCCCTCTTTCGTCATCGCTGTCAAGCTCCATATCTTGCCGCATGAGGTCGTCTATCCCATAATATTCATTCCTCCGCTGGAGACGGAGGCGACGCCTCTGTTGTCTGCTCTCTGCTCTCAGCTCTTGTCGCCGATCTTCTTCTCTCTGAAGTGCAGCCCTTTGTTCCTGGCTTCGACGTCGTTCTCTTGACGCCTCGTCTAGTTCAGCCACACCAACTTCCAAATCCCTGAAGAAGTTATCGATGTCTTCCTCCATATCATCGAACATATCGGCTACTGCTTGGTGCTTTCCGATGGCGCCCTCTGCGCCCCGTCTATTCTGTACCTCTTCGATGAGTCCGTTGAGGAAGAAGTCAGTCGTCGCTGTCGTCGAATCGCACGGTCCTGGTGGTGCTAAGCGACGGGTGAATGACATCTCATTCCCGTCCCTAGTGGTGGTGGTGTCAGCTTCTTGTACAATGATGACACTTGGAGAACTCATGTTGAAATTCAACTGAATGATTTCAGAGGAGCGGGTGCATTTATATACGATAAAAAGAGGAGTGGCTATGCGGAAACAGTGGTGGGGTTAGATAAGTCGAGAGGAACATGAGACGGGCGGAAGAAGATACTGAATTTGTCTAGCACATATTATTTATTCAAGAATATCTACAAAATATCTTAGTATAGTATATAAACAAAATAAATCATATCATATACGCCTAATATAATTATACATCACTTAAACCTAACTAAATACATGGGCCTCAAATATAAATACAACTACATATCCTTCAAAAATTCCGTATTCAGCCGAGCATAACGCTCAAAGAGGGTTCTGCCTTCTTCACAGTCTCGCTGAAATTTTTCTTCAGCTTCCAACTGTCGAAGCAGTGCGTCTCTTTGCTGCAAGATAGATTCACATTTCTTTCTACTCGCAGCAATCTTAGCATCCACACCAGAATTCCATTGCTTCAAATCAGCATCATACCGTTTTACGTAGTCGATCAGCTGTTTTGGCGGCAGTGGAATAGATGTGGGAATGCGAGCATCATGGTCGGCTGTATCTGCCACGCTATGATCAACAGGCTGTACATTCTCATTGGCCGGGCGTACAACATCAACACGAATCACATTTATTTCAGGCCTCGATGGATTCGTGCGTTCTATAGCCGTTGAAGGAGCAGCAACTTTCTTATGGGGCCTATACCACTTTGAAATCTCGCCTACTCGGTATGGGTTTGCCTTGCTCGTGTGTTTGAATAATTTTTGAAGGACTGATGAAGATCCCGCTTTCTCCTTCGCAGATGGCGACGACGACGACGATAGTGGCAGCAGCGGTGATGATGCTGATTTCCTTTTTTCGAAAGGTGTAGTTTCCTACCCTTCTTAGGTGATTGGAAATCGCCATCGTCATCATGAGCATAATCACCACCAACTCCCTCAGATGTCGATGGCATCGGCGATGGCGGAGGTCTCTTGAAACCTTTGGAAGATCTCTTCATTCCACTCCCGGAGTCGCTATTGCCGGCTTCAGATGGTCCTTTAGGGCAGAGAAGGAGTATATCCTCAACAACCAATGAAGGAAGTGTGAGAGGTTGTTCTGATGGAGATGAATATGTGTATGCAAATCTATTCTAGAATAAAACATTTTCGAGCAGCAATGCCTATTATTTCTGTGGAACAAAAATATTCAATAACTTGATAGAGATGGAGTTGAATGGGATATATGTATAAATATATTTCTTGGAAGTGGAGGTGGGGTGGGAAGGAGAGATGCATTCGTAAACAGTTCGATATTCAAGTAATATATAGTTAGTTCACGTCGAGCTGTTGTGGTTGAAGGAAGTATAACACTATCGATAAATTTGGTCGAAAGAAGGAAAAATCGATAAGTTTTTCACAAGGGCGCCCAGGAATCGGATTCAAATTCGACAACACTGGAAATTATGATATGCAGGGTCAGAGCTGTCCCAAAGCATTGTGCTTAGTGCTTATTGAAGCATTGAGAGTACTTTTGTGCTCGTAAGCACTGTGCTCCCGAGCACTTTCTTGAACCAGTGCTTAGTGCTTAGTGCTTCGAGTATTTTACGAAAAGGCTTGGTGCTTAGTAATCTTGATAACTGCTACCGAGCACTGGTCTTGTTAAAGGCTAATAACGATTTGTAGCAAGGCCATAACCTTCAACTTCATTCGACTGATGATGAAGATATATTTTTGTCAACATTAAATGATATCACTGATGTGATATAAATTTCGTTATTAATAGTGATAACGTATAGGTTCAAGCAAAATCACTCGAAATGTTGGTGTTTATTGAGAAAACGGCCCCTTTTGGGTTAGGTTTTTACAGTTATTTCATTTATTCAGGATGACCCGAGAAAAATGAATTCGGGTTTTATTCAAATATTTCCTGAAACTCCAGATACATTTTGAATGAATTTGTCAAAACCTTCACTTTATACATATATTACTGTATGTCAAATGAGTTTTCAACGATTTCCGTTTTCACTTTGTTGAATAAAGTTTGTATTTTGAAGTGGAGTACTGGAGTAGCATTTGATGCGAGATGCGAGTCGTATTCATTTCGAATCCACCACATCAATTTATTTCATGCAACACTTACAAATAATGAATCATAGGCGAAACATTGCGATCAACGTTCAACATAATATGCTGATTCATTGATGTTTTGGATTGAATTTGACGAGATTATTGTACAAAAATACAAAAACCATGTCAGAAGATGATTAAAGTTCATAATTTAACAGAATCATCCTTTTCAAAAGTGCTTAGTGCTTAGTGCTCGCGATGTCGAATTACTTTTTGAGAGTGCTTAGTAATCGCGAGCATTTTGTCAATAAAAGTGCTTAGTGCTCGATATTCCGGAGCACTTTTCAAGAGTGCTCAGTGCTTAGTGCTCGAAGCACTTTTTGTCAGTGCTCGGCACAGCTCTGTGCAGGGTGAACGGCTAGTGAATATTGGCTATCCAATAAATGATGGGGATGGTATACCACTGAAATTCCACAACCTACAAATGTCTGAGATGCAAGAAGCAGTAAACGGGTTGAAGAAGTTCGTCAAAGATTATCCACAATTCTGCCAGAAGGTTCTCACGATGTCACCCGAATTGAATGATTCAATTGTAGCGGTGAATCTCACATCTAAAAGAATAGATGAAACGATATCGAGCTACGACATCAAATTGAAGGAATGTGTTGATAGAATATCTCAATTAGAACGCATGATGAGATTTGTTACTTCCCAACTTAATTAGTAGGTCTCTATCTTAACGTGATTTTATTGTACATTGTAGCAAATAAAAATGATAAATTTTATAATTTGATTTTCATTGAATAAAACAATTCCCTATGATCGAAGTTCTTTCCTACCGCGCTGGTTAGGTATTTTTTAAGTTTTTCGGCCCGTGGGGGTGGGGTTGCCATCCGCAGGAGCCGCCGGAGGCAAAAATTTTTCGCCCTGGGTGCGGCGAAACCGCCTCGACACATCTAATATACAAAAACCCAAATAAAGTGGTTTGTCATAGTGAACCTTTACTTTACCCATGTGGATCGCTACAAAATTCTCATGAAATATTTTACAGGTTTCATAATTCGGTTGCGCGATCAATGCATTGGGATAGTGTCAAAAGAAGGATGGGTGCCATCCTTCTTTTGACACTATCCCAATGAGTAACCAGTTTGATATCAGTTCTTTTATCTACATTCTCCATTGTCTTGCCTCAAACTGAGTACGCATTTCAGTATTGAGGTCTACATACTTCTTCAGCCACGGGGATTGATTGAATTTAAGAACTCTATGAGTTTTCACCAATACCAGCCCATTCATCAAAGCTTGTTCGAGGTTTCTTTGATGCACGATATATTTAGATTTGTTGAACAAATTTGGAATCAATTTCAGTAATTTCGATATCGAACCAGGAGGCGACATTGACTCTACGAGAAATGGAAGATCCGAATGAGCGTCATGTAATCCTTCGGGATAGTGTACATCCACTTCAAAGATATACCCGCATGGACCATCGTCCGCCAAATGCATTACATCCAATTCTTCAATGTCTTCAGAAGATAACCACTCGAAACCAGAAGTAGGTAGCGGTTGCGACATGCCCATATAAATTAGTTGCATCAAGATACATAATAAATGATGTTGGTTCATTTGGATTGAAATTCGGAAGAAAACTATTATTTGCTACATGGGATCTGAGGCTGCACTGGCCAATGCCACCCCTTATTCCTTTCTTGAAGAAATGTATCATGTCTATGTCGGTTAGTAATTCCAATTCAACTTTGGTATATCTCAACATAGCATCCCATGATAAACCGGGTGCTGTGAAGTATTGGCTAGGATCTAACTTATATGTTCTCAAACAAACCTTCCGAAAGTTTTCGAAAACATCGCATAGTAATAGAACATCCTCTTCAAGGGGTTGTCCTTGATTGAGTCTCTCTGAACTCTGAAGTGATTGAAGGCCTTTTTTTAGTCTGATGGCATTTATTAGAATATTGCCCCACTATAATGAAAGAAAGCATTCTATAAATGATATGGAGATAGGGAAGTAATTAATTGACTTTTCTTGATCATATTGATGCTCAAAACCCGATAGGATTGGAATGAAATGAGGTTTCGATTATATGAGAATAAAAATAGATGATGTCTACATACGTCGAATGTCGATTTGGGGTGATAACACCACGTGGTTGAAATATAGGGTGTTGTGGAACTGAACCTCACAAGGAGAAATTATTTTGGGAAACCAAAATTCTGTAGCAGCAGAAGCCGACAGACACACAATTTCCAAAATAACAGAATACCTTTCAAATAATTAATCCCTTCAAAAGGAAGACTGAATGTCTCAAAACTTTTGAAAGATGACCAAACAACTCCGTTTATACTTCTTCCTTCAATCCAAATCGTGTCCTCCGACCGTTCTGTAGTTTTATTTTGTTTTTACTCTCGCACAAAAACATATCACCAATAACATCGAATTTATTACTTTTATCAGACCTTTCCTGACATCTATGAAAGATAGCATTGAGACTGTAAAGAACACTGTACATATATTTTATTCTATACGAACCGTTACCCATTTGAACATTTATAATTTATTGAAATTATATTAATCATTTCGCGAATGGTCGTTGTAACAGGAAAATTGAACTGTTACAAATTCCACCCCAGCCTGTTTGAAATTTTGTTGGGAACAAAATTTCAATATAAAATAAATACCAAATAACTACTACAATACCAAAACAAAAAATTGAATGCATGCAGTCGGTACCAACAAATTTGTTTGTATGAACCTACCAGGATTAGGTGATATATCCTTTGTCTGAATAAAAAGGTTTGAGATCTTTCACGTGCCACTGGCCCCGAAAATTGCCATCCAAATCTTTAAGCTGATAAGACCATGGCGAAACTTTTCTGAAAATCACAAAGGGGCCGAAAAATTTCGGAGCAAGTTTAGCTGAGAAAGATTTCGCCGCATTAGATTGTGGAAAGTTTTTGCGATAGACCTTATCTCCAATCTCATATCTAACATCCCTATGTCGTAGATCGTAATATTTCTTATTTCTCTCTGCTGCTTTCTTAACCTTAGCTCTTATTTCTTCATATAACTTATTGAATGCCTCAGTCCGCAGATCGAAATTTTCCTTAGACAATACCTTTTTGTTTGATCCAAAAATTTCCCCATTTGTTATTTCCACTGGCTCTTTATCAACGGGAAAATCTCTTCCAAAAACAACAAAGTAAGGGGAGTAATTTAGAACCTCATGAACCTGAGTTCGCATCGCACATGCTAACTTGTAAATATTTCGATCCCAGTCCTTATGGTTATCTTTAATGTAACACCGTATCATGGTCTCGAGTGTTATATTTTGCCTTTCCGTGATATTAGCCTGGGGATGATAGTTCGGAGTAAAAACCTGTTTGACTCCATATGACAAGAGTAAACTTCGGAATTTTTCAGACACTAGCTGCGAGCCGTTATTGCACATAAGGACTTTCGGCTGACCAAACAACAAAAACAAATTATTTTCTATTGCAGTACAAACTAATTTGGAAGTGAAATTCCTCAACGGAATAACAAGGGGAAATTTACTGAGGTGATCTACAACCACTAAAATGAATTCGAACCCCTGAGAGGATCTGGGAAGTGGACCTATGAGGTCACAAGAAACCACTTGAAATGGTTTGTCAAAAAATCTATGTGGAGCCAATAGACCAGCGGGTTTCTTCTGTTCTGGTTTATTTTCACCACAGATTTTACATTTTCTCACATATGAAGAAATATCGGACTTCATCTTCGGCCAATAGAAATCTTGGGTGACTCGTTTGTAAGTCTTGAAAACACCTGGGTGTCCCGCGGAGGGATCGTCATGATGTTTAAACAGAATTTATTTTCGTCTGTATTTGGGTACAACTATTTTCCAATCACTGGAGAAATCGAGACCTGGAATTTTCTTGGAGTTAACATACTTATATAACTTAGATTTATCAACTTTCCAACAAGGAAAATGTAGGGGATCGTTTTGGACCTTTTCCACCATTGAAGAATACCATATGTCGATATTTTTAACAATAACGGAATCTCTAATATCATTAACCCTATTATTTACAGAGAGCTCATCAACCACTGGGACTGAACGAGACAACAGATCTGGGACGACATGCTCTTTTCCTTTCCTATGTATCAGGTCGAAAGAGTACTGTTGAAGCTTTAACGCCCATCTACCCAATCTACCATTGGGATCCTTCAGATTGTTAAGCCAGCATAAGCACCAATGATCTGTTATGACTGAGAAATGAGTACCTTCTATATAAGGCCTCAATTTTTCGATGCTCCATAGCACAGCTAGACATTCGCGCTCCGTTGTAGAAAATTTCCTTTCTTGTTTTGTGAGTGACCTCGATAAATAACAAACCACCTTTTCTCCTACTTCTGGATGTTGCTGAGTTAAAACAGCACCATTTCCGTATCCACTAGCATCGCATTGAATAACGAATGGCAGCTCAAAATCAGGGCACGACAAAACTGGAGCTGAAATGAGATGTTCCTTGATGTTGCGGAAAGCATCATCCTGTCTCGACGTCCAACAAAATTTTGAACTCTTTCGGAGAAGTTCGGTGAGCGGTTGGGTGAGTACAGAAAAATTTTGTATAAACCTTCTTTACCAAGAAGCCGTGCCAATAAAACTACGTAACTCAGAAACTTTTGTTGGAGAGAGAATTTGAAGTATAGCTTCCACTTTCGCAGGATCTACATGCAGACCATTAGAATCAACCACATAACCTAGATACTTCAACTCGCTGCGACAAAAATGGCATTTTTCCTTACCCAAAGTCAACCCTGCATCAATGAGACGTTCAAAAACTTTCGAAAAAACTTCCATGTGTTGTTCGAAAGTTTGAGTGATTATGATGATATCATCCAAGTATTTGAAACAGAAAGGTTCCAGATCCATTCCTAACACTCTGTCAATCAATCTTTGCCAAGTTGCTGGTGCTGTACTCAAACCAAAAGGAAGCCTATTGAAATGAAACAGTCCACGCCCCGGAACGGTGAAAGCTGTAACTGGTCTTGACTTCTCCTCAACCTCGATTTGCCAATAGGCTGATTTGATATCCAAACTAGACAGGAACTTGGCATCTCGCAATCTATCTAAAATGCTGGAGACCATTGGAAGAGGATAGGCATCTCCTTGACTTACGCTATTCACCTTCCTGTAGTCGACACAGAAACGCCACGACTCATCCTTCTTTTTCACCATAACGATTGGACTACTCCAAGCACTGGAAGACGGTTCAATAACATCTTTGCTCAGCATATTCTGTAATTCTGCATCGATATGTTTGAGTAGAGCAGGAGAAACAGGATAGAAACTTTGCTTGATGGGCTCCGTATTCTCCTTGAGAACTATACGATGTTGTACCAAGCTCGTACAACCTAGTTTGTCACCCATTTTCTCAAAATTTTCAGTCACCATTTTGTCGAGGGAAGTGACCTGACTACCAGTCAAATGATCTCTAGAATTCAATGCCACTATTGAACAAATATTTGAATCTCCAATCTCACCTTCTACAGAAAATTGCCACTCTTTAGAGCGCAAATCAGGTACAATCCCCATTCGAACCCAGAAATCAACTCCCAGTATCAAGTGATGGTTGAGGTCCGGCACCACCAGTAAATCAATTATTTTCTCCGTATCCCTCAACCTCACTGGAACACGTAATACTCCTATACAATCACATTTCTGACCATTCGCCACGGTTACAGCAACAGCCTCAGAACTATCTAAGTTAACTAAACCTATATTCTTCAACAAATTCCATCCTTTCCCACCTAGAACACTCCGACTGGCTCCACTATCAAGTAAACCAATGATCTTGGTTCCAAATATAGAGACACTAACATGAGGTCGTTCATCTCCACGAGCATGTGCAAAGACGAAGTCAATCAAAGTTTTGAAAGGTATACTGGCCTCCATACCATCCAGAGACGAGAGTTGGCCAGCAACTAACGCCTCCCTTGTCCGTTTCCCTGGTTACTTCTATTACACGAGGGGCATGTGTATTTTGTGACATCAGGCCTGCCACACCTATAACAGTATCGTTTTTGAGTTTGATCACACCTAGCCGAAAGATGAGAGTCACTCCCGCAGTTCCAACAACGTCTCCTATTAGTCTCTCCTCCATGGATACCCCTTTCAGTCCCATTTCCGGGCTCATTGCTGACAGAAGAAACCGATGGTACATACAAAAACGCCAAGTCAGGTTCGAATAAATGATTCCGGTTCTTTGGAGGAGGAGTGTAAGGATCGATGGTCAGCTTCCTGGTCTCGATTTGTCTCCCCAATTGGAGTAGATGATCGACAGATTTCACTTCAACTAGACTCAGTTGACTCTGGTAAAATGGTGTTACATTCTCTAACAATACTTTCAGTTTGGTACCCTCACTCACTGGAACCGTTAGACGACTAAACATATTGTTCATAACAGCGATGTAGATCCCGATAGATTCACCTGGTCCTTGAGTCCTATGTCGTATTTTGTAACGTTTTTATTTTCCAACACAAGTGAATAATACACAAACGTTACTCGTTTGTAACAAAATGCAATTCAAACGCTAACATGGTTCATCTATTTTTAATTGAATTTCAGATATCATCTTTCAAATAGCAAATAAAAGTACAATAACACCCTGTACATTGTCTTCTGTCTCTTCCTGTATATATCTGGTATATTTTGAAATATTTCGTGAAATGCTTTCCTCATTGAAATCTGTAACAAAATCATGGATCAGTCAAATAATATTTAAATTAAGCAATCTACCTACACATATAAATGATAAACAGACCATTTGTTTACTGGCATTCAAATTTCAGGATAATGTTATATAGGGCATACTTTATAATGAACTGATAGGTGAACAGTTGCTGATATCATTCTATTTCTCCAAATGTTTCTTGATTGTTTCAACCTGAAAATGAATGAGACATTAGATTTTATTGTGTTGAAAATATTGTGGACCTACCTTTGTCTTTTTTGTGAATATATATTATTAATTCCTTGAAGATTTATGTTCATGAAAATTATATTTTAACTTTGTATCCAGCCAAGTTATCCAATGTTTATCTCGAAGCAAATGTGTGGTTAAGATGAAGGTATTCGATGGTTGTCTTCATATTCTTTATTTATTTTCCAAGGACTGACCGAGATCTTCTTACTTTTGTTCAATTAGGTTAAAGGTCGTAGTCATTGTAGGCAAATGATTCCACCTGACTCTTGCTATCTCGCTATGGTGTATTCACTGCACCGTCAACTATAGTGGGTTCACCATCTTCAGAATATTGGGTACATCTTGGTACTCCGGTAACTCTGGTTTAAGCAGCGACATCGCAGCGTCTCTTGTTATTACGCACTTTTTTTGTTCCTTTTTTTATATAAAAAAAGAATGGGTGTTCTGGAAGATACAGAAGCCGGGAGAAGACGTTGTTCGATTTTGGCATTCTTGTTGGGCAGATGTGTTTTGAATCATTTTATTCAATTTTTTGAATTATTGAAGTGGTGCCTGGTTCTGTTGGAAAGATCCATGTCAAGCTGTCGGATCAGTTCCCATATATTTCCTCCGAAATTGGACAACGAGGCTGAACGGATGACCGACATTTTGTTGCGAATTCCTCTGAGAGCCAGAGGTGAGTAGTTTTTATTTAACTCCGACAGGTTTGTCTAATTGAACATTATGTTCAATAAATAGGGTTTTTTGGAGTGATTGATGCTGGAGCAGCCTTTTTCGGGGCAACAGTCTTCGTAGGATCTGATGAAAATGGCGAGTTCAAGGGACCAACTCTATTTCATGACGAATTTTCGACCTGCCAAACTTCTGACCTGCTGCACCTCCGACCTGCCGAACATCTTGAACGCACTCGGTTCTGGCTCGAGTTTTTGCTGCCTTTTTACTGCAATCACCATGCTCAAGGATGCTGTTGGTGAGCTTCATCAGCTACGAGCATATCATTAGGGGGATAGGTCACTAGATCTACCTACACCATTCATCAACCTGCACTGTCCTGCTGCTGGATCACCGTTGGATAACAGGCCAGTCAAAATTGTCGTTTTTTTTTGAGTTTTTTTTATGTAATGAATTTTCTCTCCACATCTGATGGTATTTTCACATGATCTTATAAGTTAACAAGGCCCCATTGATATCAGAATAACTCTTATAAAATTCATGAACTTCCACAAGGTGTATTACCTTTTCACTATTTAGTTGACTATAATTTTAATGGCACTCATTGAGGGTTTTATATATCTAGAAGATTTTCTATATATTATAATATCAGAGAGATTCATTATATAATTATATAGTCTACGTATAAGTATCTCATATGGGATTATTGAATTTTTTTTGTATATAATGGGTGATTACAATCTCTAGATTTATTAAATCTATCAGGTAAAATAATTTGTTCTTTTATTTCACAGATATAAACACACTTCCACTCTTCAGGTTTCTAATTTTTTATTTCCCAAGTGAATATCAACTTGAAAAAATTAGTGGCGCTCAGAATTATATATATATATTCATTTGTTTCATATTTTTTTTATCAATTTTTATTTCAGACCTGTTACAAAATTTGTCTATTCAGCCTATTAAACAATCTATTCACGACCCATATGCCACCGATGTAAAGCTGCCGAAAGCACTGTAGCTATATTCCTTTCATTCTAGTAAATAAAAAAAATAAATGGTATAAAAGAAGTTACACAAAATGGCGCCCAACGTGGGGCCTGGTTGTTTATTTGAAATTTTGTAATATTTACTTTCAAAGAAAAATTGAAGAGTGTTTATATCGTGAAATTGGAAGGAAAATTCATTTGAAATCACCAAATAATTTTACTGGTTTGGAATCTGAATTTCAGATATGTAATATCAATGAAAGATGAATGGTATATATTAATGTCCTCCTAATCACCTGAATGTTCCCATCAACATCGAAAGAACATATATTTTTTCGATTTATTTTTGAGTTTGGTTGGTTCATGAAACATGCTGTTTTGTACTTCATTGATTTGGTATAAAAGTAGGTAGACAGTAACATTTCTGAACCAATAATTTTTTTTTGAATTTCGATTTTTGATTTGATGATTTGAATCACTTTAAACCTAATATCCTTTTTATGACAAGAAAGTTACTTTCTACTATGAGAATGTTCTCTTTATTCAGCTGTGAGTTACACCTGAAATTTGAATTTAATTTGAGATTTATTCAAGATACAAATATTGAGTTATTGTGTTCGACATCTAGCCAGTTGGTCAAAACAGAATTTTTGATTTTGAAAATTTAAAGTAAGATTCTTGACTGAGAATCATTTATATTGAAATCTGATTGGAGATTTTCATTCATAGTATTGAATTTCATACTGGTGAAATTTTTGGTCTGTCTTATCATTTTCTTATGGATTTTTATACAGGGTGAGACAGCAGATACTAGTATGTACCTAGTGATTTGATTTCATACTTGAATTTTTTATTTGAATAGGTATTGATAAAACTTAGGAAAAATGAATTCAGAAAAATTCAAAGTAAATCATCTGGTTGATTATGAATTGGATTATGAACTGGCTATTCGTAAGGTAACCACTACTCGTGTCGTTTCCGACAAACGTAAGATGCTTAGAAGACTTTTGGATGGAGAGCAAGTGATACCTGATAGTACCTGTGATTTAGAAAACTATGATTTTGAATTTGAGAAAGAGCAAAACGAAATCAATAAATCTCTCACACAACTTGCTGCTAATATTATTGATTTTGCTGATATTGGTGATGCCAATGATAATTTGTTTCATAGAACAAAATCTAGACTCATCCATATAACTAATAGAATAAATAGATTAGAAAAGTTTCTACTGATTGACGGTAGAGTACCAATTATTCAAGTTGATGAATTTAAGACTTTCAAATCTGAAGCATTTGCAACATCATTAACATTGGAAGCTGATCTTTATGGTAGTATAAAAACTAATGAAATACAACCTGTGAATAATACTCCTCCAGTAGTAAATGTGGTTCCTCAGATTGTGAGTTGTTCTAAAAATACTGACCCTATTTCAAATTGGGGAATAAAGTTTAATGGAGATTCTAGAAAACTGTATGAGTTTTTAGAACGAGTAACTGAATTAGCTCAGTCAAGAAAAGTATCAGAAATCAACCTATTTGAATCAGCTGTTGAATTGTTTGAAGGAGATGCTTTCGTATGGTATCGTAGCGTTAAATCATATGTGGAAAATTGGGAATCACTTGTTGCTCTGCTCAAAAGAGATTTTTTGCATTCGAACGCAGATGAAGACATTTGGGGGCAAGTAAAACAGCGGAAACATAAACGTAACGAACCTATAGCTATTTACATTGCGCATTTAGAGTCACTTTTTAGTAGACTTTCTCATACCCCTGCCGAAGTCACCAAAGTCAAATATCTGAGACAGAATCTTTTGCCTGAGTTCATTAGTCAGTTGGCTCTGATAGACATTAATAACATTTCAGAATTTTCTGCTTACTGTAGGAAGTTAGAGGAAGCAAACTTTCTTAAAAATAAAAATACTTCAAGTTTTCAGGTTTCCGAATTATATGGACAAGATAAAGCAAATGCCAGAAATGAACCTAGAAATAATGTTCATAACAATAATTCTAGAAAAACTTTCAGAAACAGTTCTCAAAATAACTCCAGATCTAACAATCAACCATCAACTTCTAATCAAGGTAATACTAACAGTTCAAATACAGTTAGACGTGAAATTTCTTCTAGAAAAAAAAAATAAAAATGTAATCTGTTGGAATTGCAATCTAGCCAATCACTTTTATCAAGATTGTAAAGCAAAGAGAAAAGTTTTCTGTTTCAAATGTGGTCTACCAGAAGTAAAATCGGCAAATTGTCCAAATTGTTCCAAAGTAAAAAACTAATAGGAAGGGATTTGTTTTGTGACCAGCAAAATCTCTATTTCAGTCAGGTCACTAGGAAACGTAGTTTATTTTATAACCGAAGTAAAGATTATTATGAAAGTATTAATTTTGATAATTCTAGATTGACAAATAATTCCAAGCCAATTTCTAGTAATCCCCAGACAAATGTTAATAATTCAAGTAGAGATTCAAATTCTAATCTTGATATTTTGCCTGTTTTTGTGACTAAAGCATCAGACAACCGTCCTTATATAAAACTTAAACTGATTGACCAGGATATAATAGTTTTATTTGACAGTGGTGCTAATGCATCTGTAGTTGGTTATGATGGCTTAAATATTTTGGAAAACCTTAACTTGAAAGTAGTTCGTACCTCACATAAACATGTCAGTACAGCAGATGGTACTCAGAAAAATGTGAGAGGTGTTGTTGATTTACCCATTGTTGTGGAAAATTCTTGTCAAATAATCAATGCCTTTGTAGTCCCTTCATTACCACATGTATTTATTTTTGGAATGGATTTTGCTAGACAATTCAATATTAGTGTAGATTTCAAGAATAATACCTGGCAGGTTCAATCAGGACATGGTATCATTGATGTAGTAGAAAGGTCTAGTTTATCAACACCTTTGCCAACATTATGGTCGTTAGACGAGTTATCAGCTGACGAGCGAGCTCAGGCAGAAGCTGTCATAGGATCATTCGAACAAATAGACAGTAAGAACAGACTAGGGCGTACGAATAAGATTACTCTCACTATAGATACAGGTGATGCACCACCTTTCCGAAGAAGACCTTTCGCATTATCACCCTATATGCAAAATATTTTAAATAAAGAGTTAGACGAAATGTTGGATCTTGGCGTTATTGAGCCGTCAAACAGTCCATATTGTTCGCCAGTACTTCTGGTTAAGAAGAAGGATAACGAGTACCGCTTTTGTTTTGATGGTCGACCTCTTAATGCTATAACCAAACACGATAGCTATCCACTACCTAATATAGAACGAATTTTAGGTTCACTTAGAGACGCCAAGTATATATCTTCGATAGATTTAAGGAAAGCATTTTGGCAGGTACCTTTGGAACCAAGTTCAAGAGAAAAAACTGCATTCAGTGTGGTAGGTAGAGGTCAGTTTCAATTTGTAACTATGCCGTTTGGGCTTTCAAATGCCGCGCAGGCGCAACAGCGTTTAGTTGATGCTATTTTTGGGCCAAAATATGAACCTAAAATATTTTCCTATATCGATGATATAATAGTTACTGGGTCAACTTTTGAAGAACATATCAATCTGTTGAAAGAAGTTAAAGATAAATTATCAGAGGCAAATTTGACTATCAATCTTGCAAAGTGTGAATTTTTCAAAACATCATTGAAGTTCTTGGGTTTTATTGTGGGTTCGAATTCTCTTCGCACTGATCCGGACAAAATTGCTAGTATGGTCAACTATTGTCGCCCAAAGACCACTACCGAAATAAAAAGATTTGTAGGATTATGCTCTTGGTATCGTCGTTTCATTCAGAATTTTTCTACAGTTTTATCTCCCATCAACGACCTCTTGAAGGGTAAAAAGAAAAATCAGGTAGTCACTTGGACCGACGCTGCTGAAGCTGCCTTTGTTAAAATCAAGCAACTCTTGGTATCATCACCTATATTATCTCAGCCGGATTTTACTAAAAAATTTACCATACAGAGTGATGCTTCGAACACTGGTTTAGGTGGGGTCTTGACTCAATTTATTGATGGGGATGAAAGGGTAATTGCATATGCTAGCCGTACCTTATCCAAATCGGAACGCCATTATTCCACTGTCGAGAAGGAATTATTAGCACTAATTTTTTGTATTGAAAAATTCAGACCTTATATAGAGGGTGTTAGATTCACTGCCATTGTTGATCACTATTCATTGCTATGGCTAAATAATTTACAAAACCCTTCTGGTAAGCTACAGAGGTGGGCAGTCAAGTTGCGCCAGCATTCTTTCGATTTACGTCATAGGCCTGGAAGCCATAATGTTTTACCTGATTTTTTGTCTAGAATTGTTCCTGAAGATGAACGAATTGAGGAAAATCTCGAAATTAGTCTGATTGATATAGATACGGATAGGATTGACCCATTGTTTGATAATATCAGAAATAAAATCCTTAAAGATCCAGAGAAGTTTCCACAGTGGAAGGTAGAGGATGACTACGTTTTTAAATTTGCACCTTCCAATTTACCATTGCAATCAAATTTATCAGAATGGAAGTATTTAGTTCCCAAACCTCAAAGGTTAGACGTCATCAAATCATGTCACGATCCGCCACTGTGTGCACATCTCGGATTCTTCAAGACTCTTCATAGGGTACAGGAAAGATTCTATTGGCCAAAAATGCGCCATGATATTTTAAAGTTCGTTAAATCTTGTGTGGTATGTGGCGCTCAAAAAACACTTAGTACTGGTCGCATGGGTATAATGGGTAATGAAAAACAAGTTAATTGGCCATTTCAAATCATTGGTTTAGATTTGATCGGACCATTACCACCTTCTAAGAAACAGAACAGATGGATTTTAGTAATCTCTGATTGGTTTTCCAAATTCAATTTATTGTATCCGTTAAAAAATGCAAAAGCCCCATTGGTAGAGAGAATTTTAGAAAATGAAGTGTTTCTAAATAATTTATATACTGCGGTATACCGTAATTTTACGGTATACCGCAGTTCATTATTTGTGATAATGGAGTTCAGTTTGTTAGTAAAAATTTTAGAAAATTGTGTGAAAAATATGAGGTGCAAAAGATATGGTATAATGCAGTCTATTCGCCACAATGCAATTTTGTAGAGAGGAATAATCGTACAATCGAAACGGCTATTCGAAGCTATATTGACGAACACCGAGATTGGGATGTGGAAATTCATAAAATTCGTCAAGCTATCAATACCGCTAAACACGAGGTTACTGGTTATTCTCCTTCATTTTTAGTATTTGGTAGACATGTTCCTATTTCTGGAAAATTCTATAATGGAAATGAATCTAGAAATGATTTTGAGATAGTTCCTGAAGATCGAAGTGCTTACGCAGCGAATCTTAAAGGTTTAGATGATATTTTTGTAAACGTTCGTGAAAAGCTTCATAAGGCATACGAAAAAAATAGTAGAACATATAACTTACGCAAGCGAGATGTAGAATTTTTTGTAGGGGATAAGGTTTGGCGACGAAATAAAGCCAAGTCCAATAAAGGGGAAATGTTCGCTGCTAAACTTGCCCCCAGATTTCTTTCATCGCGCGTTAGGAAGAAATGTTCTCGACTAGTGTATGATCTAGAAGATTTAGAGTCAGGTTCTAAAGTTGGTAAATGGCACATTAAGGATCTGAAAGCCTATCAAGGATCTGATTTCCCTATCGAAGACGAGGAAGATTCCTCACCCTCCGATTAATTTTTTTTCCCTGATTACATATTATCACTTAACCCCGAGCATATGGCTCAACCAGTAAAATGTTTCATGATCAGGAACATTTTTTTATTTCATTTTTTTGTACATAAACATGGCCATGAAAAAATATATCACCCCCCATAAATTCTAAATAAGTATATTTTGTAATAAATATTTTCATTCACCCTATTTAGTATACTGATGTATTTTCAAATTATTAAGAAGTGTTCATTTTGTTCAATGGTTATTGTGGAAGACCTCTCCCTATTATGAAAATTACCGATTGTGACATTTACCGAAATTGTACCCTAATGGGCGTGTGATACGCGTAGTTATCAAGCCACATAAACAAGTAAATACAAATGACTCATCATTGATAACAAATTTGAGAAATCATCTACATATACTATATGTTTTATTCCCAAGTTTCGTTGAATTTACTTACCTTCATAAAAAAACAAATGATTGGTTTGAATTTCAAATGATTTAACTATTTTAGTGAAGTAAGGTTGAATAATGTAATATGTAAATATGGGTAGTATATAGTTAAAATAGTCTATCCCGATAGCCTATTTTTTTTAAAGAAGGGGGTAGTGTAACGTTTTTATTTTCCAACACAAGTGAATAATACACAAACGTTACTCGTTTGTAACAAAATGCAATTCAAACGCTAACATGGTTCATCTATTTTTAATTGAATTTCAGATATCATCTTTCAAATAGCAAATAAAAGTACAATAACACCCTGTACATTGTCTTCTGTCTCTTCCTGTATATATCTGGTATATTTTGAAATATTTCGTGAAATGCTTTCCTCATTGAAATCTGTAACAAAATCATGGATCAGTCAAATAATATTTAAATTAAGCAATCTACCTACACATATAAATGATAAACAGACCATTTGTTTACTGGCATTCAAATTTCAGGATAATGTTATATAGGGCATACTTTATAATGAACTGATAGGTGAACAGTTGCTGATATCATTCTATTTCTCCAAATGTTTCTTGATTGTTTTAACCTGAAAATGAATGAGACATTAGATTTTATTGTGTTGAAAATATTGTGGACCTACCTTTGTCTTTTTTGTGAATATATATTATTAATTCCTTGAAGATTTATGTTCATGAAAATTATATTTCAACTTTGTATCCAGCCAAGTTATCCAATGTTTATCTCGAAGCAAATGTGTGGTTAAGATGAAGGTATTCGATGGTTGTCTTCATATTCTTTATTTATTTTCCAAGGACTGACCGAGATCTTCTTACGGATGTTCAATTAGGTTAAAGGTCGTAGTCATTGTAGGCAAATGATTCCACCTGACTCTTGCTATCTCGCTATGGTGTATTCACTGCACCGTCAACTATAGTGGGTTCACCATCTTCAGAATATTGGGTACATCTTGGTACTCCGGTAACTCTGGTTTAAGCAGCGACATCGCAGCGTCTCTTGTTATTACGCACTTTTTTTGTTCCTTTTTTTTTATATAAAAAAAGAATGGGTGTTCTGGAAGATACAGAAGCCGGGAGAAGACGTTGTTCGATTTTGGCATTCTTGTTGGGCAGATGTGTTTTGAATCATTTTATTCAATTTTTTGAATTATTGAAGTGGTGCCTGGTTCTGTTGGAAAGATCCATGTCAAGCTGTCGGATCAGTTCCCATATATTTCCTCCGAAATTGGACAACGAGGCTGAACGGATGACCGACATTTTGTTGCGAAACCCTCTGAGAGCCAGAGGTGAGTAGTTTTTATTTAACTCCGACAGGTTTGTCTAATTGAACATTATGTTCAATAAATAGGGTTTTTTGGAGTGATTGATGCTGGAGCAGCCTTTTTCGGGGCAACAGTCTTCGTAGGATCTGATGAAAATGGCGAGTTCAAGGGACCAACTCTATTTCATGACGAATTTTCGACCTGCCAAACTTCTGACCTGCTGCACCTCCGACCTGCCGAACATCTTGAACGCACTCGGTTCTGGCTCGAGTTTTTGCTGCCTTTTTAATGCAATCACCATGCTCAAGGATGCTGTTGGTGAGCTTCATCAGCTACGAGCATATCATTAGGGGGATAGGTCACTAGATCTACCTACACCATTCATCAACCTGCACTGTCCTGCTGCTGGATCACCGTTGGATAACAGGCCAGTCAAAATTGTCGTTTTTTTTTGAGTTTTTTTTATGTAATGAATTTTCTCTCCACATCTGATGGTATTTTCACATGATCTTATAAGTTAACAAGGCCCCATTGATATCAGAATAACTCTTATAAAATTCATGAACTTCCACAAGGTGTATTACCTTTTCACTATTTAGTTGACTATAATTTTAATGGCACTCATTGAGGGTTTTATATATCTAGAAGATTTTCTATATATTATAATATCAGAGAGATTCATTATATAATTATATAGTCTACGTATAAGTATCTCATATGGGATTATTGAATTTTTTTTGTATATAATGGGTGATTACAATCTCTAGATTTATTAAATCTATCAGGTAAAATAATTTGTTCTTTTATTTCACAGATATAAACACACTTCCACTCTTCAGGTTTCTAATTTTTTATTTCCCAAGTGAATATCAACTTGAAAAAAT
Organism: Chrysomela aeneicollis; assembly: GCA_029955515.1. Lineage (NCBI taxonomy): Eukaryota > Metazoa > Arthropoda > Insecta > Coleoptera > Chrysomelidae > Chrysomela > Chrysomela aeneicollis. Next base: position 26,013,986 of record JARUHQ010000003.1, read on the forward strand.
TAGTGGCGCTCAGAATCATAGATATATATATACATTTGTTTCATATTTTTTTTATCAATTTTTATTTCAGACCTGTTACAAAATTTGTCTATTCAGCCTATTAAACAATCTATTCACGACCCATATGCCACCGATGTAAAGCTGCCGAAAGCACTGTAGCTATATTCCTTTCATTCTAGTAAATAAAAAAAATAAATGGTATAAAAGTAGTTACAATTTCTTCAAAAAGTTTTTCATTGGAATTGGCTGGCTGAAACTGTAACCTAAGTTCCTCTACCAATTGAGACCAAGTTGAAACCTTAGAACGAATGGAACGAAACCAAATCAAAGCCGACCCTGAAAATATATCACTTGCAGAAGCAAACAGTTGGTCCTTGGTGACACCTCTAGACGAACAGAGCTCTTCCACCGTCTCCAAAAACGCCCCTAACGAAAATTTACCATCTCCACTGAACTTGGTTAAAGACCATTTCGAAACGGGCACACACTTTGATATAACGGTAGCCTGCATGGTATTACTACCTCTTTTTAACCCAGTATTATTTATCGGTCCTGGTGCAATATCATCATCCTCAGATTCTGAAGAACCTATAGGGCTACTGGTATCTGGAACAATCACGCTGAGATTCAAAGGCAAGGCAGCGTTCTGGGATTGACGTTTGAAAATCGAAACTTTCGACTTCAAATTATTCTGTAAGGTCAACTAATCAACCAATTGACTCGATCTCAAGGAATGTTCCTCATCCTTGGTTGACAATGAGCGTTCTGTTCTTTGAAAAGCATGTATTAGATTGCTGCTGATTTTTTTTTGAAAATACCACTATTATCTGTGTCTGCGAAATCATTGATGAGTTGTTTCAATTCAGCTATTTTATGTTGTACATAAGTAGAATCAGCCTCAAACGAAAAAGGATAACTAGGAAATGTCAAAGAAGTACCGGCCTTTTCCAATTTGAGCAAATTCGATAACGCCTGGCGCATATCCTTCACCTGCATATCTTTACTATCAAAACCCCTCCACTGTAACTCATACTGAAGTTCTGATTTTTCTAACCTATACACGTGCAAATTACCCTCCATGACTACGCTATACACTATATACTCTTTAACCAAATTAAGCCTATGAGAATTTATATTACAATGAACGATTGAGCAAAACTGATCAGCTATAATAAATAGACAGGTTAAGCAAAAAAAATGAATATATTGAGTCGAATGCGCAACAAAAAAAAATACAGGGCCCCACGTTGGGCGCCAAATTTATAACGCTATCTTCTGGGATGTTGTAACTAGTCGAATTCAGTACTCACGGCTAGCTTGAATAGTGGAGAAGGGTGGGGTCCACGAGAGTAAAAGAAGAAGTGTATATATATACATATGAGGGCGCCAGACAAATTGAACCCTGAGTACCAATAGAATTCTAAATGCGATAATGCTCACCAATATGTCAATAGAACATCATCTATATAAACTCACCCAAATGGATACGTTGAAAAAAAAAAAACAAAATATCAAGGCGACTCAATATATTCAATGCGTAGGTATAATTATATATAAAAGAAAAATATGAAAAACCGGCAATATTCTACCTATCTAGGTGACTTTACAATCTGTATACTCAACTACTTCAAATTACTGTAAGCATGAATATATCTGTATCCTGTTGGATGAAGATAACTATTGGCAACGGCAATAACTGATATTATCACAAAAAAAATGAATATATATATAGTGTTAACGTGGGTGGAAATGATTGTACATAACACTTCGCGTGAGCTCATGCGCAGGTTTTAAAATATGTACATATACATATATTTGATTTTGTCAATATTCCGCTATCAATCGAACCGCGACGCCTATGAAGCTGCCTGAGCGCAAAAATAAAATTATACTGCCGTTAAAAAAAACAAGTATTCTTATATGTCCTCGTTTATATAACTTGCGTGTAATCCAGCGACGGCAGGTGACAGATGAATGGTGGATGGTAATCGGTGAATCACCCTATAATCGTCCTTCGCAGAAAATAACTTCCAAAATACCAAGCGTTTAGCTTCGGTCCAATATATTCGACCAAATCACATCCAGAATATACTCATTATATATTATTCGGGTCCGATTTTGCAATGGGAGGTTGATCAAAAGGAATTGTAAACCGGTAGAAACCACCCTAAAAATAAATAAAAAAAAATAAAATGCCTACATAATAAAGACAATGAAAATTGAACGAATGAAATCTGGTGAGCTACGAAATATACCTCAATATGGCAACGTCTCACTCGACAAAGAATTCGATGTTATCACTCTTAGGGAAAAAAAATTATAAAAATACTTTTCTTTTGTTCATAAAAGAAAACGTTAGTAACTCACCCTGGCCAAGGGGTTGTCCTTGATTGAGTCTCTCTAAACTCTGAAGTGATTGAAGGCCTTTTTTAGTCTGATGGCATTTATTATAATATTGCCCCACTATAATGAAAGAAAGCATTCTATAAATTATATGGAGATAGGGAAGTAATTAATTGACTTTTCTTAATCATATTGATGCTCAAAACCCGATAGGATTGGAATGAAATGAGGTTTCGATTATATGAGAATAAAAATAGATGATGTCTACATACGTCGAATGTCGATTTGGGGTGATAACACCACGTGGTTGAAATATAGGGTGTTGTGGAACTGAACCTCACAAGGAGAAATTATTTTGGGAAACCAAAATTCTGTAGCAGCAGAAGCCGACAGACACACAATTTCCAAAATAACAGAATACCTTTCAAATAATTAATCCCTTCAAAAGGAAGACTGAATGTCTCAAAACTTTTGAAAGATGACCAAACAACTCCGTTTATACTTCTTCCTTCAATCCAAATCGTGTCCTCCGACCGTTCTGTAGTTTTATTTTGTTTTTACTCTCGCACAAAAACATATCACCAATAACATCGAATTTATTACTTTTATCAGACCTTTCCTGACATCTATGAAAGATAGCATTAAGACTGTAAAGAACACTGTACATATATTTTATTCTATACGAACCGTTACCCATTTGAACATTTATAATTTATTGAAATTATATCAATCATTTCGCGAATGGTCGTTGTAATAGGAAAATTGAACTGTTACATGGTGTATGATTTTTCATAATCTGAACTAGTCTTTACATGATGTTTTCGCAATAAACCCAATCCAACTTTGAATTAACACACAACTTTTTTCTCCAGACATTTTCATATGTCAGGCGCACAAAATGTTTAGGAGGGGAGGATTCAAGCATTTAAAAGCGGAGGATGTCAGTATTTTCGATCACAAAATAGTTTTCAAGAGGGAGTTAAGTTTTATTCACTCTGGAAATATGTCCTACCCCAAATCCTGGGATTCGAAACCAGTGGTAGCTGTGAACCCGGTGAGAGTTAATGATTTCATCATATGCCACAATTGCGACGTTGGTTTGAGAGCCATTGAAATAAACCCCTGCACCGGGGTGTGCCAACACTGCACGTTGGAGAATAGAAGACTACGAGGCCCTCAAGACCCTTCTAGAAATGTGCATCATGAAAATGGGATCGGACCAAAATGCATTAAGTGTTCGAAGTTGCTGCGGAACACGAATATGGGAATATGCAGGAATTCTTGCAGAGAATGCAGCATGGTGGATCGGCTGTACTTTCGTCGATGTTTCAGCTGTAGCACATACCGCAACGATTGTTGGAATGGGGTGTGTGCTGGATGTTCAAGTGTCAGCTACTTCTGCGAGAATGTTGGCTACATATATAGATCTGCTGGCCACCATTTCAGCATATGTTGGTGTTTGCCTTATGAGAGGCGCATGTTTCGACGAAGTCTGAATCAACCTCCACCCGAATCATACTTTGTGCCGGAAGCAGAAACCTCCGACGAAGATTAGTTCCGAAATGTATTTGTTTCCATTTTATATATAATAAAAATATCATTCAATAAGCAAATAAGACTTTTTTTGTTGGGTTAGGGGCGATGTATATATAAATATTCGAACAATTGATCTGAAAATATTTATTGAATTAAAGTAGGTAATATTAAATATAAACACTTCAAATAATTGCGGACTTATCAATCCAAGAGTTGTGTTTGTTGGAAAATCCGAGCCATTTGACATATATTCTCCCGTTTTTCTTCCTCGAGACTTTCTTTACCAAATATGCATCAGGATTGTCAGTCTTTAATAATTCCATTTCATAAAAAGATCCTTCGATTGGTTCACCTTCCATACCCTCAAGTTTGTACGTTCTAGGGTTCGTCATATTTACCTTGACTATTTTGAATAGTTCTGTGGAGAAATTGGCAGTATATCCTTTTTCAAATATGCCTTTATATTTACTTATACGAACGACATCACCAGTACAATATTTTGCCTTTGGTGCTATTTTAATGTGGCTATAAGCATGTAGTATTGTAGTAGGTGTCACGTCAGAGGGTTTCATACCAATTGTTCTATGTACTCTGTCATTATACATTTCGGTTAGGTGTGAAAGAAAGTCGCACCACTTATATTCACCTCTCACAGAAAATTCTTTATAAATCCAATTTTTCAATGTTCTTATGACCCTTTCGACGATCGCAGCCTTCATAGTACTATACGTTGAATAATGATTGATTCTATATTTTGCCATCAGAGAAGTGAAGGATTTATTATAGAACTCTTTTCCAAGATCGCTTTGGATATTCTTCGGTGAATATTCAGACTTTTCCAATACCCTTTCCATGGCACGTGTCACTTCTGGACCAGTTTTGTTTTTTATTGGCTCAGTCCATAGATATTTGAAATAACAATCGATGATAAATAATATGTATCGATAACCGCTATTTTCTTTCGAATATGTTTGCATTTCAGCTAAATCTATTTGCCACAGGTCTGCGAAACCTTTTATTATAGTTCTTCTTCTCTCGAAGTTGCGTCTTGCAGGTTTATGCAATTCATTGGCGATTTGCCTCTTTGTCGCACTCATCCCCACGCCAGTAATATGCCAATGCAAAATGCATGTGACCTCTTTGAATAACGTTTATATACTAGTATGATAGCTCCTACGAAATGGATATTATATATTTGAAAAATTGTGTATGTGAGATTCAGCACAACTCAATACACGATAACTTCTTCACGCATTTCCTCAATCATAGACATTATCTCATTATCATGTCCAGTGTGGCCAGCCATTTTCGAACTCCACAGTAGTCGAAGCCCGTCAACTAATTCTGTAGCAACATTTCAATATACATAATCCTAAGGGCACTTACTTACAAGCTTTTCAAAAGGTATCGGTTGCATTATTCTCCCCCCACCTATACCCTTACGTTGCTTACTCCTCATGTCATGGGGTGAACCAATTAATGGTTTGATGATCTGCTGAAACTTTTTTCTCGATTTTGTGCTTGTATTCAATCCTTTCCGTATATTGTATTCCTTATATGGTGCTGTGGTAATTTCCAATATTAGTGCATACACCTGCCCATCTCTATCACTCACCGATGTCGGAACATGTTTAATGAATATCAGATTATATAGCTCGGGAGTAGCTGGAAAAAAATTGCTCCTCTTATTATTGCGCCATAATTCGATCTGTCCTGGGGGAAAACGAATCTCCATATTTCCCATCATCATACCCCCTGTGGAAGAATCGATACGGACACCGTATGTGGTATCATAATTGGGGTCGCCAGAATTCAGATTTTCTAAATGTTTTTTCAACTGTTGACTCAATTCGCTCGTGATTGTGCTATTATTTGGTGAAATGGCATCGGTGGAGATGTGCGAGTTTGATGATATTGGCGGTGTATTCAACATTGTCAGATAATTGGAAGCTACTTCGTCTTCATCACCATCCAATGATGCAAAATCGTCGGCAGAACTGTCCGTTTTCATGCGTTTCCTAGATGATTTCATAACACTCGACTCTTTTTCCGCCATCGGTGTGGAATAATGCGTAGGTTGTGTAATCATAGACTTGACTGGTTTCTCATCGATATTCTTCACCTTAGATGATGTAGTTGCAATATTATCACCCACAGAAGTTGCAGCTGAAATAGCATTCAATGGTTTTGTTATAGGTTCATACATCTTCTCGAGTACCATTCGAGTATCCATACGATCACTCTTGAGGCTTCTGAACTTTTTCCTCACTGCATCGGTTGCTTCTTTGAGTTCACGTTTTAGGATGATTTCAGATTCCGTCCCGAAACTGTTTTCATTAGATGTAGCCATTGTCGCATCTGAAGATTGAATGGATCATATTCTACTGACATGTCATGGATATATGAAATTATCGAATCCTTTTCTATAGCGTCCCTCATGAATCTCACTATCTTTATCGATAACGAGAAACCCATATTTACTTGTCCAACTTTGTGCGCACATATCCTGGAATTGTTTGAAAGTCACATCTGGAGACACGTGATCGAAAAAAATGTGATGTAGATTCATGTCATCTTGTTTGAACATCACTATGAAGTTTGAATTATCACGGATCAGCTGCTTGGGAACTCTGGAATATGTTTGTGCCAGATAGAAGCAATCCACATTCTTATGTCGCCCCATAGAGAAATAAGATCTGATAACATCCTGTTTTTCACAAATAACATCATCAAATATAAAAATGCTATCAGATTTTGCATCACTCGGTTCTACTATGTCTACATTATTATCGAAAGTGTGGAATCCCAACCCCCTGATCGGCTCCAACACCTTCCGCAGATACTCATACTTTGGTTGATATAGTGATTTTGAGTAGAGGTAAACATTGGCAAATCGTAAACCATTCACGTTGGTGAGAAGTGATATCATAACATTCGTTTTGCCGCAATTAGATGGACCAATTATGAGGCTGCGCATCGTGTTTGGAAATAATGCACCATGCCGCCGTTGCGTAATTGCACCATTTCCCAATCCCACCTTCCCATCAAAATTGTCCACATTGAACACTTCTGACTGCTGGAAAATCCGCATAGCATAACGGTCGAATGACATATAAGCGCAACACATATTCACACCATTTATATTATGAGTGTGGCACACTGCACATCGACTGCGAAAAAAATAAATCAAAGAAAAAATAAAAGTGGAGCCGGGCTTGTCAACAACCTGATTAATAAACTGCCATTCGAATTACATATTCCCGGTGGTTATCAATATTGTGGGCCTGGAACAAAACTACAGAAAAGATTAGCTCGAGGTGATCTGGGGATAAATCAACTTGATAGAGCCTGCAAAGAACACGATATAGCGTCTCTCAAGCATCCAAACGATTTAACTGCTAGGCATTCAGCTGATAAAAGATTGGAGAAAGCTGCCTGGGAAAGAGTTAAATCGAAGGACGCTAACGTGGGTGAAAAGACAGCATCCTGGTTAGTAACCAACCTAATGAAAGGAAAGAGGCATTTTGGTATGGGGTGTAAAGATAAGAACGGTGGGTTGAATAGACACCGAGTAACGAGAAAGATGAGTAAATCGAAGCGTATCAGGAAAATTGCTTTTGGTTCTGGTGTAGTCAACAAGGTTCGCAACGTAATACGTCAAATGGGTGAAAAAGGCGATATCGTACGAAATTTGAATAAAACGTCACTTATGGCGATTGGAGCTGCTCGAAAATTCGTGAAGATGACTGGTGGAAAAAAAAAATATCCGGACACCCAGAATAATACCAATCCCAAAAGTTGGTGGAATCCTTCCACTCATACCAATTTTTGCAGGCTTATCAGCGTTAGGTAGTTTGGCTGCAGGAAGCGCGAGTATAGCACGCGAAATTCATTCGACCAAAGAGAGTAAGGAGCAACTTGCCGAATCAAATCGTCACAATAGACATATGGAGGCGATTGCTCTCGGAAAAGTTGGTAGCGGTGTTTATCTGAAACCGTATAGAAAGGGATAAGGTATCTATTTGAAGCCCCAAAATTCAAAAAACTAGATGAATTACCTCGGAGGCCTTTAACAGACATTGATCTATTGAATTACATAGATGAAATGTGTTTCGTCAAGGCTCATCTATTTTTTAGTTTAGTTTTTTGGTTATAATAGATATTCTGGTAATCTCTTTCTTTGGGTTTAATTATTTATAGTTTATTTTCAATTTAATTTTTCGCGATTCAATGCTGTGATTCTCAATTCCATATCGCATGTTGGATGATGAAAAAACGACAGGAGACAAGGCCAAGGACGATCCATCCAATCACCTACATTTAGTCTCAGTGGCAATAGTATCGCCATCCAGTACACGTATCTCCTCTCGTTCCTTTTTTTTTCGCTCATGAGCCACGGTACATAGTGCGTACTCTCTAGTGTAAGTGCACCAGCCATTTGAAGTCTCCTGTAGTGCAGTTCCGGACTATATATGCATATATAACTTCAGTAAACCAGCAGATTGGTAAGGAAATCACAGCTCGATTTATATCAACATAAAAAGTTATCTCGCATCATCAATAATTCATAATATATTATAACAAGTGCAAATAAGACGAGAAATGACTATACCTATAAAAAATACAGTCCACTTCAATTCATTTTGGTCCTTCGAGCCGGATGCATTTGAATTATCATTATAGTTATTATTCGAATTATTTGCATTTGCGAAAACGAGATTACCAAGAATATATATTTTCGTATCCAAATAACCATCTTTATTCAAAAAGATAGGTACCACTCGTTTTTTTGTGCCACATTTTTTGCTTCCGAGACCAGTTGATTTATCTCCACAGGTGCTCTTCATGCTATCAGATAAAAACTCGTTCAGTATAATCAGTTAATTTACAGTGAGTTAAATTGTCAGTTAGTTTACAGTGAGTTAAATAAGGTAAAAATTTATAAAACCTCTCAGCTGACTTCATTTATTCTCTTGACAAAAACGAACGTATAGATTATTTATATATACAAGTAGATAAAACGATTATTGGTGAGTCATTTATATCTACCGGGTTCAAAATACTTGATATACTTACTCTGAATATTATTTTCCCCTCTTGATACAGAAATGGCAGCGGCAAAAATAAAACAGTGCGTATTATTGCGTTCTACGCCAATAGAACGAATGCAAGACTTGAAAATTATAGCTGAAAGTGCTAGAGATAATAAAAGATTTTTGGCACAATTTGATGCACGATTTTCCCAAATTAATGCGATATTCAATGAATTTGAAAGAAATCACAACACTTTACTTGGCATAGTTGCTAATATCGAGGACTACGATATCCAAAATGAAAATGCAGTTCGTAAAACTTTCGATGACACTTATTACGAAATATTAGAGATTCACTCAGAATTATTCAAAGAAGCCAATGCAAATACCACCCTGCCCGCTCAAAAACATAATGTGAAATTACCGAAAATTGAAATACCGAAATTTAATGGTGATCCCAAAACATGGAAAACGTTTATTGATATGTTCACCTCTTTAGTGCACGATAATACCAATTTAAGTAAAATTGAAAAATTCAATTACCTCATTTCTTCCCTTAGCGGACCACCTCTGTCATTAGTCAAATGTAATCCTCTGAGTAATGATAACTATTATATCGCCTTTGATGCTCTTATCACAAGATACGATAATAAAAGATTGTTAGCTACGACACATTATTTGGAATTAGAGAACACGACCAAAATTTCTGAAAATAATGTCAATCCCCAAAGTTTAAGACGTTTAATAGAGGTTTTCGAGGAAAATTTGGCCGCCTTAACAAATATGGGTTTTCCAGTCGATCAATGGGATTTCCTGTTGTTCAATATGTTGCTCAAACGATTGGACTCGACTACTGTTTCGAGGTTCGAAATAGAACATGGCTCTAAAGAGATACCTACATTTGAATCGTTGAAAGAGTTTGTAGTGACTCAATGTGATGCACTAGATAGAACTTTTGACATGACTCCCACAAGAAAATCCCAAAGATACGAAGTTTCGAGAAATAAGTTTTGATCTCCAAAATCTCCACCATTTTCTCCATCACGCCAAAGTTCAACATTCTTCACTCAAACAAAATCCTCTTCTAATTGTCCCCTATGCAAACAAGAACATGTGATTTACAGATGTCCAAAATTTCTAGCCTCATCTCCAGAGGAACGATATAATTTAGTCAAAAATAATAAATGGTGTTCAAATTGTTTAGGTTCTAGACACTCGTTCAGAGACTGTTCATCTCAAACTCAATGCCTCAAGTGTGGACAAAGACACCACACACTACTACATTTTGAAAAGGTTACTTTACCCCCTCCATCAGTCTCGTATCACAATGAAAATACGTCTAACCCTAGCTCAGTCCCTCAAACATCAACCGTTCTCACTAATATAGTTCCCACTATAAACTCTTCAGTTGTTTTGCTCTCTACAGCCCTAGTAGAAGTCTTGGATTCTTGTGGAACTTTCCAGACTAGTAGGGAGTGCCTCATGTTGGAGTACCCCCTCCACTCCACTTTTCCATTTCAAGTGGGACGGTATGGAACGCCCCCACTCCTCTTCGATTCAGACCATCGACCAATCAGAGGCCAGCTAAGCCCCGCCCCTTTTATTGGCGGGAAATTCAAATCATGTGGTATTTGGTTTCGGGCCCCTCGGACTTTGGTCCACCCCTTCGTGCGCACTTTGATCCGTAAAGCGACCTCCGTCAGCGACATGTAACGCAGCGACACCAGCGCCACCACAACAACGCCATCTGGTGGCGAGAATCGGAACTAAAGACATCTTCAATCTGAAGACATCTTGCAGACCACACCCCCTCACACTACCCCCTTAGGCCTTTTACCCTGTACCCCCCTCTGGACCCTTGGCGCTGCGCAATCCGAAGACATGACGTCATATTCCATTTAAAAAAAAGCCAGTACAATCGGGATTCGAACCCGCACCAATACGGTGCAAAGTTTCAAGACCAAACGCTTCGTCCACGCGGCCACTGCGGGACATATCAATTTATATTTCTAAAAATAAACCGATGCGGTTATTTGTGCTTTGTGGAACGTAGCAACCTCGGCAAGCGGGGAGCAGGGAAACGAACAACAATGGCTTATTCATTCATTATACATCAGTGTATGAATAGAGATAATCGCATTCAAGGTCAGGTTCGTTGCATTCCAATGATGACTCAACATATCACACCATGATGCAACAGCGTGATGTATTCGAGCAGATCCATGGAGCAGGGAAAGGAACAATGGCTTATTCATTCAATAAACATCAGTGTATTAATAGACATAATTGCATTCAAGGTCAGGTTCGCTGCATTCCATTGATGATTCAACATGATACAATATTTCGCGTAACGTTACAAAGATAAGAGACGACAAAGCGACTGCCACTGTTGCCAGACGTTTGAAAAAATTAGGCATTGATGCCAGACGTTTGAAAATATCTAGAGATATCCCATAACGTACCTACCAAAGTAGAATCCGAACCACCACGTGTGAATACCTTAAATTGATGTATACAGAGTGTGCTTGCTGAAGTTAGGCGTCTGACATCTAACGTTTGGTAGCCAACTGTCGAATGTCAAATGTCAAATGTCAAATGTCAAATGTCAAATGTCAAATGTCAAATGTCAAATGTCAAATGTCAAATGTCAAATGTCAAATGTCAAATGTCAAATGTCAAATGTCAAATGTCAAATGTCAAATGTCAAATGTCAAATGTCAAATGTCAAATGTCAAATGTCAAATGTCAAATGTCAAATGTCAAATGTCAAATGTCAAATGTCAAATGTCAAATGTCAAATGTCAAATGTCAAATGTCAAATGTCAAATGTCAAATGTCAAATGTCAAATGTCAAATGTCAAATGTCAAATGTCAAATGTCAAATGTCAAATGTCAAATGTCAAATGTCAAATGTCAAATGTCAAATGTCAAATGTCAAATGTCAAATGTCAAATGTCAAATGTCAAATGTCAAATGTCAAATGTCAAATGTCAAATGTCAAATGTCAAATGTCAAATGTCAAATGTCAAATGTCAAATGTCAAATGTCAAATGTCAAATGTCAAATGTCAAATGTCAAATGTCAAATGTCAAATGTCAAATGTCAAATGTCAAATGTCAAATGTCAAATGTCAAATGTCAAATGTCAAATGTCAAATGTCAAATGTCAAATGTCAAATGTCAAATGTCAAATGTCAAATGTCAAATGTCAAATGTCAAATGTCAAATGTCAAATGTCAAATGTCAAATGTCAAATGTCAAATGTCAAATGTCAAATGTCAAATGTCAAATGTCAAATGTAAAATGTAAAATGTAAAATGTTAAATGTTAAATGTTAAATGTCAAATGTAAAATGTCAAATGTCGAATGTCAAATAGCTGCTATCTCTTTGTCACACCCTAACAATGACGCTACGGACGGTCCAATTCGAAGTTATAAAAAGCGTTGTAATAATAATCCAAATTGCACAAGATGATGCAATCTCTACATTTCGTCGATATATCAACAAAGAATGGGGCCTTCCATAACTTTGCAGGTGGTCACGGCCATAATTATTCATAAATAGCGATGATGATGTCATGCTGATCTCAACATTTCGGTCAATACATTGATGAACAATGGCGTATTTCATAACTTTGCACGTGGCCGGCGATGGTATCATGAATCATGACTTCAATTGTTTACAGATTGCGATTTTGTTATATCCTTGAATAACAACTGCAATTATGCACTTTTCGATCACCACGTCTGAATACTCCAAATTGATGTATAAAGTTTGACGTATGACAAGGTGTGGCTGCCTGACGTCATCATTTCAAAACGATTGCTGATATCACAAGGTCACTAAGTATTTAGTAATTTTCATATTTAATATACTTACAGCTCACACAAGTAGAATCCGAACCACCACATTGATATCGACATGGCAGAATCCATAATCAAAATTGTCGCTAATATCACAAGGTCACCAACTGTTTAGTAATTTTCGTGTTATGAAGTAAATATACCTACAGCTCACACAAGTAGAATCCGAAACACAGCATTGATATCGACGCAACAGAATTCATGAACTCGTTAATATAAAGATGTCAATGACAAAATGATTCATTTCCTCTACGAATTATCAAAAAATATTCACTTCCGGTTTATTAAAGAGCGACATAGAGAAAAACTAATGTTTTATTCGTGATCCCCATGACGTGTAAACTTCAAAAACATCAACTTCCGGTTTCACTTCCGGTTTCCATTTTTCCACTCAACATAGTCATGTGGGTACTCTTAAAGAAGGATTTTTCACGGACATTCTTAATATATCATTTTACCTATGTACAAAGTCTAAAGGTTAAAGAGATATCAATCAAAATCAATTGAAATAATGAAAAAATATATGCAAACAATTCACAATCTCTTCTTGTAATGATTTTCTGGTCGATCCAGCTTCTCGACGAATTATCACGAAATATTCACTTTCCGTTCATTAAAAAGCTATATAGAGAAAAACTCATGGTATATTCGTGACCCCCATGACGTGTAGACTCCAAAAACAACAACTTTCGGTTTCACTTCCGGTTTCCATTTTGTCAGTACACAGGGTCATGTGGGTACTCATTGAAAAAAATATTCCACGTACATTCCGAATATATTAACTTACCTATATACAAAGTCCCAAGGATTGCGAGATATCAATCAGAATATATCTGAATATCAAAAAAAAACAATAAAAACTGTTCACCATCTCTTTGAGTACTGCTTTTTCAACCGATCTATCCCCTTGATGAATTATCGGAATATATCCTCTTCCAATTCGTAAAAAATCGAGATATAGGAAAAAAATGAGATGTTCGTGATCCCCATAACGTTCGGACATCGAAACAACAACTTCCAGTTTCACTTTCGGTTGAAATTTTTTCAGTAAACAGAGTCATGTGGGTACTCTGAGAGAAGGATTTCTTACGGACATCCCAAATATATCAACTTACCTATATACAAAATCTCAAGGTTTGCGAGATATTGACGAAAATTGGTGAAATAATCAAAACAACACTGTTACACGGAAGAAAATGCTATAAAGAGTCGATTCGAGTCCACGGTTAACTCATGTTTCCATCTTATTAATCAATATTCTAGTAGGAGACTATAATTTTTGTACAACTCATATCAGGAAATACCATTTACACCATTATGAAAACCTAGTAGGTGAAATGATAAATAGAAAATCGATAATCAATTTTGGAGTAATCGATAACATATGGAATATGATCGGAACTCTCGAGGTGAATATTTCAAAGTCATAGGGTTAATAAAGTTTCAAAAAAAAGCTCTGATCAAGGTATGTTTATAAGTTCCAAGGCTATATAACTATTAAGATCACATTATATTGGAACCAGGTACTTCAATCATTGATCTTCTCAAAAAATATGTCTCGAAACAGATATAATTTTCTATATTCAGGATTGCACATCCAGCATCGGCAATACATGGAATATTATCGGAAATCTCGAGGTGAATGTTTCAAGGACTAAGAATTATCGAAATTTCAAAAACGGAGCACTGATCAAGGTATGGTTATAAATTCCAAAGCTGTATAACTATTCAGATCACATTATATTGAATCATTATTCACCTCGAAAAATATGATACGAAACATATATACTTTTCTATATTTGGGATCGCACTTTCAGCAAAGAGAATATGTGTCAACGTCTACAGAAATCAATGCTTTCATTCAAAATATTTTCGATAGGTCTAACGATGGAACCAACAGGCTGATAAAACTATCTAGTCTGGAAGAAATATACTGGGTGTGTAAGAAATTACACTTAATATTTTCAATAGGTGTACCGTTCGAAAAATACAAATGTACTGACTGGTACAGGATGTATCAAGAATTAATGATGATGTTTAACGTTTGATAGGTATAATTTGATAGTTGTCGCTCAACGACTGGAACTTGAGAGCCTTGGTCACGTGAGGGTGGATATGGTTGTATTATGATCAGTGACGAAAACAATTTTATATTGATGAAAAAGTGTTCCTATATTTTCGTGAAAACGCGACATAGGAGAAAACAAATGATACATTTATGATCCCCATGATGAAATGAGCTCAAACTTATTTGTTTTTCTAGTGAACAGAGATTATATGGGTACTCCAGAAGAATGATTTTTCACGGACATTTCGAAAAGTCAACTTGTATATATTTTGAGACTCAAGACCAAAATTGATATTAATTGAAAAACATTCATAACAATGACAAACCTTACGAATACAACGCACATATGTCGCGCAAATACAAAAAACGCGCAGACATCGCACCTTATCAAAAAACTATAAAAAATGATGAATAGCACGACGAAAAGTCAAGCATGCGTCTTACATATATCATGGTAACGTCGTGTATCCGTCAAAGATCTATCAGACAACGTCAACTAAAATTTTTGAATCCAAAAACTAATGGTATTTAATATGATTGACATAAGAAAATATATAATGATAACAACTTAAAAAAAAAAAAAACCGATAAGAAAAAGGTATGTATATCAAGCAAATCACACTTGAAATGAATGATATTCAATCACAGTTAAAGGTATCAGATGATTACATCAAATCATGATAAAGATAATGCACAGGAGGGCAAAACCTGTCTAAAGAAATGAATTGCCAGGGATGATGCGCCTTGAAAATTGACAACCACAGGAAGGAGCCCGCCACGAGAAAACACTCTGTATCCGGTGATATTCCAAGGAATTAGCCACGCCGAACTCTACCCATCGATTATAAAAACCCGAATCGGTATACGCTTAGGTACGATAAAGAAGATAAATATTCTTCACTTCCGAAACCTTACGTGAAAGATTAACCTGTAATCGGAAATTTAATGTATTCTAATGAATAACCCGAGATTGATTACCGATTATTTCTAACACGCAATATCCTCAAAACGGAGAGATAGAAAAAAAAACCTACATTTATCAAAAATATCTATATATGAATATATGAATCGCTGATTCAATGTATCATAATCGATTTAAAGATAGAAAATTATGTCGATGGGCAGTGATTCCGGTAGAAAATTCAGAAAAATCTCACCCGATACAGACTGATCTCCAAACACAACCACCCACTACGATGGTCAATTTTCAAGAGAGCAATTCGTTCTTTTAATTTACTTACCTGCCACTTGAGGTGCTGTTAACGCGATCGACCTTGTCAGAACCAATCACAAAACTATTGATTTATTAGCAGTGGCTAATGACACTAGCGCCAGGCGCGATAGAAAATCAATTCCCGAACGGCCGTAAATATAAAAGTATTGATTGATTCAGGTCAATTGTAAAGAATGGAACGAAATTTCGTTACAGTATTCTTGATATAATCTTCTATGAATGATTTGATTTCTGCTTGGACTTCTTCTGCAACTCTCTGAGTATGTGCCGAAATCAGTATTCGTATGTGGAGAACGACTGCTCCTGGAATCCGGCTCGACTAGACCAAATTTATGTTGAACCCCGACTGCCTTTGGATATATGAGGGTTCGGCTTTTTCTTATATTACTCGAAGGACCTGAGTTTGTTGGTTGTATTCGATTATGATGTTATGCTGTGTATATAGTTATACACACTAGGTGACGGTATTCCCGTTTCACATACGAGCGACCGAAACGAACAGAAAGTTGAATGGATAGACTGAACAATCAATGTATCTGGTTAGTATCTGATTATATCGCAATACTGTATATATAGTGATACTTACCAGGTGTCGGTACTTCCGTTACACATACTAGCGACTGAATCGAACAGAAGGTTAAATGGTTAGACGAAACGATAATTGTATCTGAGTTGTATTCGATGATATCGTGATGATGTTTATATAGCAATACTCACCAGGTAACTGTTCTTCTGTTTTACATACAAGCGACCGAATCGGACAGGAGGTTAAATTTAGTATAGATTGAACAATCATCGTATCTGGTTTGTATTCGATTATGTTTATATCGTTATACTCACCAGGTAACTGTTCTTCCGTTATACATACGAGCGACTGAATTGAACAGAAGGTTGAATGGATAGACTAAACAATAATCGTATCTGGGGTTGTATTCGATTATATCGTGATGACGTTCATATAGAAATACTCACCAGGTTACTGTTCTTTCGTTATACATACGAGCAACCAAATCGAACAGAAGGTTGAATGGATAGTATCTGGGTTGTATTCGATTATGATGTTATGCTGTGTATATAGGTATACACACTAGGTGACGGTATTCCCGTTTTACATACGAGCGACCGAAACGAACAGAAAGTTGAATGGATAGATTGAACAATCATTGTATCTGGGTTGTCCCCGATTATATCGTTATGCTGTATATTTAGTTACACCTACCATGAAACGGTTCTTTCGTTACACATTCGAGCGTCTGAATCGAACATGAGGTTGGATGGTTAGACGGAACGATAATTGTAACTGAGTTGTATTCTATTATATCGTGGTGATGTTTATATAGTAATACTCACCAGGTGACTGTTCTTGCGTTATACATACGAGCGACCCAATCGAACAGAAGGTTGGATGGATAGACGGAATGACCATTGTATCTGAGTTGTATTCGATGATATCGTGATGATGTTTATATAGCAATACTCACCAGGTAACTGTTTTTCCGTTTTACATACAAGCGACCGAATCGAGCAGAAGGTTAAATGGATAGATTGAACAATCATCGTATCTGGGTTGTATTCGATTATGTTTATATAGTTATACTCACCAGGTAACTGTTCTTCCGTTATACATACGAGCAACTGAATTGAACAGAAGGTTGAATGGATAGACTAAACAATAATCGTATCTGGGGTTGTATTCGATTATATCGTGATGATGTTTATATAGTTATACTCACCAGGAAACTGTTCTCCAGTTATACATACGAGCGACTGAACTGAACAGAAGGTTGAATAAATAGACTGAACAATCATCGTATCTGTGTTGTATTCGATTATATCGTGATGATTATCATTTAGTATGTCTAACCAGGTAACAGTTCTTCCGTTATACATACGAGCAACCAAATCGAACATAAGGTTGATTGGATAGATTGAACAATCATTGTATCTGGATTGTCTCCGATTATATCGTTATGCTGTATATTTAGTTACACCTACCATGTAACGGTTCTTTCGTTACACATTCGAGCGTCTGAATCGAACATAAGGTTGGATGGATAGACGGAATGATCATTGTATCTGAGTTGTATTCGATTATATCGTGATGACGTTCATATAGAAATACTCACCAGGTTACTGTTCTTTCGTTATACATACGAGCAACCGAATCGAACAGAAGGTTTAATGGATAGTATCTGGGTTGTATTCGATTATGATGTTATGCTGTGTATATAGTTATACACACTAGGTGACGGTTTTCCCGTTTCACATACGAGCGACCGAAACGAACAGAAACTTGAATGGATAGACTGAACAATCAATGTATCTGGGTGGTATCCGATTATATCGCAATACTGTATATATAGTGATACTTACCAGGTGACGGTACTTCCGTTACACATACTAGCGACTGAATCGAACAGAAGGTTAAATGGATAGACTGAACAATCATCGTATCTGGGGCTGTATTCGATTATATCGTGATGATTATCATATAGAATGTCTAACCAAGTAACAGTTCTTCCGTTATACATACGAGCAACCAAATCGAACATAAGGTTGAATGGATAGATTGAACAATCATTGTATCTGGGTTGTCTCCGATTATATCGTTATGCTGTATTTTTAGTTACACCTACCATGTAACGGTTCCTTCGTTACACATTCGAGCGTCTGAATCGAACATAAGGTTGGATGGATAGACGGAATGATCATTGTATCTGAGTTGTATTCGATTATATCGTGATGACGTTCATATAGAAATACTCACCAGGTTACTGTTCTTTCGTTATACATACGAGCAACCGAATCGAACAGAAGGTTGAATGGATAGTATCTGGGTTGTATTCGATTATGATGTTATGCTGTGTATATAAATATACACACTAGGTGACGGTATTCCCGTTTCACATACGAGCGACCGAAACGAACAGAAAGTTGAATGGATAGACTGAACAATCAATGTATCTGGGTGGTATCCGATTATATCACAATACTGTATATATAGTGATACTCACCAGGTGACGGTACTTCCGTTACACATACTAGCGACTGAATCGAACAGAAGGTTAAATGGTTAGACGAAACGATAATTGTACCTGAGTTGTATTCGATGATATCGTGATGATGTTTGTAGCAATACTCACCAGGTAACTGTTCTTCCGTTTCACATACAAGCGACCGAATCGAGCAAAAGGTTAAATAGACAGATTGAACAATCATCGTATCTAGGTTGTATTCGATTATGTTTATATAGTTATACTCACCAGGTAACTGTTCTCGCGTTATACATACGAGCGACCCATTCGAACAGAAGGTTGGATGGATAGACGGAATGATCATTGTATCTGAGTTGAATTCGATTATGTCGTGATGACGTTCATATAGAAATACTCTCCAGGTTACTGTTCTTTCGTTATACATACGTGCAACCGAATCATACAGAATGTTGAATGGATAGTATCTGGGTTGTATTCGATTATGATATAGTTATACACACTAGGTGAAGGTATTCCCGTTTTACATACGAGCGACCAAAACGAACAGGAAGTTGAATGGATAGACTGAACAATCAATGTATCTGGGTGGTTTCCGATTATATCGCAATACTGTATATATAGAGATACTTACCAGGTGACGGTACTTCCGTTACACATACTAGCGACTGAATCGAACAGAAGGTTAAATTGTTAGATGAAACGATTATTGTATCTGAGTTGTATTCGATGATATCGTGATAATGTTTATATAGCAATATTCACCAGG
The DNA here is from genome assembly GCA_029955515.1 of Chrysomela aeneicollis. Classification (NCBI taxonomy): domain Eukaryota; kingdom Metazoa; phylum Arthropoda; class Insecta; order Coleoptera; family Chrysomelidae; genus Chrysomela; species Chrysomela aeneicollis. The sequence continues at coordinate 26,033,825 of JARUHQ010000003.1, forward strand.
TAACTGTTCTTCCGCTTTACATACAAGCGACCGAATCGAGCAGAAGGTTAAATGGATAGATTGAACAATCATCGTATCTGGGTTGTATTCGATTATGTTTATATAGTTATACTAACCAGGTAACTGTTCTTCCGTTATACAAACGAGCGACTGAAATTAACAGGAAGTTGAATGGATAGACTAAACAATAATCGTATCTGGGGTTGTATTCGATTATATCGTGATGATGTTTATATAGTTATACTCACCAGGTAACTGTTCTCCAGTTATACATAAGAGCGACTGAACTGAACAGAAGGTTGAATGGATAGACTAGACAATCATCGTATCTGGGTTGTATTCGATTATATCGTGATGATTATCATATAGTATGTTTAACCAGGTAACAGTTCTTCCGCTATACATACGAGCAACCAAATCGAACATAAGGATGAATGGATAGATTGAACAATCATTGTATCTGGGTTGTATCCGAATATATCGTAATGCTGTATATTTAGTTTAGCCTTCCATGTAACGGTTTTTTCGTTACACATACGAGCGACTGAATCGTAAAGAAAGGTGAATGGATAGACTGAACAATCATCGTATCTGGGTTGTATTCGATTATTTCGTGATGATTATTACATATTATGTCTAACCAGGTAACTGTTCTTCCGTTATACATACGAGCAACCGAATCGAACATGAGGTTGAATGAATAGATTGAACAATCATTGTATCTGGGTTGTCTCCGATTATATCGTTATGTTGTATATTTAGTTACACCTACTGTAACGGTTCTTTCGTTACACATATGAGCGTCTGAATCGAACAGCAGGTTGGATGGATAGACGGAATGATCATTGTATCTGAGTTGAATTCGATCATGTCGTGATGACGTTCATATAGAAATACTCACCAGGTTACTGTTCTTTCGTTATACATACGAGCAACCGAATCGAACAGGAGGTTGAATGGATAGTATCTGGGTTGTATTCGATCATGATGTTATGCTGTGTATATAGTTATACACACTAGGTGACGGTATTCCCGTTTTACTTACGAGCGACCAAAACGAACAGAAAGTTGAATGGATAGACTGAACAATCAATGTATCTGGGTGGTATCCGATTATATCGCAATACTGTATATATAGTGATACTTACCAGGTGACGGTACTTCCGTTACACATACTAGCGACTGAATCGAACAGAAGGTTGAATGGATAGACTGAACAATCATCGTATCTGGGTTGTATTCGATTATATCGAGATGATTATCATATAGTATGTCTAACCAGGTAACAGTTCTTCCGTTATACATACGAGCAAATGAATCGAACATAAGGTTGAATGGATAGATTGAACAATCATCGTATCTGGGTTGTATTCGATTATTTCGTGATGATTATTATATACTATGTCTAACCAGGTAACAGTTCTTCCGCTATACATACGAGCGACTGAATTGAATGAATTGAATGACTGAATGATCATTTCGTCTATCCATCCAACCTTCTGTTCGATTGGGTTGCTCGTACGTATAACGCAAGAACAGTCACCTGGTGAGTATTACTTTACAAACATCATCACGATATAATCGAATACAACTCAGTTACAATTATCGTTCCGTCTAACCATCCAACCTTATGTTCGATTCAGACGCTCGTATGTATAACGAAAGAACCGTTACATGGTAGGTGTAACTAAATATTCAGCATAACGATATAATCGGAGACAACCCAGATACAATGATTGTTCAATCTATCCATTCAACCTTATGTTCAATTCAGTCGCTCGTATGTATAACGGAAGAACAGTTACCTGGTGAGTATAACTATATGAAGATAATCGAATACAACCCAGATACAATGATCGTTCTATCTATCCATCCAACCTTATGTTCGATTCGGTTGCTCGTATGTATAACGGAAGAACTGTTACTTGGTTAGACATACTATATGATAATCATCACGATATAATCGAATACAACCCAGATACGATGATTGTTAATCTAAACTAAATATACAGCATAAAGATATATTCGGATACAACCCAGATACATTGATTGTTCCATCTATCCATTCAACCTTCTGTTCAGTTCAGTCGCTCTTATGTATAACTGGAGAACAGTTACCTGGTGAGTATAACCATATAAACATCATCACGATTTAATCGAATACAACCCCAGACACGATCATTGTTTAGTCTATCCATTCAACCTTCTGTTCAATTCAGTCGCTCGTATGTATAACTGGAGAACAGTTTCCTGGTGAGTATAACCATATAAACATCATCACGATATAATCGAATACAACCCCAGACACGATCATTGTTTAGTCTATCCATTCAACCTTCTGTTCAATTCAGTCGCTCGTATGTATAACGGAAGAACAGTTACCTGGTGAGTATAACTATATAAACATAATCGAATACAACCCAGATACGATGATTGTTCAATCTATCCATTCAACCTTCTGCTCGATTCGGTCGCTTGTATGTGAAACGGAAGAACAGTTACCTGGTGAGTATTGCTATATAAACATCATCACGATATTATCGAATACAACTCAGATACAATTATCGTTTCGTCTAATCATTAAACCTTCTGTTCGATTCAGACGCTAGTATGTGTAACGGAAGTACCGTCAGCTAGTAAGTATCACTATATATACAGTATTGCGATATAATCGGATACCAACCAGATACATTGATTGTTCAGTCTATCCATTCAACTTTCTGTTCGTTTCGGTCGCTTGTATGTAAAACGGGAATACCGTCACTTAGTGTGTATAACTATATACACAGCATAACATCATAATCGAACACAACCCAGATACTATCCATTCAACCTTCTGTTCGATTCGGTTGCTCGTATGTATAACGAAAGAACAGTAACCTGGTGCGTAATTCTATATGATCTTCATCACGATATAATCGAATACAACTCAGATACAATGATCATTCCGTCTATCCATCCAACCTTCTGTTCGATTCAGACGCTCGTTTGTGTAACGAAAGAACCGTTACATGGTAGGTGTAACTAAATATTCAGCATAACGATATAATCGGAGACAACCCAGATACAATGATTGTTCAATCAATCCATTCAATTTTATGTTCGATTCTATTGCTCGTATGTATGACGGAAAAACACTTACCTGGTTAGACATATTATATGATAATCATCACGAAATAATCGAATACAACCCAGATACGATCATTGTTCAGTCTATTCATTCAACCTTCTGTTCAGAACAGTTACCTGGTGAGTATAACTATATAAACATCATCACGATATAATCGAATACAACCCCAGATACGATTATTGTTTATTCTATCCATTCAACCTTCTGTTCAATTCAGTCGCTCGTATGTATAACGGAAGAACAGTTACCTGGTGAGTATAACTATATAAACATAATCGAATACAACCCAGATACGATGATTGTTCAATCTATCCATTTACCCTTCTGCTCGATTCGGTCGCTTGTATATAAGTTAAACGGAAGAACAGTTACCTGGTGAGTATTGCTATATAAACATCATCACGATATCATCGAATACAACTCAGATACAATTATCGTTTCGTCTAACCATTTAACCTTCTGTTCGATTCAGTCGCTAGTATGTGTAACGGAAGTACCGTCACCTGTTAAGTATCACTATATATACAGTATTGCTATATAATCGGATACCACCCAGATACATTGATTGTTCAGTCTATCCATTCAACTTTCTGTTCGTTTCGGTCGCTCGTATGTAAAACGGGAATACCGTCACCTAGTGTGTATAACTATATACACAGCATAACATCATAATCGAATACAACCCAGATACTATCCATTCAACCTTCTGTTCGATTCGGTTGCTCGTACTTATAACGAAAGAACAGTAACCTGGTGAGTATTTCTATATGAACGTCATCACGATATAATCGAATACAACTCAGATACAATAATCATTCCATCTATCCATCCAACCTGCTGTTCAATTGGGTCGCTCGTATGTATAACGCAAGAATAGTCACCTGGTGAGTATAACTATATAAACATCACCACGATATAATCGAATACAACTCAGTTACAATTATTGTTTCGTCTAAGCATCCAACCTTCTGTTCGATTGGGTCGCTCGTATGTATAACACAAGAACAGTCACCTGGTGAGTATTACTAAATAAACATCACCACGATATAATCGAATACAACTTAGTTACAATTATCATTCCGTCTAACCATCCAACCTTATGTTCGATTCAGACGCTCGTATGTGTAACGAAAGAACCGTTACATGGTAGGTGTAACTAAATATACAGCATAACGATATAATCGGAGACAACCCAGATATAATGATTGTTCAATCTATCCATTCAACCTTATGTTCGATTCGGTTGCTCGTATGTATAACGGAAGAACTGTTACTTGGTTAGACATACTATATGATAATCATCACGATATAATCGAATATAACTCAGATACGATGATTGTTAATCTAAACTAAATATACAGCATAAAGATATATTCGGATACAACCCAGATACATTGATTGTTCCATCTATCCATTCAACCTTATGTTCGATTCGGTTGCTCGTATGTATAACGGGAGAACTGATACCTGGTTAGACATACCATATGATAATCATCACGATATAATCGAATACAATCCAGATACGATGATTGTTCAGTCTATCCATTCAACCTTCTGTTCAGGTCAGTCGCTCTTATGTATAACTGGAGAACAGTTACCTGGTGAGTATAACCATATAAACATCATCACGATATAATCGAATACAACCCCAGACACGATCATTGTTTAGTCTATCCATTCAACCTTCTGTTCAATTCAGTCACTCGTATGTATAACGGAAGAACAGTCACCTGGTGAGTATAACTATATAAACATAATCGAATACAACCCAGATACGATGATTGTTCAATCTATCCATTTAACCTTCTGCTCGATTCGGTCGCTTGTATGTGAAACGGAAGAACAGTTACCTGGTGAGTATTGCTATATAAACATCATCACGATATCATCGAATACAACTCAGATACAATTATCGTTTCGTCTAATCATTGAACCTTCTGTTCGATTCAGACGCTAGTATGTGTAAAGGAAGTACCGTCAGCTGGTAAGTATCACTATATATACAGTATTGCGATATAATCGGATACCAACCAGATACATTGATTGTTCAGTCTATCCATTCAACTTTCTGTTCGTTTCGGTCGCTCGTATGTAAAACGGGAATACCGTCACTTAGTGTGTATAACTATATACACAGCATAACATCATAATCGAACACAACCCAGATACTATCCATTCAACCTTCTGTTCGATTCGGTTGCTCGTATGTATAACGAAAGAACAGTAACCTGGTGCGTAATTCTATATGAACTTCATCACGATATAATCGAATACAACTCAGATACAATGATCATTCCGTCTATCCATCCAACCTTCTGTTCGATTGGGTCGCTCGTACGTACATTGCAAGAACAGTCACCTGGTGAGTATTACTATATAAACATCACCACGATATAATCGTATACAACTCAGTTACAATTATCGTTCCGTCTAACCATCCAACCTTATGTTCGATTCAGACGCTCGTTTGTGTAACGAAAGAACCGTTACATGGTAGGTGTAACTAAATATTCAGCATAACGATATAATCGGAGACAACCCAGATACAATGATTGTTCAATCTATCCAATCAACCTTATGTTCGATTTGGTTGCTCGTATGTATAACGGAAGAACTGTTACCTGGTTAGACATACTAAATGATAATCATCACGATATAATCGAATACAACACAGATACGATGATTGTTCAGTCTATTTATTCAACCTTCTGTTCAGTTCAGTCGCTCGTATGTATAACTGGAGAACAGTTTCCTGGTGAGTATAACTATATAAACATCATCACGATATAATCGAATACAACCCCAGATACGATTATTGTTTAGTCTATCCATTCAACCTTCTGTTCAATTCAGTTGCTCGTATGTATAACGGAAGAACAGTTACCTGGTGAGTATAACTATATAAACATAATCGAATACAACCCAGATACGATGATTGTTCAATCTATCCATTTAACCTTCTGCTCGATTCGGTCGCTTGTATGTAAAACGGAAAAACAGTTACCTGGTGAGTATTGCTATATAAACATCATCACGATATCATCGAATACAACTCAGATACAATGGTCATTCCGTCTATCCATCCAACCTTCTGTTCGATTGGGTCGCTCGTATGTATAACGCAAGAACAGTCACCTGGTGAGTATTACTATATAAACATCACCACGATATAATAGAATACAACTCAGTTACAATTATCGTTCCGTCTAACCATCCAACCTCATGTTCGATTCAGACGCTCGAATGTGTAACGAAAGAACCGTTTCATGGTAGGTGTAACTAAATATACAGCATAACGATATAATCGGGGACAACCCAGATACAATGATTGTTCAATCTATCCATTCAACTTTCTGTTCGTTTCGGTCGCTCGTATGTAAAACGGGAATACCGTCACCTAGTGTGTATACCTATATACACAGCATAACATCATAATCGAATACAACCCAGATACTATCCATTCAACCTTCTGTTCGATTTGGTTGCTCGTATGTATAACGAAAGAACAGTAACCTGGTGAGTATTTCTATATGAACGTCATCACGATATAATCGAATACAACCCCAGATACGATTATTGTTTAGTCTATCCATTCAACCTTCTGTTCAATTCAGTCGCTCGTATGTATAACGGAAGAACAGTTACCTGGTGAGTATAACGATATAAACATAATCGAATACAAACCAGATACGATGATTGTTCAATCTATACTAAATTTAACCTCCTGTCCGATTCGGTCGCTTGTATGTAAAACAGAAGAACAGTTACCTGGTGAGTATTGCTATATAAACATCATCACGATATCATCGAATACAACTCAGATACAATTATCGTTTCGTCTAACCATTTAACCTTCTGTTCGATTCAGTCGCTAGTATGTGTAACGGAAGTACCGACACCTGGTAAGTATCACTATATATACAGTATTGCGATATAATCAGATACTAACCAGATACATTGATTGTTCAGTCTATCCATTCAACTTTCTGTTCGTTTCGGTCGCTCGTATGTGAAACGGGAATACCGTCACCTAGTGTGTATAACTATATACACAGCATAACATCATAATCGAATACAACCAACAAACTCAGGTCCTTCGAGTAATATAAGAAAAAGCCGAACCCTCATATATCCAAAGGCAGTCGGGGTTCAACATAAATTTGGTCTAGTCGAGCCGGATTCCAGGAGCAGTCGTTCTCCACATACGAATACTGATTTCGGCACATACTCAGAGAGTTGCAGAAGAAGTCCAAGCAGAAATCAAATCATTCATAGAAGATTATATCAAGAATACTGTAACGAAATTTCGTTCCATTCTTTACAATTGACCTGAATCAATCAATACTTTTATATTTACGGCCGTTCGGGAATTGATTTTCTATCGCGCCTGGCGCTAGTGTCATTAGCCACTGCTAATAAATCAATAGTTTTGTGATTGGTTCTGACAAGGTCGATCGCGTTAACAGCACCTCAAGTGGCAGGTAAGTAAATTAAAAGAACGAATTGCTCTCTTGAAAATTGACCATCGTAGTGGGTGGTTGTGTTTGGAGATCAGTCTGTATCGGGTGAGATTTTTCTGAATTTTCTACCGGAATCACTGCCCATCGACATAATTTTCTATCTTTAAATCGATTATGATACATTGAATCAGCGATTCATATATTCATATATAGATATTTTTGATAAATGTAGGTTTTTTTTTCTATCTCTCCGTTTTGAGGATATTGCGTGTTAGAAATAATCGGTAATCAATCTCGGGTTATTCATTAGAATACATTAAATTTCCGATTACAGGTTAATCTTTCACGTAAGGTTTCGGAAGTGAAGAATATTTATCTTCTTTATCGTACCTAAGCGTATACCGATTCGGGTTTTTATAATCGATGGGTAGAGTTCGGCGTGGCTAATTCCTTGGAATATCACCGGATACAGAGTGTTTTCTCGTGGCGGGCTCCTTCCTGTGGTTGTCAATTTTCAAGGCGCATCATCCCTGGCAATTCATTTCTTTAGACAGGTTTTGCCCTCCTGTGCATTATCTTTATCATGATTTGATGTAATCATCTGATACCTTTAACTGTGATTGAATATCATTCATTTCAAGTGTGATTTGCTTGATATACATACCTTTTTCTTATCGGTTTTTTTTTTTTTTAAGTTGTTATCATTATATATTTTCTTATGTCAATCATATTAAATACCATTAGTTTTTGGATTCAAAAATTTTAGTTGACGTTGTCTGATAGATCTTTGACGGATACACGACGTTACCATGATATATGTAAGACGCATGCTTGACTTTTCGTCGTGCTATTCATCATTTTTTATAGTTTTTTGATAAGGTGCGATGTCTGCGCGTTTTTTGTATTTGCGCGACATATGTGCGTTGTATTCGTAAGGTTTGTCATTGTTATGAATGTTTTTCAATTAATATCAATTTTGGTCTTGAGTCTCAAAATATATACAAGTTGACTTTTCGAAATGTCCGTGAAAAATCATTCTTCTGGAGTACCCATATAATCTCTGTTCACTAGAAAAACAAATAAGTTTGAGCTCATTTCATCATGGGGATCATAAATGTATCATTTGTTTTCTCCTATGTCGCGTTTTCACGAAAATATAGGAACACTTTTTCATCAATATAAAATTGTTTTCGTCACTGATCATAATACAACCATATCCACCCTCACGTGACCAAGGCTCTCAAGTTCCAGTCGTTGAGCGACAACTATCAAATTATACCTATCAAACGTTAAACATCATCATTAATTCTTGATACATCCTGTACCAGTCAGTACATTTGTATTTTTCGAACGGTACACCTATTGAAAATATTAAGTGTAATTTCTTACACACCCAGTATATTTCTTCCAGACTAGATAGTTTTATCAGCCTGTTGGTTCCATCGTTAGACCTATCGAAAATATTTTGAATGAAAGCATTGATTTCTGTAGACGTTGACACATATTCTCTTTGCTGAAAGTGCGATCCCAAATATAGAAAAGTATATATGTTTCGTATCATATTTTTCGAGGTGAATAATGATTCAATATAATGTGATCTGAATAGTTATACAGCTTTGGAATTTATAACCATACCTTGATCAGTGCTCCGTTTTTGAAATTTCGATAATTCTTAGTCCTTGAAACATTCACCTCGAGATTTCCGATAATATTCCATGTATTGCCGATGCTGGATGTGCAATCCTGAATATAGAAAATTATATCTGTTTCGAGACATATTTTTTGAGAAGATCAATGATTGAAGTACCTGGTTCCAATATAATGTGATCTTAATAGTTATATAGCCTTGGAACTTATAAACATACCTTGATCAGAGCTTTTTTTTGAAACTTTATTAACCCTATGACTTTGAAATATTCACCTCGAGAGTTCCGATCATATTCCATATGTTATCGATTACTCCAAAATTGATTATCGATTTTCTATTTATCATTTCACCTACTAGGTTTTCATAATGGTGTAAATGGTATTTCCTGATATGAGTTGTACAAAAATTATAGTCTCCTACTAGAATATTGATTAATAAGATGGAAACATGAGTTAACCGTGGACTCGAATCGACTCTTTATAGCATTTTCTTCCGTGTAACAGTGTTGTTTTGATTATTTCACCAATTTTCGTCAATATCTCGCAAACCTTGAGATTTTGTATATAGGTAAGTTGATATATTTGGGATGTCCGTAAGAAATCCTTCTCTCAGAGTACCCACATGACTCTGTTTACTGAAAAAATTTCAACCGAAAGTGAAACTGGAAGTTGTTGTTTCGATGTCCGAACGTTATGGGGATCACGAACATCTCATTTTTTTCCTATATCTCGATTTTTTACGAATTGGAAGAGGATATATTCCGATAATTCATCAAGGGGATAGATCGGTTGAAAAAGCAGTACTCAAAGAGATGGTGAACAGTTTTTATTGTTTTTTTTTGATATTCAGATATATTCTGATTGATATCTCGCAATCCTTGGGACTTTGTATATAGGTAAGTTAATATATTCGGAATGTACGTGGAATATTTTTTTCAATGAGTACCCACATGACCCTGTGTACTGACAAAATGGAAACCGGAAGTGAAACCGAAAGTTGTTGTTTTTGGAGTCTACACGTCATGGGGGTCACGAATATACCATGAGTTTTTCTCTATATAGCTTTTTAATGAACGGAAAGTGAATATTTCGTGATAATTCGTCGAGAAGCTGGATCGACCAGAAAATCATTACAAGAAGAGATTGTGAATTGTTTGCATATATTTTTTCATTATTTCAATTGATTTTGATTGATATCTCTTTAACCTTTAGACTTTGTACATAGGTAAAATGATATATTAAGAATGTCCGTGAAAAATCCTTCTTTAAGAGTACCCACATGACTATGTTGAGTGGAAAAATGGAAACCGGAAGTGAAACCGGAAGTTGATGTTTTTGAAGTTTACACGTCATGGGGATCACGAATAAAACATTAGTTTTTCTCTATGTCGCTCTTTAATAAACCGGAAGTGAATATTTTTTGATAATTCGTAGAGGAAATGAATCATTTTGTCATTGACATCTTTATATTAACGAGTTCATGAATTCTGTTGCGTCGATATCAATGCTGTGTTTCGGATTCTACTTGTGTGAGCTGTAGGTATATTTACTTCATAACACGAAAATTACTAAACAGTTGGTGACCTTGTGATATTAGCGACAATTTTGATTATGGATTCTGCCATGTCGATATCAATGTGGTGGTTCGGATTCTACTTGTGTGAGCTGTAAGTATATTAAATATGAAAATTACTAAATACTTAGTGACCTTGTGATATCAGCAATCGTTTTGAAATGATGACGTCAGGCAGCCACACCTTGTCAGACGTCAAACTTAATACATCAATTTGGAGTATTCAGACGTGGTGATCGAAAAGTGCATAATTGCAGTTGTTATTCAAGGATATAACAAAATCGCAATCTGTAAACAATTGAAGTCATGATTCATGATACCATCGCCGGCCACGTGCAAACTTATGAAATACGCCATTGTTCATCAATGTATTGACCGAAATGTTGAGATCAGCATGACATCATCATCGCTATTTATGAATAATTATGGCCGTGACCACCTGCAAAGTTATGGAAGGCCCCATTCTTTGTTGATATATCGACGAAATGTAGAGATTGCATCATCTTGTGCAATTTGGATTATTATTACAACGCTTTTTATAACTTCGAATTGGACCGTCCGTAGCGTCATTGTTAGGGTGTGACAAAGAGATAGCAGCTATTTGACATTCGACATTTGACATTTGACATTTTACATTTTACATTTTACATTTGACATTTGACATTTGACATTTGACATTTGACATTTGACATTTGACATTTGACATTTGACATTTGACATTTGACATTTGACATTTGACATTTGACATTTGACATTTGACATTTGACATTTGACATTTGACATTTGACATTTGACATTTGACATTTGACATTTGACATTTGACATTTGACATTTGACATTTGACATTTGACATTTGACATTTGACATTTGACATTCGACATTTGACATTTGACATTTGACATTTGACATTTGACATTTGACATTTGACATTTGACATTTGACATTTGACATTTGACATTTGACATTTGACATTTGACATTTGACATTTGACATTTGACATTTGACATTTGACATTTGACATTTGACATTTGACATTTGACATTTGACATTTGACATTTGACATTTGACATTTGACATTTGACATTTGACATTTGACATTTGACATTTGACATTTGACATTTGACATTTGACATTTGACATTTGACATTTGACATTTGACATTTGACATTTGACATTTGACATTTGACATTTGACATTTGACATTTGACATTTGACATTTGACATTTGACATTTGACATTTGACATTTGACATTTGACATTCGACAGTTAGCTACCAAACGTTAGATGTCAGACGCCTAACTTCAGCAAGCACACTCTGTATACATCAATTTAAGGTATTCACACGTGGTGGTTCGGATTCTACTTTGGTAGGTACGTTATGGGATATCTCCAGATATTTTCAAACGTCTGGCATCAATGCCTAATTTTTTCAAACGTCTGGCAACAGTGGCAGTCGCTTTGTCGTCTCTTATCTTTGTAACGTTACGCGAAATATTGTATCATGTTGAATCATCAATGGAATGCAGCGAACCTGACCTTGAATGCAATTATGTCTATTAATACACTGATGTTTATTGAATGAATAAGCCATTGTTCCTTTCCCTGCTCTATGGATCTGCTCGAATACATCACGCTGTTGCATCATGGTGTGATATGTTGAGTCATCATTGGAATGCAACGAACCTGACCTTGAATGCGATTATCTCTATTCATACACTGATGTATAATGAATGAATAAGCCATTGTTGTTCGTTTCCCTGCTCCCCGCTTGCCGAGGTTGCTACGTTCCACAAAGCACAAATAACCGCATCGGTTTATTTTTAGAAATATAAATTGATATGTCCCGCAGTGGCCGCGTGGACGAAGCGTTTGGTCTTGAAACTTTGCACCGTATTGGTGCGGGTTCGAATCCCGATTGTACTGGCTTTTTTTTAAATGGAATATGACGTCATGTCTTCGGATTGCGCAGCGCCAAGGGTCCAGAGGGGGGTACAGGGTAAAAGGCCTAAGGGGGTAGTGTGAGGGGGTGTGGTCTGCAAGATGTCTTCAGATTGAAGATGTCTTTAGTTCCGATTCTCGCCACCAGATGGCGTTGTTGTGGTGGCGCTGGTGTCGCTGCGTTACATGTCGCTGACGGAGGTCGCTTTACGGATCAAAGTGGGCACGAAGGGGTGGACCAAAGTCCGAGGGGCCCGAAACCAAATACCACATGATTTGAATTTCCCGCCAATAAAAGGGGCGGGGCTTAGCTGGCCTCTGATTGGTCGATGGTCTGAATCGAAGAGGAGTGGGGGCGTTCCATACCGTCCCACTTGAAATGGAAAAGTGGAGTGGAGGGGGTACTCCAACATGAGGCACTCCCTACTCAGACTCTCCGAGTTCTCCTTGATTCCGGTAGTCAGGCGAACTTCATCACTGAAAAATGTTGTAACCGACTAGGTTTGCCAAAAACAAATATCTCGTTATCAATTCAAGGCTTAGGCCACATGAACTCGAATGCTTCAAAAGGAGTATCTTTCACACTCCGCCCTCATAATAATTCACAACCCATATTTACAGTAGATGCTGTAATCTTACCACAAATATGTGATAATATGCCCAAAATAAACATATCCAGTCCGTCATGGTCTCATATTTCTGATCTGCCCTTAGCAGATCCAGAATTTAATATTCCAAACCCAATTGATATTTTGTTAGGTGCAGACGTTTTTCCACTCATTCTTGAAACGGGTCGTCAAGTTGGCAAACCAGACGAACCAGTTGCACTAAAAACAGTTTTTGGATGGATTCTCATGGGAACAGTGAGTTGCCAGAAAACGACAGTTCCTCTGAATTCCTTTTTTTGTACTTGCGATGTTTCTTTGGAAAGCTCTCTCAAACGTTTTTGGGAAATAGAAGAAATTCCTCGCCAAACGTATGTTTGCCCAGAAGATGAATTATGTGAAAAATTGTACTCTCAACATGTAACTCGCACGACCTCGGGCCGTTTCTCGGTGGCTTTACCTTTCAAAACATCCGAGCCTCGTTTTCCTGACTCAAAGAGCATTGCTCAAAGACGCTTTATATCACTTGAAAGACGTTTACTTCAAAATCATTCTCTTTATCAACAATATTCGGAGTTTATGAAGGATTATTTGAATACTGGTCACATGACTCTTGTAGATTCCAATCTCAACCCAGAATCGTCATACTATATTCCTCACCATAGTGTTGTGAACTTGAATAGCTCCACAACAAAACTCAGAGTAGTATTTGATGCTTCATGTAGAACATCAAATGGAAACTCACTCAATGACACACTCCTCATTGGACCCAAACTTCAAAGAGACCTCTTCAATATACTTTTGAATTTTCGCCTCCATGCTGTCGCTTTAACAGCGGACATTCGTCAAATGTATCGCCAAATTCTCGTGAAGGAGTCACATAGAAAATATCAGAAAATATTATGGAGATTCTCACCAGAAGAGCCCATACAAGATTACATATTGAATACAGTTACATATGGTGTTTCCTCTGCCCCCTACCTCGCCATAAAAACGTTACTTCAACTGGCTGATGAGGATGGTGTTGGATACCCTCTGGCATCAGAAGTTCTCCGATCTTCCACTTATGTTGATGACATCGTTGTCAGCGTTGATACAGTCGAAACAGCTCGACTTTTGAAATCTCAACTCATTTCATTGCTTGGCTCTGGAGGTTTTATGCTACACAAATGGGTCTCAAACGTCCCTTCTTTATTACAGAAAGAAAATACTCCATCTTCCTCTTTGAACCTTGATCTCGACTCTCGCTCCACTACCAAAATTCTCGGTCTTCAATGGAACCCTGAAAGGGACACATTCTCTTTTCAGGTTAAGTCTCTCAACTCCACATGTACAAAGAGGGCGATTTTATCCGATATTGCCAGAATCTTCGACCCCCTTGGATTTCTAGCTCCTCTCACCTTATTTGCCAAAAGACTGATTCAATATCTTTGGACCCCCAATCTCGGTTGGGATGATATCCCTCCAGAGGATGTTGTAACCACTTGGTTACAATATAAGTCAGAACTCCCTGATATAACTCAGATTAATATCAGCAGGCATTTACTGTTCACCTCCACTATGTCATGTGAATTGCACGGTTTTTCCGATGCCTCTAAAAAGGGTTATGCTGCTGTAGTGTATATCAGAGCCCAATCCGAAACTATCAATACCGTTCTCGTTTGTGCAAAGTCAAAGGTTTCTCCCCTGAAAGTAATTTCCATACCTCGCCTAGAACTTTGTGCGGCTCATCTCCTTTCAAATTTATTGTATTCCGTTTTACAAATGTTTGATGGCAAAATTCATTTTCGTGATGTTGTCGCTTGGACTGATTCCTCGGTGACTCTTTATTGGATTCAATCGCAACCACATAAACACTCTGTTTTCGTTGGTAATCGAATAAGTAAAATTCAAGAAAAATTTTCGGCCAATATTTGGCATTATGTTCCTTCTGTTGACAATCCAGCTGATTGTGCATCCCGAGGAATGCTTCCCTCTCAATTCATCGACCATTCCTTATGGTGGGCGGGGCCACATTGGCTCAAAAGGCCTACTTCCGAATGGCCAGCCCCCCTTCCAATTTCCTCAGACATAAAAAATCTTGCAGAAGAAAAGAATGTGGTCTTTACCACAATGACCTCAAAGTCTTTCATCGATTCACTCATTGACACTCACTCAAGTCTACCTAAAATTCAACGCATTATGTCTTATGTTCAAAGATTTATTCACAACCTCAGAAATCCAACTTCTAAAAAATCCATACATCTGACACATTCCGATCTTGATGAGGCACTTCTTACTTTTATATTACACATACAACAAAATGTATTTTCGGATGAACTATCACTTTTAAGAAATAATAATAATTTATCCAAACCATTTCGAAAACTCAATCCCTTTCTCGATCCTCATGGAATACTGAGAGTAGGAGGCAGGTTGTCCTATTCGAAGTATAGTTACGATAAGAAGTTCCCTATCCTCCTTCCCAGTCAGCACAAACTCACTATCCTTATCATCGAAACTTTCCACAAGCAATACTTGCATCCCGGAGTACAGACTCTTCATTTCCTACTGAGTAATAGATTTTGGATACTTTCAGCGAAAAAGGTTATTCGCAATGTAATATCAAAGTGTAATAAGTGTTGGAAACTTAATCCAAAATCTCTTCAACCTTTTATGGGTAATCTTCCCCTCCGCAGAATCTCACAAATAAAGCCATTTTCATGCGTTGGAGTGGATTTTTGTGGGCCATACTCGATAACTATGTCGAAAATTAGAGGTGCAAAAACATTAAAAGCATATATATGCGTTTTTGTTTGTTTTGCCACGAAAGCTCTTCATCTCGAGCTAGTCTCTGATCTTTCCACGGAGGCCTTTTTAGCCGCTTTGAGGCGATTTGTGGCCAGACGAGGCCGCTGTAACTATATTTACAGCGATTGCGGTACGAATTTTGTGGGGGCTTCTAAGCAAATTTCAAAAATGATGGAGAGTGCCGCCCATCAAGAATATCTTTCATGGCATTTCAACCCTCCTTCTAGCCCCCATTTTGGTGGTCTTTGGGAGGCCGGGGTCAAATCTGTGAAAACCCATATTTCGCGAGTTATCGGGGAACAAATCCTCACCTACGAGGAGTTAAATACTCTACTCATACAAATAGAAGCGATGCTTAATTCACGGCCCCTCTACACGGTGAGCACTGATCCGAATGATTTGTCGGTATTAACGCCAGGTCATTTTTTATCTCTCGAGCCACTAACGTCTCTTCCGGATAATGATCTACAGCACTTGAAGATAAATCAATTGACTCGGTGGCAGTTGTTACAAAGGCTCCACCAAGATTTTTGGAGTCGTTGGTCAAGGGAATACCTACACACCCTTCATCAACGAAGTAAATGGCACAATGCTTCTCAACCTGTGCTTCCGGGCACATTAGTGCTAATAAAAGCAGACAATTTGCCACCTCTGCGTTGGCAAATTGGACGTATTCTAAAGACTCACCCAGGCGTCGATGGAGTCAGTCGGGTAGCTACAGTCCATACCACTCATGGTGATTTCAAGCGTCCTTTGGTGAAGCTCTGCCCATTACCAATTGACTCTTCAGACGATCAATAAAATGCTTCACATTTTAGGTGGGCGGTATGTTTCGTCAAGGCTCATCTATTTTTTAGTTTAGTTTTTTGGTTATAATAGATATTCTGGTAATCTCTTTCTTTGGGTTTAATTATTTATAGTTTATTTTCAATTTAATTTTTCGCGATTCAATGCTGTGATTCTCAATCCCATATCGCATGTTGGATGATGAAAAAACGACAGGAGACAAGGCCAAGGACGATCCATCCAATCACCTACATTTAGTCTCAGTGGCAATAGTATCGCCATCCAGTACACGTATCTCCTCTCGTTCCTTTTTTTTTCGCTCATGAGCCACGGTACATAGTGCGTACTCTCTAGTGTAAGTGCACCAGCCATTTGAAGTCTCCTGTAGTGCAGTTCCGGACTATATATGCATATATAACTTCAGTAAACCAGCAGATTGGTAAGGAAATCACAGCTCGATTTATATCAACATAAAAAGTTATCTCGCATCATCAATAATTCATAATATATTATAACAAGTGCAAATAAGACGAGAAATGACTATACCTATAAAAAATACAGTCCACTTCAATTCAAAATGAAAGTTTCACACTTCCGAGGTATATTCATGAGAGATAGCCTACCAAGGTCCGCCCCACACACCATCAAATCAGCTATTATAAATCTAGATAGTGCTCAAGGTAGAGGTACACACTGGGTTGCATACAAGAAACGCAACAGAGCAATAAACTATTACGATAGCTATGGCGATTTACCCCCACCACAGGAGTTGCTGGAATATTGGGAGAGGGGTTTGAAACCTCCGAATACCATCAAAATCACATATAACTACGAGCGCCATCAAGATTACAACACAGTCTGGTGTGGTCATTTGTGCTTGAGATTTCTCCCGACGAACAAAAAAATCAAAAACAGTCGCAGTGAAAATGGATAGAGAAAGCATCAAACAAATGGGTCACTCATTATTGGCTTACTCAAGAATGCGTTCCTTGCTGAAGATGAGTAGAAAACAGCTTGCAGACATGCCAAAAGAAGTTCTCATCGGGTGTGCTTCACATGAAATTGCTCTAGTGTGGGATATGCTGCCTGAAAAGTTACAGAGTGATCCAAATATTTCAAAATATCGATTTTGTGAGGAACATCACGGTGAAGAGGGTGGCAGACCACACAATGGTGACGTCAATGATGGGCCAGCGCCAAGAAGAATATTTTGCTGTTATTGTCAAATCAATGATGTGAATGTGGCAACTGATAATAAATTTGATATTAATACTTCATCTTCCGGAAATAGCGGCATTCTTCATTGTTGCAAGCAACAATAAGGTTGTTGTTGCATATATCGACGTTTGCCACCGTTTGCCGCCGTCGTTTTTTTCTTCGAGATACCATGTCACAAACGTTCACCATATCTGGAGATCGCAGTGTTCTCAGTGTCGACTTTTACCCGCCCATTGAGCTTGATACAAAAAAAACCTACGGTTTGGGGTTGCATGGTTTCTATTCATACAACTCTATACTCAATATAGATGAGAAGTATAATCGTTTGAATATTTGGGTGAAATCAGGAGCTACGGTTACCCATCGAGTACTCTTTATACCACCCGGTGTCTATGAAATAGATGAAATCAATAAAGCTCTACAGAAAGGTTTCGCAAGATTAGAAACACTAGATGATCGAAACATTGACGAAATATTTTATCTCCATGCTAATAATAATACTCTCAAATGTGAAATGAAATGCATGCATGAGGTGGATTTGACATTCGAGAATTCTATTGCAAGTGTGTTGGGATTTGAGGCGAAAAAATACTCACCGAACGTGTTGCATGAATCCACAGAGCCTGTAAATATAATAAAAGTGCACCTCATAAGAGTGGATTGTAATATTACCACAGGAGCATTCCTGAATGGTGAGGAGGTGCATACACTATATGAGTTCGATGGTGATGTGGAGCCTGGATATAAACTGTCAAAGGAGCCACAAAATATTATATATCTACCCATCAGCCCCGCTGGACGTCAGTTCATCGACAACATTACACTGCGGATATTGGACGATAATAGCTTTCCAGTTGATTTTCGAGGAGAAAAAATCATCGTGAAGCTTGAATTGAAACATATTGCTTAGAAATCGGATATTTTGGAAGGAACATGGGATTTTATTTCGGGAACCAATCAAAACGTACTTTGCTAACTAATACCAACACTCACCGTCAGAAAACCAACGAGAAGGGTGGAACAACTGGTAAAGGATTCATTCGAGCTGAGCTACCCGGACGAGTTAGACATATATTGTCTGCAAACGATAAACATTTCTTGAAGTCAATTGGTCTCAAGCTGCGGCGATAAACAGCGAGAAAATGGTTGCTACAAACTCAATCAATCCGCAATTGGAAGTATTCGATGAACCAATTTTGGATCATTCGCTCATAAGCCTACATGAGCACACATACAAACCATATGGTTCACCATCATTCAAGAATTCAGATGAAGTAAGGATTGCAATCAATTTCCAGGATCTAATTCGCGACGTTTCTGAGAGTTATATCTACATCGAGGGGAAATTCACACCCAATGATCTCACTAAAACCTGCTATTTGTCGAATAATGCTTTGGCATTTCTATTCGACGAGATACGATATGAAATGGGTGGTGAACAAGTATGTATGGTTCGAAAACCAGGTATAACCACTACTATGAAAAGTATGGTGTCATATGGTGAGGCGAATGCGAAATTCCTAGAAACAGTCGGATGGGGCCTCGATAAGAAAAATCAGATAATTCTGGATGAAACTAGTCACGTTTTCAGTGGTAAATTACCGCTCAAGTATCTGATGGGGTTTGCTGAAGATTATGATGAGAGTATTCTGAATATTAAGCAGGAGCTCATACTCATCATAGCTCGTTCATTCAAGAACTCCTATATGGGAGAGGTTGATGCGAAAGTGGAGATAAACAAAATTGAGTGGAAGATAAGGCATGTTATCCCATCAGATAAGCAGAGATTGAAGCTGCTGAATCGTTTGAATAAAAGTGCTACGGCGAAAGTGAAAGTTGCATACAGAATGTGGGATTTGTACGAATTACCAATAATTCGGGAAACGGCTTCCGACATTTGGTCTGTCAAAACGACTAATAGTCTTGAACGACCTCGATACATCATAATAGGCTTCCAAAACTCTAATAATACAGACGATAGATCTAAGGATGTAACAGAATTCATCCATGCAGGAGTGAACAATATTCGCCTGTATCTAAATTCGGAAGTTTATCCGTACGAGCGATGGAATTTGGATTTTGATAAGAAATTGGATGCAGTAGCCTATTATGCATATGAAAATTTTTAACGCAGTTACTATGGCAAAGATATGAGTGAACCAATGATGAGTATCGGGGAATTCCGTAAAAATCCCCTATTCATCATTGACTGCAACCATCAGCCAGATGCTATGAAATCCTCAACTGTCGACATCAAGTTGGAGTTTGAAACACGTAAATCAAAGTTTCCGTCCCATACCAAGGTCTACGCACTGATTCTTCATGACGCATATTTGACGTATAGTGCATTGGATGGTTCCATACAGATGGGTGCCGTATGAATATCAAATTCCTACAACTATTTTTATCATAACTCGAATAACATATATAATTGATTATTGTAGACGTGGTTCGAATATTATACTGAATGAAACGAAAAAATATATATATAGCATTGTTTTATTTTTACACCAATATTTTTTATTTAGATATATATACAGATTCACGCCTCATATAAGGATCTGATATAGGATCATAGACAATTTTCTTCAGCATCAGATGACGTTGGAGTTATACCAATGTTGTATTTTCGAACAAGGTAATTGGGTAGGAAATCGGAAATTTCATAAAGGTATTGTACCAAGTCACCTTCGAACATTGCTTCAACGAATTGCTGCAGATTGATGTTACTATATTCGAATCGGAAACAAAGCAGGAAGCCATTTTTGTATTGTTCAGCCTGTTTGTAGAGACGTTGAACATGGTCTTGATCAAAGCACAAGCTCACGTCATAATTAACTGCATGTAGAATATCACGCTCCAAATCAGCGAATTGGCATTTCATCCTCCTCACACCTGACATGATATCTTTCACTATCGGCCATGACTGACTAGAATAATGCATCCACATTCTATATATCTATAGAGGTTGATCGGTGTATTCTGCAAACAATAAAAAATAATAAGATTCGAAAAAAATTGGTGAATCATGATTACAATCAATTATTGTATGTACTACCTCTGTTGCACTTACCAAATAATTTCACCGTCATTATTGGTGCGCAATAATAATGATTATGTTATATGTGGGGATAATTATTATTATAACAAATTCGAACCCCTTTTCACTATATAAATCAGCTTAACATATCTATGAACTCTGATTATATTAATATTTTTTTATATTCTTTTGGTGTCGAATCTGATAAGCGTTCTTGTCTTCGCACCAATAAAGGTAGGCTCACTCTGACCCAAATACGTTAAAGTATAATGACCGTTAGAAGAATTCATCTCATCAATATCACTTTCCATCAATCGATCGACAACTCTTTTTGGCAACCAACATCTCAAATTTATTTCAGTCTCTTCATCATCGAGTAATACCGTCCCACATCTATCATATCTAGTCCCACACAATGAAATTTTCTTGATTGTGTGGCTTTTATTGAGAGGTAGTGATGATATCAAGGTTTGTTTGATTATTTCATTATCCTC
The DNA here is from genome assembly GCA_029955515.1 of Chrysomela aeneicollis. Lineage (NCBI taxonomy): Eukaryota > Metazoa > Arthropoda > Insecta > Coleoptera > Chrysomelidae > Chrysomela > Chrysomela aeneicollis. The sequence continues at coordinate 26,055,506 of JARUHQ010000003.1, forward strand.
ATTGATTTTTTCATTGATCGCAACTAAATTGATTCTTGAATCAGCCATTATTATTTCCTGAGTGAAAGGGGAACGAAAAAATATAATGATAAGTGTACTTAAATAAAACACATCAGAACTATAAGCGCACATTAACTTTTCAACTTGCGTCGGTGGATTATAAGCTCAATGTTATGGAAAGAGAGAACTATGATCCTGTGCGTGGCGGACCCCGTATATATATGTGATTACAACCCCTACTACCGTGAACGATATATGGTGATGGTATGCCAACATGCCATCAAGGTCACATACTCTCTGAGTCAGAGGAACTCTTCCACATCTTCCCAAGGTCGCGAAAAGAGCGCATATATCATCAATCGCCAAGGTCGTCTCTCAAAAGAGTGCACGTATACTCCCAAGGCCACTCCACCCGAGATCACTGTATTCTCCCAAGGTCATCCAAACGCAAAATCGCTCCCAATCGAAGGTTACCCCCCAAGGACACCCTCCAAGACCACTCCCCCAAGGTCACCAGTGGCGTACCGCAAGCATTATATGTGATGCGACCTTGGGGGGGTGGCCTTGGGGGGTGGCCTTGGGGGGTGGCCTTGGGGGGGACGACCTTGGGGGGAGACCTGGAATCGGCTTAAACCTTCTACTACCACGAATGATCGAATGACATCAGCGGCCTCACCTTTGAGAGATGCTTGGAGATAATGAAATTTCTCAATATTGTTCAAACTGTTATCATTATCAACTAATGTTTTGAATGTATCATAAAAACTAAACCAGTTTTCATATGCACCTGTGAATTCAGGTAATTTTATTTGGGGTAACTTTACCTTTCGTTTTTCCTCATTTGGAACGGATGATTTTTTATTGACCATATTGTAGTAGTGCACCTAGGGGGCTACCATGACAAGATGGCCGCCATGGGGGCAATGACGTCATTCAAGATGGCTGCCATGGGGCAGCTGTCAACTGTCATGTCATCTGTCAACTGTCATGTCAAATGTCATATGTCATCTGTCATTTCAACTGTCAAATATTCTATGTCATCTGTCAATCAGAAAGTGTTCTATGCCTATTACGTCAGAGAGTGGACATGGAAACGCGACGCGTCATAGCCCCACCCACTTTTTTGGCGCGAAATTCAAGTTATTTTTGAGGTTATGTATTCTGCTTGCAACATGGGATAGGATATCGGCCCCTTTGCCCTCCTTCAGGTGCCCCCTTGGCCCCCTCAGGTCTCCACTGTACCCCCCTTGGCCCCCGTCAGGTCTTCGCCCCCTTAGGTTTTTGCTATACCCCCTTGACCCCCCTTAAGACTGCGCCCCCTTAGCGCTCCGTATCCGGAAACATCTCATGACGTCATATCTTATTTAAAAAAATCCTTCTATCGGCGGGATTCGAACTCCAGACCACCGGATTACGAGTCCGATGCGTTCCCACAGAGCTACGACCACTATATAATTTAATTGCAGTCAATGTCGATGCAACGTTATCGCACAGCGTGACGTAGTCGAGCAGATCCGTCCCAAAGATAAGAGAACGTAGCAACCTCGGCAAGCGGGAAGCAGGGAAACGAACAATGGCTTATTCATTCATTAAATATCAGTGTATTGATAGACATAATCGCATTCAAGGTCAGGTTCGCTGCATTCCATTGATGATTCAACATGATACAATATTTCGCGTGACGTTACAAAGATCAGAGACGACAAAGCGACTGACACTGTTGCCAGACGTTTGAAAAAATTAGGCATTGATGCCAGACGTTTGAAAATATCTGGAAATATACTATAATGCACCTACAGCTTACACAAGTAGAATCCGAACCACCACGTGTGAATACCTTAAATTGATGGATAACGTTTGACGTATGACAGGGTGTGGCTGCCTGAAGTTAGGCGTCTGACATTTGACGTATGACGTTAACATTTCAAAATGGCCCCCGACATCACAAGGTTATCAACTGTTTAGTAATTTTCGTGTTATAAAGTAAATATACCTACATCTTACACAGGTAGAATCCGAACCACAGCATTTATATCGACGTGGCAGAATCCATAAACTCGTGAATGTGAAGATGTCAATGACAGAATGATTCATTTTCTCGACGAGTTATCAAAAAATATTCACTTCCGGTCCATCAAAAATCGAAATAGAGAAAAACTAATGTTTTATTCGTAATCCCCATGACGTGTAGACTTCAAAAACATTAACTTCCGGTTTCACTTCCGGTTTCCATTTTTCCACTTAACATAGTCATGTGGGTACTCTGAGAGAAGGATTTTTCACGGACATTCTAAATATATCATTTTACCTATGTACAAAGTCTCAAGGTCAAAGAGATATCAATCAAAATTGATCGAAATAATGAAAAAAAATCTATGTAAACAATTCACAATCTCTTCGTGTAATGATTTTCTGGTCGTACCAGCTTTTCGACAAATTATCAAAAAATATTTACTTCCGGTTCATCAAAAATCGATAGAGAAAAACTAATGTTTTATTCGTAATCCCTATGACGTGTAGACTTCAAAAACATCAACTTCTGGTTTCACTTCCGGTTTCCATTTTTCTACTTGACATAGTCATATGGGTACTCTGAGAGAAGGATTTTTCACGGACATTCTGAATATATCATTTTACCTATGTACAAAGTCTCAAGGTTAAAGAGATATCAATCAAAATTAATCGGAATAATAAAAAAAATCTATGCAAACAATTCACAATCTCTTCGTGTAATGATTTTCTGGTCGATCCAGCTTCTCGATGAATTATCACGAAATATTCACTTTCCGTTCATTAAAAAACGATATAGAGAAACACTAATGGTATATTCGTGATCCCCATGACGTTTAGATTCCAAAAACATCAACTTCCGGTTTCACTTCCGGTTTCCATTTTGTCAGTAAACAGGTTCATGTGGGTACTCATTGAAAAGGATATTTCACGTACATTCCGAATATATTAACTTACCTATATACAAAGTCCAAAGGTTTGCGAGATATCAATCAAAATGTATCGAAATAATGAAAAAAACAAATAAAACTGCAAATCATCTCTTTGATTATCACTTTTCTAACTGATTCATCTTCTTGATGAATTATCGAAATATATCCTCTTCCAGTTCGTAAAGTAGCGAGATAAAGGGAAAATAATGAGATGTTCGTGATCCTCATAACGTTCGGACATCTAAACAACAACTTCCGGTTTCACTTCCGGTTACAATTTTTTCAGTAAACAGAGCCATGTAGGTACTTTGAGAAAATAATTTCTCACGGACATCCCGAATATATCAACTTACCTATATACAAGGTTTTCGAGATATCAACGGAAATTGGTGAAATAATCTAAACAACACTGTTATACGCGAGAAAGTGCTATGAAGAGTCGATTTGAGTCCACGGTTAACTCATGTTTCCATCGTTTCAATCAATATGCTAGTAGTAGACTATAATTTTTGTACAACTCATATCAAAAAACGCCATTCACACCATTCTGAAACCCTTCTAGGTAAAATGATAAGAAGAAAATCGATAATAAATTTTGAGGTAATCAATAACACATGGAATATAATCGGAAATCTCAAGGTGAATGTTTTAAGGTCATAGAGTTATCAAAATCTCCAAAAAAATAACTCTGATCAAGGTATGTTTATATATTCAAAGGCTATATAACTATTGAGATCACATTATATTGGAACCAGATACTTCAATCATTAATCTTCTCAAAAAATATGTCTCGAAACAGATATAATTTTCTATATTCAGGACTGCACTTCCAGCATCGACAACACATGGAACATAATCGGAAATCTCGAGGTGTATGTTTCAAGGTCAAAGAATTATTGACATCTCAAAAACGGAGCTCTGATCAAGGTATAGTTATAAATTCCATGACTGTATAACTATTCAGATCAAATTATATTGAAGTCAGATACTTCAATCATTAATCACCTCAAAAAATATGTCTCGATACAAATATACTTTTCTATAATTAGGATTGCTCTTTCAGCAGAGAGAATATGTGTTAACGTCTGCAGAAATCAATGTTTTCATACACAATATTTTCGATAGCTCCAACAATGGAACCAACAGAATGATAAAATACAGGGATGTAAAAACTATCTATTCTGGAAGAAATATACTGGGTGTATAAGAAATGATACTTAGTGTTTTGAATAGGTGTACCGTTCGAAAAAATACAAATATACTGACTGGTACAGATACGTTTGAAAGGTAGAATTTGATAGTTGATGCTCAACGACTGGAACTTGAGAGCCTTGGTCACGTGAGGATGGTTATAGTTATATTATGATCAGTGACGAAATGAATTTTATATTGATGAATTATTGAAAAAGTATTCTAATATAGGAGAAAATAAATCATACATTTATGATCCTCATGATGAAAAGAGCACAAACTTTTGTTTTTACTTCCGGTGTCACCATTTTTCCAGCGAACAATGTTATATGGGTAATTCAGAAGAATGATTTTTCACGGACATTTCAAAAAGTCAACTTGCATATATTCTGAGTCTTAAGGCTTGCGGGATATAAACAAATTGTTATTTATTGATAAACATTCGATAACAATGACAAACGTAACGAATACAGCACACATATGTCTCGCAAATACAAAACACGCGCAGACGTCGCATTCTTATCAAAAAAGTGTCGAAAACGAATAATGTCACGACGAAAAGTCACGCATGCGTCTTACATACATCATACTGACGTCGTGTATCCGTCGAACATCTATCAAACAACGCCATCTAAAAACTTTGAATACGATGATTTCCATAAGAAAACGTCACGCATTCATCGAAAACAAGTAGAAAACATCAAAATTCATCACTTAAAAGTCACGCATACAACACAAATGCGTCGAATATTCGTCGTACAAACGTCACACCTCGTCGAAAATCTATCAAACAACGTGTGAAAACCCCATAAAAACGTACTGACATCGCAAATAAAGAATGGTAGCTGTTGAAGATCTGCATCTGGCATCTGACATTTGGTGTCCCAACATTTGACGTACTAAGATTTCCGTAGTTTACCAACATAACGTTGTAGATATAAATATAATTAAAATTCAACCTTTCGTTCAGTCAAAAGTTAAAAAAAAATTGAAGCGATGATGAGAATTTCAAAACATGGGACTATCATTGAAGAACGTCGAAAACGTTGAAAAAAAAACATGCCGCATACGTCGTGCATACGTAGCGCAAACGTCATAAACGTGTAAAAACCTTGAAATGATAAGAAGCATGACAAGACAGCATTCATCGAATAACATTGAATATTTAAAAAAAAAAAACTTCACGCATTCGTCGTACATACATTGTACATACACCGCGCAGACGTCGTGCCTTCATCAAAAATCTATCAAAGAACGTATAAGAATTTGAAACCAAATGATAGCATGACGAAACGTCAGGCTTGAGTCATACATACATTGCATCGACGTCGTGTCCTTGTCAAAAATCAATCAAACAACGTGTGAAAACGTTTAAAACGATTAATGAATCTGATAAACGTCACTCATCCATTGAAAAAACATCACGTATGCGTCGTACATTCGTCGAAAATGCGACGTACATACCGATGTAAACATCGCATAAGCCTTCTGAAGTACGACTTTCAGATGCAATTATTAAAATTGACAAAAATTTATTCAACATTTATACAATTTCACACCTTAATCAAACTTAGAAATCAAACATAAATAAATTCAAAAATCAATAAATGAAAAATTCAGTATGTTCAGATTATTTAAACGAGAAATATCATATGACAGATTTATCATTACAATCGAACCACTAAGATCAAGCTCACGTGGAGATATCTCAATTCGACTGATAAAATTCAACGTGTCAATGAGAGTAACGTACTAGGTGTGACATTTCAACGACAGTTATGTGAATCACTTCCCCGATTCCCGTGAGAACCTGCTGATTCCAGCATCAGCGAAATCTGACGATTCCATGGAAAGAACAAGACGCCTTGCGAACCGAGCCAACGGACCGGCAGATTCGACATAGCCCTGAACGAAGAAGGTCGCATTTAATTATTCATTATTACTGTTTTTTTTCTAATAAATTGTATCAAGAAATATAACGAGCTTTTTTAAAAAGCTATTTCTAATAAGTAGAAACGTAAAGTGGCGCAGTCGTACGGATTCTGAAAGGGACATTTATCGAAAATACCCCGTCAGTTTCAACTGTTTGTTCAGAAGAACCCAGTGCTCCATCGAGGACCCAGCTGATAGAAGACAGTAGCATCGAAGCAAGAATGAACATCTTCGTTTTGATGTAAGTTGCTCAAATCATATCATTCCTGCGATCCTTCAAAATTCTATGTCATTCTCCTCGCCTTCTTCAAGTGAAAATAGTGAAAGCGAGTTAGATTTAGAAATCAAAATAAATTCAATTTCTAACTTGAATCTAGACTCTGAAATAAGTGAACTCCTTTCAGTATTGAAAATAACAGAAAACTCATCTCGTGATTCAAGAAGAGAAATATCAAATTCAATTAACAACATGGCAGTACCCAATTTCGAAACGAAACTTTTAGAAATTGTTCCAAAATTTGACGGAAATCCATTAGAATTATCCTCATTTTTAGATACCGCGAATACTTTGATTAATACTTATTGGGACCCAAATCCTGCGAATTTAGGTGGAGTTCAGAACACAACTCTGATCTACGGTATTTACGCAAAATTGATAGGAAAGGCACGCGAAGTTTACAGTATTTGCATATCAAAAGATTGGCAATCAGTAAAAAATGCTCTGGTGGCCCATTTCGGTGACCAAAGAGATGAAAACGGATTACTTTTTGATTTGGACCAATTAAGACAAAATAACAACGAATCTCCTTTACAATTTTATACTCGTATAATGTCAAATTTGAGTGCACTTCATAACTATCTCGATACGCACGAAAACGATGTAAACAACAAAACTGTGAAAAAGACATTCTATAATACGCACGCTTTGAAAATATTCCTTGCAGGATTAAAAGAACCCCTTGGTTCTACAATCCGAGCAATGAAACCGGTCGATCTGGCAGAAGCTAGACAATACATAATTTCTGAGAGTAACATTCGTCATTTACAAAAACCATCAAATAATAACGATCAATTCAAATCAAAGCAAGTACCCAGAAATAGTTTCGGCTACCAGAATCATTTTCAATATCAACAATTCAACCATCCTCAGAACAATTCGCAAATTCCACCACAAAATTTTCCTAGGCCTGCTTTCCAAAATTCTAACTTTCCACGCGGACCAATGCAAATGCAATCGCGACCTGCACCTCCGCAAAGATATTTTACGAACAGCCAAGTTTTTGGAAATCAAGGACCCTTTAGAAACCCAACCAACGTTTGGAAACCTAACCCCCAATTGAATCAAATTAAACCTAGACCTACACCAATGAGCGGCATTTCTTATGGAAATCAATCCCGACAAAGAACTGACTATAGACAAAATACGTTTCAACAACCTCAAAGAAACACAATTCCTGAAGAACTATTCAATGTAGAACAAAATTATTATGATGAACAATATTATAATGACCAATATCGAAACTATGACTATCAATACCAAGATTATGATTACCAACATCAAAACTATCAGGATGATACTTGTCCAAATACTTGTCAAAACCAAATAGACCCAATCGAAGAATCCACCGAAAATTTTCAGGAAGTCGACTCCTCAGAAACCAACACATAGAAATTCACTCATTATACGACCGAAAAGATCTGCCATATATCCAAATCTCAAATCCACCCTTGAAGTTATTGATTGACACAGGTGCTACCAAATCATTCCTGAATCCCGAAATTGCAGAAGATTATTACCACGAATTTATAAAGAAAGAACCGTTTACAATTTCATCAATATTTCAAACAACTTGTAGAGATCAATGTGCAGAAATTCCGGCATTCAACGAATTTAATTCTGATGATAAGAACATAAAATTCTACCTATTTAAATTTCATCACTTTTTCGATGGTCTAATCGGTTATGAAACGCTAAAAGATCTCAACGTTCAAATAGACATTCAAAATTCGATTATAAAAACACCTAAAGCAAAAATTCCTATAACTCATTACGAAACAAAAGGGAAACTATTATTTTTTGCACGAATCGAACCATTTTCAATCGAATCAGTTAAAATTCCAGTTTCAATACCCGAAGGTACCATAACTATTCCCGAAACTCGCATGTCGAAAAAATGTATTATTCGTGAATGTCTCACTATAGCTCATCAAGGATATGCAACTGTTGATATTCAGAATAATGCCAGTGACGTACTAGAAATTTCTCTCTATAAACCGGTACCAGTAAAATGTTTTGACAACAATGAATTCGAACTTTTTCACGTAACAATACAAAACACAAACCAAGAGAATATACAATTTCCTGATATCACGCAACTCATACGAACCAACCACATGAACCCTGAAGAAAAATATCACATCGAAAAATTATGCCGATCTTTTTCAGATATTTTTCACCGCGAAAATTCCAAACTAACTTTTAGTAATCAAGTCAAACACAGAATCAAGACTCTAGATGAAACCCCCATATATTCTAAATCATACCGTTATCCTTTCGTTCACAAACCAGAAGTTGAAAGACAGATAAATGAAATGCTCAGACAAGAAATTATCAGACCTAGTGAATCCCCTTGGTCCTCACCGATCTGGATAGTCCCTAAGAAAGCAGACGCATCAGGAAAGAAAAAATGGCGTATAGTTGTAGACTACAGGAAATTAAATGAAAAGACGATTGACGACAAATACCCTATTCCGAACATATCCGATATCCTTGACAAATTAGGTAGATGTCAGTATTTTTCAACATTGGATTTAGCTAGCGGTTTCCATCAAATCGAAATGCATCCCGATGACATTCAGAAAACTGCATTCAATGTTGAACATGGTCACTACGAATATCTGCGCATGCCCTTCGGGCTCAAGAACTCACCCTCTACGTTCCAAAGGGTGATGGATAACGTCTTGAAAGATTTGCAAAATAAAGTTTGCTTTGTCTATATGGATGACATAATTGTATTTTCCACCTCTTTGCAAGAGCATATAACGAACCTTAAACTAGTTTTCGAGAAATTAAGAGGAAGTAATTTAAAAGTACAGTTGGATAAATCAGAATTTCTTAGAACCGAAGTGGCTTTTCTCGGTCACATCATCACTCCTGACGGAATAAAACCAAACCCCGAAAAAATAAAATCAATCATCAATTATCCTATTCCGAAAACTACAAGAGAAATCAAAGGATTTCTCGGACTTTTAGGCTATTATAGAAAATTTATCCCAAATTTTGCGAAGATCACAAAACCGTTCACTTTATGTTTAAAAAAAGGTGCTAAAATAAATATCAATGATCCTCTCTATATCAAAACATTCGAAGATTGCAAATCTCTTTTGACCAACGACCCTATCCTCCAATATCCAGATCTCACAAAAGAATTCATACTGACTACCGACGCAAGTAATGTGGCCGTGGGAGCTATTCTCTCACAAGGACCAATCGGACAAGACAAACCTATTGCATACGCATCGCGTACATTGAACGAATCAGAGCAGAACTACGCGACTATCGAGAAAGAGCTTTTGGCCATTGTTTGGGCTACAAAATACTTCAGGCCATACTTGTTCGGAAAAAAATTCAAAATTCTAACAGATCATAAACCTCTCCAATGGCTTATGTCTCTCAAAGAGCCAAATTCTCGTTTGGTTCGTTGGAGATTGAAACTCGAAGAATTTGATTACCAAATAGTGTATAAAAAAGGAAAATTAAATACTAATGTCGACGCTCTCTCCCGAATAGAAATATACCCTAATGATACACAAACTAACGACAATAATGACCCAGAAATTCTTCCCATTCTACAATACATGGAGGAATATAACACGAATCCCATCCTAGACGATAATCCAAGACCATCCACAAGTAGAGAACCCGATAACCAATCAATCATAGGACAGATAGACCCCGACGAAAATAACGACAACGAAACTGTACACACCAGTGCAGAAAATCCGATTTTGACAATAAATATAACTGATAAGCCGCTGAATTATTTTCTTTGCCAAATTATCATAATTAAAGTCGATCAAAATCCGCGAATGGAAACAAAAAAGATATTTATAAATCCAGTTAACAGAACAAGATGGTATCTATATGTGACAAACGAAACATTCCAAGCCCAAATTATTGAGTTCTTGAAAGAATTCGGTGGCGCAAAACGACAATACGTCTTATACTTTCAGAATGATGAAGACCAGAACTTATACAAAAAAATATGTGTTTTCCTTCCTCAAATATTCAAAAACTCTTCTTTCAAAATTTTAAAATCAAACAAACTTTTATTTGACGTTACTAACGAAAATAGGCAACAAAGTTTGATGAAATCCACTCATGAAGGCGTTACTAATCATAGAGGAACCCACGAAACGATTAACGAATTGAAAATCAAATACTATTGGCCGAAATTAAATGACGATGTCAGAAAATTTATAAACAATTGTTCTATTTGTCAACAAGCCAAGTACGAACGTCATCCTCCACTCATCAAACTTCAACTTACACCGACTCCCAAAAAACCTTTTGAAACCATTCACGTAGACACATTCAAATTCAATAATGCCATAGCTCTTACAATCTGCGACAGTTTCTCCCGATTCGGACAAGCCTATATCTTGCCCAGTCTTTCTGCAATACATGTCTATCAATCTCTCTTACAATTTATTACGTCATACAAAACCCCAGAAAACATAGTGTCTGATAATGGAACAGAATTCACCCAAAATATTATGAAAGAATTCGCAAAAGTTCATAAAATAAATTGGCATTTCACTTTACCCTTAAACCCGAACAGCAACGCAATAGTAGAAAGATTTCATTCTACAATTCTCGAACATATGCGTACTCTTGCTTTAAGTAAACCAAAGCTGAATCCTTTCGAAAAGATAACTTATGCTGTTTTAGGATATAATAATTCTATTCATTCGGCAACCAAACAAAAACCAATTGATCTCCTTTTTGGACACTTAGAATTAAAAGACCCGATGAATATTGATAGCCAATCTCAGATAATTAATCACACAATTAATGAACATAAAGAAATTATGTCTGATTTGTACAAAAAACTTCATCAAACAACATCTGAACAGAAAGCTAACGTAATTTCCAAATTAAACGAAAAACGCAACGACCCACCAGACATTGCACCTGGCCAAATAGGCTATAGGAAATTGACTGATAGACAACAAAAAACAAATCCCTTATACCGACCCGAACATATAGTCAAAACTAATGATCTGACGGTTACAACACCACAAAATACCTATCACAAACAAGTTTTCAAACCTCCCAGGAAAATGACAGACAACCCCCTGTTGCAGGTTGACGACACTTCACATGACGATAGCTCAGGAAGTTCAGATACATAACCTAGAGACCAATCCTGGTATCCTCCCTTTCAAACTCGGAAATGCCAGAGTAAAAATTGGATCCCATACCTTCCTTCATTACATCAAAATAGACTATGTACGTGAACAAACCCGATCGATAACTGATCAATACAACCAATTAGGTATACTTATTAACAAAACTAATATTATTCGCATTGAAACACTACGTAACATCCACAAACGTCTCGAATACGAAGTTACCATAGTTAATCGAAAATTGAATTCCCTATTCCCCAAACCAAGATCAAAAAGAGGACTAATAAATCCAGCAGGATCACTCATTAAATTTTTCACCGGAAACCTTGATCAAGAAGACGCTCAAGAAATCCACAACAGTATTTACGAGCTCGAGAACAATCAAAACAAAATAATAAAAAAGATCAACAAACATGTCTCGTTAACAGCCAAATTGATGAATAATATCAACGAAACAATGACAACACTATCAAAAAATCAAAATTTGATTGAAAATAAAATCGAACAACTCAGGATAGCATTGAATGATCACTCACTCTGGTTTTCTCACTTTTTGACAATTCAAGATATATTGGACCAAATTAAAATTAATCTTGATTCACTTCTGAATTTCCTCTCAGAAACCGAAAATGCTGTAAGCTTTGCCTACCTCAATACATTGCATCATAGTATCGCTTCCCCCGAAGACTTAAAAGAAATTATAACAGAATTATATAAATCACACACTGAATCACAGATGCTCTTTCATGTTGATGAATATCTCAAGTATTATAGCGTAGTAGAAACAAGCGTTTTCGTAGTTGACGACAAAATGATATTTTCACTTGATTTCCCTCTAGTTCATTCCAATACCTTTGATCACTATCACTTATTTCCAATACCTAATAAAAATCATTCAATAATAATACCTCCCTCAACCTACCTAACATTGAGCAACGAAGAATATCAATACCACAACGGAAAATGTACCGAGCTTAGACCAAACTACCTCTGCAAGAAGAATCGTCTTCTACACCTGCGTGAAAACCTCGACTGTGTTACATCGCTCTTGTCTGCCGAAAACAACTTGACCAGCTGTCACCAAGTTCCAGTCCACGTCAGTCAACAGCTGATTGAAGAAATCAACGAATCCCACTACATTGGCATCTTCCCAGATAACCAGAAGCTTCAACTTGATTGCCGAGATAATAATGTGGCCATAGTCCATGGCACTTATCTCTTCGTAGTTCCACCAGCATGCTCTATCAAGACACCAGCCTATAGTTACAAGAACGAAAAAGGTGTTATTACAGGACACCCAGTCTTATTAGAAGAAATAAAAGCTTTCGAAATGCCAACTCTCCATGTAGAAAAATTGCGACTCGAGAAAGTATCCCTCGACAAACTACACGAACTTCAAATACAAGAAATACAAGATGACCCCCTCGAGAAGATGAACCTACAGAAGAAATATTCTCTATGGTCCAACTGGATCGTCGTGACGCTCGTCATGTGCGTCATAGCCTACCTAAGCATCACCAAGAGAACCACAATCTTATCATGGTTCAGCAAGAAACGAAAATCTCAAGAAGTCCAGAGGACAGCCATCGACGAAACTCAAGTTGTTCCACCCTTGAGTTCCTTCTAAGGGATGGAGGAGTTATGTGAATCACTTCCCCGATTCCCGTGAGAACCTGCTGATTCCAGCATCAGCGAAATCTGACGATTCCATGGAAAGAACAAGACGCCTTGCGAACCGAGCCAACGGACCGGCAGATTCGACATAGCCCTGAACGAAGAAGGTCGCATTTAATTATTCATTATTACTGTTTTTTTTCTAATAAATTGTATCAAGAAATATAACGAGCTTTTTTAAAAAGCTATTTCTAATAAGTAGAAACGTAAAGCGACTGGGGCATACTGTAGGAGTGATATACCCCCGAACGACATTTGATGGGTGACATATCAACGTTAAAATGAATTTCATGTAGTACTTCAACGGATTTTTTTATGAAGATTATAAATATCGACTACACGAAAATTGTAGGGATGTCATTGAAAAATTCAACGACAGACGACAAAGCGTACTAGAAGCAAGAAAGGCGAGTAATTGACAGATTCGACGATAGGGTCGATAGGAGTGAGTGAGTCATAGACGAATGACTCGGTGTTGAAACCAGATTATTATGATACAGGGTGATACAAAATTCTCAATGAATCATGACATGGAATATTCACTTCCGGATGGCGGAAGATCTACGTGTATTTGTATGAAGAGGACGTAAACAAAATTTCCACATACACATATGGGTGTGGTATCTGACCGAATAGCTATGTTTAAAACTTCAATTATAATTATTAACATCAGTTTTGAATTCGTTAAATTATGGTTACATGAAAATAGGACAGTATGTGACATGATACATCAAGACTATATTCATTTCATTATTGCTTCCAAATTCAAGCTGATCTATGTAATGAAATATGTATAATGAATCATTTTTCACCACCACTTCTACAATAATTCACCAACAGATTTCACCCTCAATAAAAAAACCATACACTTAGTTGAAAAGCCTCGATATCAATATAATGATGGATTCAGGAATGGTAGTAAATGGAATAACATCAAACCTAACGTCATACATGACGTAGAACCTGACATCATACGCGACGTCTGAGACGTGCGTAAGACGTTAGACTCAGGTTTTCGATCGAGTAAGCTTCATGAATGTGAAAGAGGATCGTTTGCTAGGTCACACTTTTTTTTCAAGTTTTCAAGAAATTCGCAAATTCATTAAATGGATCTGGTGGTAACAATAATCATTTTATAAAAACTAAAAAAATAATCCACTTTCATCTTTATAATTTGGTAAATGTTATACATAATAATTCCTAGAGGAAAAATAAAAACGAAGAATTATAGATTTTTATATATATTTCTCACACATTATTCAAATCTCTCAATACATTCATTTTATGAAGGAACAAATATTCCCTGAGTGCATTACTTACTAAACTGTCATTTGATATTTCACAAAATGAATACAGAGTTTCAAAATAATCAATATAACCAGCATCTTTATTGAAAATCGATTTAATCAAATTCAAAATATTATTATAAAATGTACAGAAGTTCATGTTTTCCAGTAAAACCACCCGATGGCCCACTAAACTTCGATGAACTTGAAGGATCTGCGTAGCATCCTCGACATCGATAAGGAACTCGACATCATGTTTTTTGACGAGTAGACATTTGATCTCATCAAACACCAATTGTGATACTTTGCAGAAATCTCCACATGGAAACGTTACTGGCTCATACTCATCTTGGTGGGTTGATAACTTCTCGTAGAAAAAATTGTCCAATGCTCGTTTCAGTGAATCAGTGAAAGTTTTCCATTCCATTGTACAAAAAGATTGTTTATTTGGTTTGTATGGTTGTGATAAAATTATAGATGGATTGAATTTTCTTGCTGGACTCAAACCCACCCCTACCTGGAAGGCTCTCAACTGGAATAATGTGAAGAGTAGGTAATGTTCTTCGGCTCGGGCTGCATTTTCGTACATCTCCAACACTTCATCTAATTCTTGATGATATTCCGCACTATTGAAAGATGATTCGGTGAAATTTGAATCAATATCGTCTTCTGACACACTCACATAACCACTATCTCGACTTGATGTTGACATGATAGACTAAGTAAAAATACTTTCAGACTGAGATCAATTTCATGTATCTATTTATAGTCCCCCTCCACATTCGAGAACAATAGAGTTGAAATCATTATTGCGAGATGAATCTTGACATATCAAATATGAGAATAATGCTGATTCAAGTAGAATAGCAGAAAATCAAAGGTATTACATGAATGCGTTGCTTATCTCCCCACATGATGCCCTGAGGAATGCAAAGTTGCATATCGAATATGAGATGTGATAACCATGATGATTCAGGGAGATAACATCAACATCATCACAATCTTTGAATTATGGTCGTGATTCATGATATCATCATCTACCACCTGCGAACTAATCAAAGATCTCTTCTATATTGTCGATTCATCTGATGAAATACAGAGAATAAGCATGACATTATCATCGCCAAATGAAATCCGAACCACCACATGTGAAAACCCCAAATTGATGGATAATATATGACGTATGACAGAGGCATACTAGGGCTGCTGGAGTTTGGCGTCTGACATCTGACAGTTAACGTTTGACGATACGTCATGCATACGAAGTCTTTTTTCAATAGAAAATCTATCAATCAACGCACAAAAACTTCAAAAACAATGGAAAGCATGACGAAACGTCAAGCATGCGTCATACATACATCGCGCAGACATCGTGTATTTCTTAAAAATCTATCAAACAATATATTAAAACTATAAAAACGAGTACTAGCATGACTAGATATAATGCATTCATCAAATAACATCGAAAACGATGAAAAACATCACGCATACGTCATGCAACTTATGTCAACTGTCAAGTATAGCTCGACCAATCAGAAGCAGTCATATCCCAAACCACTCTTTTTTTGGCGGGAAATTAAAGTTATTTTTATGATATCACCCCTTAGCCCCCCAGGTCACCGCTGTGCCCCCTTTATGCGTAACACGGTAGACTCTGAGTTTAGGTGGGGCTTCGTGACGTCAGATTCAGAGGTTAGGTTAGGTTGGGTCTCGAGACGTTAGACTCAGGTTATGTTAGGGCCCCGTGACGTTCGATTCTAACGTTAGGCTAGGTTGGATCTCGAGACGTTAGCCTCAGAAGACAGGTTAGGTCTCCGACCTAACCTAACCTAACGACCTTACGTCTCGAGATCCAACCTAACCTAACGTTAGAATCGAACGTCACGGGGCCCTAACATAACCTCTGAGTCTAACGTCTCGAGACCCAACCTAACCTAACCTCTGAATCTGACGTCACGAAGCCCCACCTAAACTCAGAGACTACCGTGTTACGCATGAAGGGGGCACATCGGTGACCTGGGGGGCTAAGGGGTGATATCATAAAAATAACTTTAATTTCCCGCCAAAAAAAGAGTGGTTTGGGATATGACGGCTTCTGATTGGTCGAGCTATACTTGACAGTTGACATAAGTTGCATGACGTATGCGTGATGTTTTTCATCGTTTTCGATGTTATTTGATGAATGCATTATATCTAGTCATGCTAGTACTCGTTTTTATAGTTTCAATATATTGTTTGATAGATTTTTAAGAAATACACGATGTCTGCGCGATGTATGTATGACGCATGCTTGACGTTTCGTCATGCTTTCCATTGTTTTTGAAGTTTTTGTGCGTTGATTGATAGATTTTCTATTGAAAAAAGACTTCGTATGCATGACGTATCGTCAAACGTTAACTGTCAGATGTCAGACGCCAAACTCCAGCAGCCCTAGTACGCCTCTGTCATACGTCATATATTATCCATCAGTTTGGGGTTTTCACATGTGGTGGTTCAGATTTCATTTGGCGATGATAATGTCATGCTTATTCTCTGTATTTCATTAGATGAATCGACAATATAGAAGAGATCTTTGATAAGTTCGCAGGTGGTAGATGATGATATCATGAATCACGACCATAATTCAAAGATTGTGATGATGTTGATGTTATCTCCCTGAATCATCATGTTTATCACATCTCATATTCGATATGCAACTTTGCATTCCTCAGGGCATCATGTGGGGAGATAAGCAACGCATTCATGAAATACCTTTGTTTTTTTGCTATTCTACTTGAATCAGCATTATTCTCATATTTGATATGTCAAGATTCATCTCGCAATAATGATTTCAACTCTATTGTTCTCGAATGTGGAGGGGGACTATAAATAGATACATGAAATTGATCTCAGTCTGAAAGTATTTTTACTTAGTCTATCATGTCAACATCAAGTCGAGATAGTGGTTATGTGAGTGTGTCAGAAGACGATATTGATTCAAATTTCACCGAATCATCTTTCAATAGTGCGGAATATCATCAAGAATTAGATGAAGTGTTGGAGATGTACGAAAATGCAGCCCGAGCCGAAGAACATTACCTACTCTACACATTATTCCAGTTGAGAGCCTTCCAGGTAGGGGTGGGTTTGAGTCCAGCAAGAAAATTCAATCCATCTATAATTTTATCACAACCATACAAACCAAATAAACAATCTTTTTGTACAACGGAATGGAAAACTTTCACTGATTTACTGAAACGAGCATTGGACAATTTTTTCTACGAGAAGTTATCAACCCACCAAGATGAGTATGAGCCAGTAACGTTTCCATGTGGAGATTTCTGCAAAGTATCACAATTGGTGTTTGATGGGATCAAATGTCTACTCGTCGAAAAACATGATGTCGAGTTCCTTATCGATGTCGAGGATGCTACGCAGATCCTTCAAGTTCATCGAAGTTTAGTGGGCCATCGGGTGGTTTTACTGGAAAACATGAACTTCTGTACATTTTATAATAATATTTTGAATTTGATTAAATCGATTTTCAATAAAGATGCTGGTTATATTGATTATTTTGAAACTCTGTATTCATTTTATGAAATATCAAATGACAGTTTAGTAAGTAATGCACTCAGGGAATATTTGTTCCTTCATAAAATGAATGTATTGAGAGATTTGAATAATGTGTGAGAAATATATATAAAAATCTATAATTCTTCGTTTTTATTTTTCCTCTAGGAATTATTATGTATAACATTTACCAAATTATAAAGATGAAAGTGGATTATTTTTTTAGTTTTTATAAAATGATTATTGTTACCACCAGATCCATTTAATGAATTTGCGAATTTCTTGAAAACTTGAAAAAAAAGTGTGACCTAGCAAACGATCCTCTTTCACATTCATGAAGCTTACTCGATCGAAAACCTGAGTCTAACGTCTTACGCACGTCTCAGACGTCGCGTATGATGTCAGGTTCTACGTCATGTATGACGTTAGGTTTGATGTTATTCCATTTAATACCATTCCTGAATCCATCATTATATTGATATCGAGGCTTTTCAACTAAGTGTATGGTTTTTTCATTGAGGGTGAAATCTGTTGGTGAATTATTGTAGAAGTGGTGGTGAAAAATGATTCATTATACATATTTCATTACATAGATCAGCTTGAATTTGGAAGCAATAATGAAATGAATATAGTCTTGATGTATCATGTCACATACTGTCCTATTTTCATGTAACCATAATTTAACGAATTCAAAACTGATGTTAATAATTATAATTGAAGTTTTAAACATAGCTATTCGGTCAGATACCACACCCATATGTGTATGTGGAAATTTGTTTACGTCCTCTTCATACAAATACACGTAGATCTTCCGCCATCCGGAAGTGAATATTCCATGTCATGATTCATTGAGAATTTTGTATCACCCTGTATCATAATAATCTGGTTTCAACACCGAGTCATTCGTCTATGACTCACTCACTCCTATCGACCCTATCGTCGAATCTGTCAATTACTCGCCTTTCATGCTTCTAGTACGCTTTGTCGTCTGTCGTTGAATTTTTCAATGACATCCCTACAATTTTCGTGTAGTCGATATTTATAATCTTCATAAAAAAATCCGTTGAAGTACTACATGAAATTCATTTTAGCGTTGATATGTCACCCATCAAATGTCGTTCGGGGGTATATCACTCCTACAGTATGCCCCAGTCGTTGAAATGTCACACCTAGTACGTTACTCTCATTGATATATCACACGTTGAATTTTATCAGTCGAATTGAGATATCTCCACGTGAGCTTGATCTTAGTGGTTCGATTGTAATGATAAATCTGTCATATGATATTTCTCGTTTGAATAATCTGAACATACTGAATTTTTCATTTATTGATTTTTGAATTTATTTATGTTTGATTTCTAAGTTTGATTAAGGTGTGAAATTGTATGAATGTTGTATAAATTTTTGTCAATTTTAATAATTGCATCTGAAAGTCGTACTTCAGAAGGCTTATGCGATATTTACATCGGTATGTACGTCGCATTTTCGACGAATGTACGACGCATACGTGATGTTTTTTCAATGGATGAGTGACGTTTATCAGATTCATTAATCGTTTCGAACGTTTTCACACGTTGTTTGATTGATTTTTGACAAGGACACGACGTCGATGCAATGTATGTATGACTCAAGCCTGACGTTTCGTCATGCTATCAATTGGTTTTAAATTCTTATACGTTCTTTGATAGATTTTTGATGAAGGCACGACGTCTGCGCGGTGTATGTACAATGTATGTACGACGAATGCGTGAAGTTTTTTTTTTAAATATTCAATGTTATTCGATGAATGCTGTCTTGTCATGCTTCTTATCATTTCAAGGTTTTTACACGTTGTATCATGGATTTTCGACGTAGGCGCGACGTTTTAACGACGTATTTATGACGTATGCGCTACGTATGCACGACGTATGCGGCATGTTTTTTTTCAACGTTTTCGACGTTCTTCAATGATAGTCCCATGTTTTGAAATTCTCATCATCGCTTCAATTTTTTTTTAACTTTTGACTGAACGAAAGGTTGAATTTTAATTATATTTATATCTACAACGTTATGTTGGTAAACTACGGAAATCTTAGTACGTCAAATGTTGGGACACCAAATGTCAGATGCCAGATGCAGATCTTCAACAGCTACCATTCTTTATTTGCGATGTCAGTACGTTTTTATGGGGTTTTCACTCGTTGTTTGATAGATTTTCGACGAGGTGTGACGTTTGTACGACGAATATTCGACGCATTTGTGTTGTATGCGTGACTTTTAAGTGATGAATTTTGATGTTTTCTACTTGTTTTCGATGAATGCGTGACGTTTTCTTATGGAAATCATCGTATTCAAAGTTTTTAGATGGCGTTGTTTGATAGATGTTCGACGGATACACGACGTCAGTATGATGTATGTAAGACGCATGCGTGACTTTTCGTCGTGCCATTATTCGTTTTCGACACTTTTTTGATAAGAATGCGACGTCTGCGCGTGTTTTGTATTTGCGAGACATATGTGTGCTGTATTCGTTACGTTTGTCATTGTTATCGAATGTTTATCAATAAATAACAATTTGTTTATATCCCGCAAGCCTTAAGACTCAGAATATATGCAAGTTGACTTTTTGAAATGTCCGTGAAAAATCATTCTTCTGAATTACCCATATAACATTGTTCGCTGGAAAAATGGTGACACCGGAAGTAAAACCAAAAGTTTGTGCTCTTTTCATCATGAGGATCATAAATGTATGATTTATTTTCTCCTATATTAGAATACTTTTTCAATAATTCATCAATATAAAATTCATTTCGTCACTGATCATAATATAACTATAACCATCCTCACGTGACCAAGGCTCTCAAGTTCCAGTCGTTGAGCATCAACTATCAAATTCTACCTTTCAAACGTATCTGTACCAGTCAGTATATTTGTATTTTTTCGAACGGTACACCTATTTAAAACACTAAGTATCATTTCTTATACACCCAGTATATTTCTTCCAGAATAGATAGTTTTTACATCCCTGTATTTTATCATTCTGTTGGTTCCATTGTTGGAGCTATCGAAAATATTGTGTATGAAAACATTGATTTCTGCAGACGTTAACACATATTCTCTCTGCTGAAAGAGCAATCCTAATTATAGAAAAGTATATTTGTATCGAGACATATTTTTTGAGGTGATTAATGATTGAAGTATCTGGCTTCAATATAATTTGATCTGAATAGTTATACAGTCTTGGAATTTATAACTATACCTTGATCAGAGCTCCGTTTTTGAGATGTCAATAATTCTTTGACCTTGAAACATACACCTCGAGATTTCCGATTATGTTCCATGTGTTGTCGATGCTGGAAGTGCAGTCCTGAATATAGAAAATTATATCTGTTTCGAGACATATTTTTTGAGAAGATTAATGATTGAAGTATCTGGTTCCAATATAATGTGATCTCAATAGTTATATAGCCTTTGAATATATAAACATACCTTGATCAGAGTTATTTTTTTGGAGATTTTAATAACTCTATGACCTTAAAACATTCACCTTGAGATTTCCGATTATATTCCATGTGTTATTGATTACCTCAAAATTTATTATCGATTTTATTCTTTTCATTTTACCTAGAAGGGTTTCAGAATGGTGTGAATGGCGTTTTTTGATATGAGTTGTACAAAAATTATAGTCTACTACTAGCATATTGATTGAAACGATGGAAACATGAGTTAACCGTGGACTCAAATCGACTCTTCATAGCACTTTCTCGCGTATAACAGTGTTGTTTAGATTATTTCACCAATTTCCGTTGATATCTCGAAAACCTTGTATATAGGTAAGTTGATATATTCGGGATGTCCGTGAGAAATTATTTTCTCAAAGTACCTACATGGCTCTGTTTACTGAAAAAATTGTAACCGGAAGTGAAACCGGAAGTTGTTGTTTAGATGTCCGAACGTTATGAGGATCACGAACATCTCATTATTTTCCCTTTATCTCGCTACTTTACGAACTGGAAGAGGATATATTTCGATAATTCATCAAGAAGATGAATCAGTTAGAAAAGTGATAATCAAAGAGATGATTTGCAGTTTTATTTGTTTTTTTCATTATTTCGATACATTTTGATTGATATCTCGCAAACCTTTGGACTTTGTATATAGGTAAGTTAATATATTCGGAATGTAAGTGAAATATCCTTTTCAATGAGTACCCACATAAACCTGTTTACTGACAAAATGGAAACCGGAAGTGAAACCGGAAGTTGATGTTTTTGGAATCTAAACGTCATGGGGATCACGAATATACCATTAGTGTTTCTCTATATCGTTTTTTAATGAACGGCAAGTGAATATTTCGTGATAATTCATCGAGAAGCTGGATCGACCAGAAAATCATTACACGAAGAGATTGTGAATTGTTTGCATGGATTTTTTTTATTATTCCGATTAATTTTGATTGATATCTCTTTAACCTTGAGACTTTGTACATAGGTAAAATGATATATTCAGAATGTCCGTGAAAAATCCTTCTCTCAGAGTACCCATATGACTATGTCAAGTAGAAAAATGGAAACCGGAAGTGAAACCGGAAGTTGATGTTTTTGAAGTCTACACATCATAGGGATTACGAATAAAACATTAGTTTTTCTCTATCAATTTTTGATGAACCGGAAGTAAATATTTTTTGATAATTTGTCGAAAAGCTGGTACGACCAGAAAATCATTACACGAAGAGATTGTGAATTGTTTACATAGATTTTTTTCATTATTTCGATCAATTTTGATTGATATCTCTTTGACCTTGAGACTTTGTACATAGGTAAAATGATATATTTAGAATGTCCGTGAAAAATCCTTCTCTCAGAGTACCCACATGACTATGTTAAGTGGAAAAATGGAAACCGGAAGTGAAACCGGAAGTTAATGTTTTTGAAGTCTACACGTCATGGGGATTACGAATAAAACATTAGTTTTTCTCTATTTCGATTTTTGATGAACCGGAAGTGAATATTTTTTGATAATTCGTCGAGAAAATGAATCATTCTGTCATTGACATCTTCACATTCACGAGTTTATGGATTCTGCCACGTCGATATAAATGCTGTGGTTCGGATTCTACCTGTGTAAGATGTAGGTATATTTACTTTATAACACGAAAATTACTAAACAGTTGATAACCTTGTGATGTCGGGGGCCATTTTGAAATGTTGACGTCATACGTCAAATGTCAGACGCCTAACTTCAGGCAGCCACACCCTGTCATACGTCAAACGTTATCCATCAATTTAAGGTATTCACACGTGGTGGTTCGGATTCTACTTGTGTAAGCTGTAGGTGCATTATAGTATATTTCCAGATATTTTCAAACGTCTGGCATCAATGCCTAATTTTTTCAAACGTCTGGCAACAGTGTCAGTCGCTTTGTCGTCTCTTATCTTTGTAACGTCACGCGAAATATTGTATCATGTTGAATCATCAATGGAATGCAGCGAACCTGACCTTGAATGCGATTATGTCTATCAATACACTGATATTTAATGAATGAATAAGCCATTGTTCGTTTCCCTGCTTCCCGCTTGCCGAGGTTGCTACGTTCTCTTATCTTTGGGACGGATCTGCTCGACTACGTCACGCTGTGCGATAACGTTGCATCGACATTGACTGCAATTGAATTATATAGTGGTCGTAGCTCTGTGGGAACGCATCGGACTCGTAATCCGGTGGTCTGGAGTTCGAATCCCGCCGATAGAAGGATTTTTTTAAATAAAATATGACGTCATGAGATGTTTCCGGATACGGAGCGCTAAGGGGGCGCAGTCTTAAGGGGGGTCAAGGGGGTATAGAAAAAACCTAAGGGGGCTAAGGGGGTACAGCGAAGACCTGACGGGGGCCAAGGGGGGTACAGTGGAGACCTGAGGGGGCCAAGGGGGCACCTGAAGGAGGGCAAAGGGGCCGATATCCTATCCCATGTTGCAAGCAGAATACATAACCTCAAAAATAACTTGAATTTCGCGCCAAAAAAGTGGGTGGGGCTATGACGCGTCGCGTTTCCATGTCCACTCTCTGACGTAATAGGCATAGAACACTTTCTGATTGACAGATGACATAGAATATTTGACAGTTGAAATGACAGATGACATATGACATTTGACATGACAGTTGACAGATGACATGACAGTTGACAGCTGCCCCATGGCAGCCATCTTGGATGACGTCATTGCCCCATGGCGGCCATCTTGTCATGGTAGCCCCCTAGGTGCACTACTTATTGTATCTTTCTGCACGTGACACTGACTCAAAATATTTATTTTCAAATATTTCCCGATCTTCCAATATTTCAGATGATGAATCCAATAATTCAATTTTTGTCTGAACTTCATTGAAGGAATTCCATACGAAATCGAGTTCGGATAATCGTGTAGATATTTCAGCGATTTTTGACTTGTCGCTTTCCAAATTGTCAACAAATGTCAAGAATCTTGTCAGTTGAGCTTTGAGAATGCCCTTTTGATTCATCAATGCTTTGAACTCTTCACTCATTGTGAGCTTTATGATATTATTAGATATAAATTATATTGAATACCTGATGTGAAATGTTCGCAATGAACTGTATATCTTACCTGAATGAACGTTATGATATAGCATGAAATAATTGAGGCAATTATTTGAGGATATAAGGATGGGATTGGAAAGGATATGAGGAAACGGCCTAATTGCAATTTTCTCCGTATTATAACCCTACACAATTTCTTAATCTAATTCCTTAGAATAGATTATAGAAATGGTGAGAATAATTATGGGGTGCCTTTGGGCTGCTCAGATTGATTCGGTGGGGTGAGTACGTTTCTAGAAATAACTATTACAAAGATGGGCGCCAGACTTGAAACAACAAGTCAAGATGAGATAGATTATTGCTATAAAACTTGCTTGAGGGGAAAAGGCAAAATAATTAGAAATTACCCAAATAAAAATATATTCGATTCCAAAATTTACAAGAGCTGAAGGCTGCACAAAAAATACAATCACTATGGATCCTTATGAGAAGCTGAAGGCTAGAATATATCAGATCTGAAGATTATTTAACAACTACAGTCAATATGGATCCTTCTTGAAGCTGAAGGCGAGAAAATTGAAGAACTTTAGGTTTGAAATTTTAAGGTTAACAATAGAAGGTATTAGCTGGAAAGATGAAAGAATTCCAGAAAATATCAGAACATTATCACTTTACAAAAAAATACAATCAACTCTGATTCCAATCAAGAACCTGCACTTCTGGGCCGATTATACCTGGGGGTGGCTGGTTTAGAGACCTGGTTCAGTATAGGCAGTTCTATCAAGCGTCCTCCTCAGTTCTTTCTAGTATGCAGTGAAGGCTGCGAATAGTCCTCTAGCAGACTACTGAGTCGAAAGTAAATCTGGTCGACTACGACGTTGTAGGGCCAGTAGATTCTGCGAAGCTTGATGTCCTGCTGGAAGAACTGGGTGACTCCCTCGTAGGAACCTTTCTACTCGTTACCAATGCCTTTTATGACCCTCCTAGGTGAGATAGTAGTCCTCGATGGTACAGTGCGTGTGGAAAAGAATGGAAATCAGAATTTTATCGACAATATGTGAGAAGGGGAATAAGGATATCCTTTGAACTGCTACTAGTGAATGATCTGATTTTCTTTTGTTCTCTTCCAAAACCAAAAGATAAGGACACTATATACCAACTATTATTGAATCATAATTCGAACTCAAGTTAGCCAAAATTATGAATCTCGATTTTCACAACCAACTGTATATTGTGAATAGGTATATCAATCATAAAAACCTGATTGACTTGATAAGGCAAAATTTAGAATCCAAAAACTAATGGTATTTAATATGATTGACATAAGAAAATATATAATGATAACAACTTAAAAAAAAAAAAACGATAAGAAAAAGGTATGTATATCAAGCAAATCACACTTGAAATGAATGATATTCAATCACAGTTAAAGGTATCAGATGATTACATCAAATCATGATAAAGATAATGCACAGGAGGGCAAAACCTGTCTAAAGAAATGAATTGCCAGGGATGATGCGCCTTGAAAATTGACAACCACAGGAAGGAGCCCGCCACGAGAAAACACTCTGTATCCGGTGATATTCCAAGGAATTAGCCACGCCGAACTCTACCCATCGATTATAAAAACCCGAATCGGTATACGCTTAGGTACGATAAAAAAGATAAATATTCTTCACTTCCGAAACCTTACGTGAAAGATTAACCTGTAATCGGAAATTTAATGTATTCTAATGAATAACCCGAGATTGATTACCGATTATTTCTAACACGCAATATCCTCAAAACGGAGAGATAGAAAAAAAAACCTACATTTATCAAAAATATCTATATATGAATATATGAATCGCTGATTCAATGTATCATAATCGATTTAAAGATAGAAAATTATGTCGATGGGCAGTGATTCCGGTAGAAAATTCAGAAAAATCTCACCCGATACAGACTGATCTCCAAACACAACCACCCACTACGATGGTCAATTTTCAAGAGAGCAATTCGTTCTTTTAATTTACTTACCTGCCACTTGAGGTGCTGTTAACGCGATCGACCTTGTCAGAACCAATCACAAAACTATTGATTTATTAGCAGTGGCTAATGACACTAGCGCCAGGCGCGATAGAAAATCAATTCCCGAACGGCCGTAAATATAAAAGTATTGATTGATTCAGGTCAATTGTAAAGAATGGAACGAAATTTCGTTACACACCACCTCAACTGGGGTTAAAAATTTGTAAACTCTAGGGGTTGACAAATTTTTATCATAATATCAAAGAACAATCTGTCATTATGTAGACATGATAAAAAAAAAACAAGTCAATCATTTCAAGCAATACCTACTCAAAATAGATACCCAAAATCTCAACTATTTTGAGGTACTTGCTCCAAAAAATAAGAAAATATAGGTATGGAAATATCAAATAAAAAAAAAAACTCCACTAAACCCTAATTGGGGATGTATGTGACCCCATGAGCTGACCATCACCAATCCCAGAACCCATCGACAGGGCATCCAACGTCAATGTGGTCGAACTTGTGTTTACAGTTGGTTCGACAAAAACCAGATTGCGCAACTCGAAAAGGTAGGAGAAGCCTCGTTTCTGAAATTTCTATCGAGCACATTGACCCCGGACACACAGCCAACCAGTCCCGACAAGGATGACGGACAACACCCAAGGACACATACACCTCAATTGTCCAGCAATATAGGCGCTGCTCTCCCAATAGTGTAACGCCACTATCACGCATTAAAATTGAAATTATCTACCCCGAGATAAAATCTTGACGATATAGAAAAGATGAGAAAAGATGATGGAAAGGAAAGAAGGAAAGCGTGAAGCCTGATTTCGGTAAAATGGTGGTTCAGGATTTTTACCACCCGTTTCTAGTCAATAAAACAAAATTGGATCTCCATTACTGACAAAACTCGGTCGATGAATAACGTTCGAGGAATAAAAGAATTGTTCCTCCAAAGTGTCCTCTACACAACCAACGTACCCGTAGACCGAACTGAGAGGTGCAGGGAATATTCAATATTCTATAAGACAGTTTGGTGCAACCACCCTCTTAACAAAACAAAGGAAAAATGGGAGTTATTCATCAACAGAGCAATGCAGCACGACAAAAACAATCTTGCATCATCGGTCTAGAAACTAAGGAAAAAGATAGAAAAGATAAGATAGAGATAAAGATAGAAGGGATCCAATGACTCAACTCAAACAATAAGAAATTTTGAACTGACCTATTCAGCTACCTAACCGCAAAAAAAATGAAAAAGATAAGCCACGAAATTCAAAAAGAATTTTCGGAAATTATCGAAATTCCCTACTGAAAGTAACAGGAATCGATAGCTAAAAAGATATTTCAGGGAAACACATAGTTCACTGAATGGTTAGAAAACTCAAAGAAACGATTTTCCATGGTAGAAAAGTTGTGAGACAACTTCCCATAAACTGAAGTACACTTCAAGATAAGATAAATTGCTTGTCCAAGCAAGAAATGAGAAAAGTGAAATCAATGTGACATGCAACCAGAGGTATTGAAAAATGAACTGTTTTTTTTTTTTCAAATTACTATCAACAAATTGATTGAAAAAATTTCAGAAGAGATTCTAATCAATCTTTCAAAATGTTTCCCAAAGATAATTAATTAAAAACCAAAGTTCCCGTTAAGGTATTATCGAAAGATAAATGTTTATAAAAAATTAAACTTTGTTCCACATAAAATGCTACCTGTCACATCAAGATACACAATTCTAAATTCTCATCTTTAAGCAAGATAATTACCACGAATATAGTATATCCACTCGATAGTGAGACTTACTAGATAAGAGGAAAAGTGATAGAGGTATTGTGGAAAGTTGGAAAATTCCTGAAAGTGGCCAGTTATGAGACTCTTACTCAACATCTGGTGATGCCATGGTGAGAGAATCCTCAGGCCCTCCTCACAGAGCAAAAAAAAAATATAAAATATATATAAAATAAGAATTGAGCTTAGATAAAGATAAGATAGAAAATAAGATAAGATACGATAAGAGATACAGCGGTATTGCAGAAGGAAAACAAGATAACTATTGATAGGTCATTTCAAGAGGCAAAAAGATAAAAGAATTAATTACCCATCTGAGTCATCCGAATCAGCGCTAAAATATTCTTCTTCGCTTAAGTTTGAGTCATTGTCGATAAAGGTAGGTTTTAGGTCCTTGACATGCCAACGTCCTATGTCTTTGCCATCCATATCTTTAAGTTCATACACCAAGTTAGAAATGACTTTTGAAACAATGCAAGGTATGTATTTAGGTGCCAGTTTTGCAGAATAGTGATTAGGAGCTGAAGAAAGAGTTACATTTTTCTTCCAAAGTCTATCACCCACATGAAATTTCAGTTCACGTTTTCTCAAGTTATATTGACGAGAATTTTTGAGATATGCTTGATGTAATTTCTTACGGATATCCACGAACAACTTTGGGAGTTCCTGGAGGTCATCTAATCTCTGAGATTTTTCGGAAATGGATGGAATATTGTTTTCATTTTCAGAAATTTTACCATAAAAATCTCCTGTTACAGGAACATTCCTAGCAAAGTTCAAAAAAGAAGGTGAGTAACCAGTTACATCATGCTTTGCCAGTCTGATGGCTTGAGCAACTTTATAGATAGAGGAATCCCATGTTCGATGATTGTCATGAATATAACATCGAATTGACGTTACTATAACTTTATTAACTCTTTCTGTGAAATTTACTTGTGGATGATATTTGGCATTATACCAAATTTTCTGTACTCGATATTCTTCCATTAATTTCTTAAATTCCTTGCTTATAAACTGACTTCCATTATCAACCATTACAATCTGAGGAACACCATAGATAAGAAATACATTGTTCTCTATAAATTTAACGATATTTTTCGAAGTAGCCATATACATTGGATGGACTAAGACATATTTCGTGAACCAGTCAACGACAACCAAAACATACTGATTACCGTTTTTAGATCTAGGATATGGACCCAATAAATCGGCAGAGATACATTGAAAAGGAAAGTTGACGTTCTTATAGGAACCCATATGTCCAGCTTGAGGCAAATTCGAACTTTTACAGGCAGTACAAACAGGACATTTTTTAACGTATTTATAAACATCTTTGCGAATTTTTGGCCAATAGTACAGTTCAACGATACGAGATAAAGTTTTCGATATACCTAAATGAGCAGAAGTTTCTTTGTCATGGTAAAAGTCAAGAATTTCTTTTCGATTGGCAGAAGGTACTACAATTTTCCAGTCACTCAGGTTGCTAACGATATCGTGATGAGATAAGATATGTTTATAGACAATGCCATTTTCAGTGCGGAATGAAGGATAGGTTTCAGGACTGTCCTCAATTTTTTTTACCATAGAAGTATACCATTTATCAGGCTGGAAGGTAGAAACATCTATAACAGAAACTTCAGCTACGGACCGAGATAAAGCATCAGCCACAACATTTAGGGAACCTTTTCGATGTTTGATAGTGAAATCAAACTGAGATAACTTTACTGCCCACCTTGTCAAACGTCCAGAAGGGTTGGAGAGGTTATGAAGATAGATTAACGAAGCATGATCTGTTTCAATAGTGAATTTGGTGCCTTCCACATAGCTTCGGAACCTTTCTATACCAAAAATAACTGCCATCAGTTCCTTCTCAGTAACTGTATATTTCCTCTGACAAGTAGTGAGAGTTTTGCTTGCATAGGCTACTGGATGCTCTATGCCATCGCATTCTTGGTATAAAACAGCACCTACACCAGTATCAGAAGCATCACATTGAATCACAAACGGCTTCGTAAAATCTGGACTAGCTAACACGGGAGCTGAAGTGAGACGAGATTTGATTTCAGAAAAGGCAGTTTCAGCTTCGGAAGTCCAAGTTATGGGTTGACCTTTCTTACGACCGTGAAGAAGATCCGAAATTGGGGAACAGATAGAGGAAAAATCCTTGATAAACCTACGATACCAACTGACAAGACCTATCAAACGTTTGATTTCAGTGGTATTCTTGGGAGTTGGATAATTAATGATAGCTGCTACCTTTTCAGGATCAGTTCTTAATCCATTTTGGTCCACTACAAAACCAAGATAGATAAGAGAGGGACGACAAAACTCACATTTATCAAGATTGACAGTGAGATTGGCATTCTTTAATCTCTGAAAAACTTCTTTTAAGATCTTGATATGGAGTTCGAAAGTGGGAGTAGCGACAATTATGTCATCAAGGTAGACAAAACAGAAAGGAGCTAAAGAAGGTCCTATCACCATATCCATCAAACGCGCCATGAGTTTTGGACTATTACTCAAACCAAAGGGAGTGACAAGAAATTCGAAAAGACCTCTACCATGAACTGCGAAAGCTGTCTTTGGACGAGAAGACTCATCTAAGGGAATTTGGAAAAATGCTTTGGTCAAATCGATAGAGGTAAGATACTTGGCATCTCTCAATTTATTCAGAATATTATCTATAAGGGGCATGGGATAACTATCATTAACAGTAACTTCATTGAGTTTCCTACCATCGAAGCAAACAGGATATTCTCCAGAACGTTTTGGTACTAACCATAAGGGACTACACCAAGGAGATTTGGAGGGTTGAATAACCTTTAATCTTAACATCTCATCAATTTCTTTATTCAGGTGAGCTTGCATAGCATAAGATAAAGGATATTGTCTTTGAACAATCGGTTTAGCATCACCAGTGTCGATATGATGTGTCAACAAATGAGTACGACCAAGTCTGTCTGAAGGAGCTATGGTTTTGAAACAGTCAATAACCTTTTGAAGTTCATTTTTCTGACAAGTTATTAATTCAGAATATGGCTGTATAGTATTAACAGAACAGATATTTGATTCCGAGGTATAAGAAAAATCATGAAAGTTTGCTTCAATGTGAAACGTCTTGAAGAAATTCATTCCAAGAATGAGAGAATGAGTTACAGAAGGTATTATCAAAATTTTCACTTCTTTAGATACGCCATGATGAGAGATAGGGACCAAAATATATCCTAAAAAATCTTGAGGATTACCATCCGCGGTAGTGACATGAACTATAGATTCATATTTAATAGGTATATTAAATTTTTGCAAAAGACCAAAGCCTGTAGAACCCAAAATCGTAGAAGTACTACCAGTATCCGCAAGTGCAAGAATTTTCTGACCAAAAATTTCAACGTTAAGGTAGGGACGATTATCATTACTTTTCTTGACAAAAATGGGACTGATATTTACCGGAGTCGATAAGAAATTTTTAACAAAAGATAACCATTTTTGCCAATCCGATAGAGATGTTTTTATTGGTTGTTCTGTTTGTTCTGCTTGTCTTTCGATTTTTGGGATTGTGATTTGGCTGTGCTGGTTTCTGGACACTCGGTATGTTGACTGGTGACGACGTCCAGTTTTTCGCCCCCGGATTTCTCGTTTTTTGAATTACAGTTACGACATTTGGTTTTTATAGTATTTTTCAAACCACAACCATAACAAAAGGTGGTTCTCGGTTTGCGACACTCGGTATAGATACATCACAATTCCAACATCGAGAGTTCGAGAGAGTAGAGATATTAGAGGTAGAAAAGTTTTTACGAGAAGAAAAGGGAGGTGAAGAAAAAGAAGAAGTGCTTGCTCCACTGAAAGGACTACTAAGATCTGGTTCTAATAAACCACTACTACGTGAGGGCGGTGCTTTATATCGATCAGCCCATAAACGAGATTCTTCTAACCGTTTACACAAATCAGAAAGTTCAGTAACGGTTTTTGGATCTTGTAAAGCTAAGTTAGAAATGAAAAAAGGCAAAAGATTTCTACGAATTTTCCGAACTATGGTTTGTTCATCAGGTTTTTGTGACAATCTATTGAAAAGACCTTCCATAGATGAAATATATAGAGCAACTCGTTCGTTAGTGCCCTGAGTTCTAGAATTGATTTCTCTTTCTAAATCTTCTTCGTAAAAATATGGAAGAAAATCTTTCTTCAAAGCCTGGACTAATTCATCCCAAGTTCCAAATTTATTTTTGTTATTAACAAACCACGTCCATGCTGAACCTTTAAAAAGATCACAGGCAGACTGAAATAATTCTGGTTTGGAAACACCTCGTGCTTCACGCATTAATTCAACTTTTTCCAAGAAAGAGTTAACTGATTCTTTCTGACTTGATCCAGTAAAGAATAAATTCCATTTGTATGGAGCAACTACTTTATGTGAAGGAAATACATTATCAGAATTAGACCGGACAGGAGTTGAAGTACAAGGGACAGGAGAAACTTTCAAATCAAAATTGCCTTCCAATTCCAACACAAGATATTGAATTTCCTTTCTAACTGATTCTTCATGTTCATCATCAGCTTTGAGATTATTGAATCGATTTGATAAATGAGCTAGTCGACTTGAAATTCTTTTGAAAGCTGGATCATCCTTGGATCCACTAAATGAATCTATAACTGTTCTTAGATCTTCAATAGTTTCTTTCATTTCAGTTACATCCTCAGTATGTGAATAAGGATTCACAACAGAACTAAGAAAACTACGGTTGGCATTTTGTTGGCTTAGCAGACCTCTCAAAATTTTACGTTTAGAATCAACATTGCCCGTAAAATCAACACCTCTGATTCTAAGTTCATAAGTTAATTCAACAATTTTCAAATGATTAGGATCCATGTTGGAGTTGGAAAATTCAATTTTTTTTTTCAGAAGTGATAAAGATGAGATAGTGAAGATAACGATAAATACTCTACCAGCTTATACTCTTGGGATTCTTTCAAAATATCGAGATGTACTCAATAGGCAATCAGATATGAAAAGATATGGGAAATATATGATTATCAGAGATATAAATGTATAAAGAGATAGTGTGAAAGTACTCAGTTCTTAGTTGGATCAGAAACGTCAAAGTTTGTTATCACCAATATTTTTTTTTTTCAAGGAATTCAAAAATTATTTTGTTTTCCACCAAGCAAGTATAAGATAAAAGGAATGTTAAAAAGAGTTAATTTCGCGGGCCCCACGTTTCAGGCGACAATTGTATAACCCTACACAATTTCTTAATCTAATTCCTTAGAATAGATTATAGAAATGGTGAGAATAATTATGGGGTGCCTTTGGGCTGCTCAGATTGATTCGGTGGGGTGAGTACGTTTCTAGAAATAACTATTACAAAGATGGGCGCCAGACTTGAAACAACAAGTCAAGATGAGATAGATTATTGCTATAAAACTTGCTTGAGGGGAAAAGGCAAAATAATTAGAAATTACCCAAATAAAAATATATTCGATTCCAAAATTTACAAGAGCTGAAGGCTGCACAAAAAATACAATCACTATGGATCCTTATGAGAAGCTGAAGGCTAGAATATATCAGATCTGAAGATTATTTAACAACTACAGTCAATATGGATCCTTCTTGAAGCTGAAGGCGAGAAAATTGAAGAACTTTAGGTTTGAAATTTTAAGGTTAACAATAGAAGGTATTAGCTGGAAAGATGAAAGAATTCCAGAAAATATCAGAACATTATCACTTTACAAAAAAATACAATCAACTCTGATTCCAATCAAGAACCTGCACTTCTGGGCCGATTATACCTGGGGGTGGCTGGTTTAGAGACCTGGTTCAGTATAGGCAGTTCTATCAAGCGTCCTCCTCAGTTCTTTCTAGTATGCAGTGAAGGCTGCGAATAGTCCTCTAGCAGACTACTGAGTCGAAAGTAAATCTGGTCGACTACGACGTTGTAGGGCCAGTAGATTCTGCGAAGCTTGATGTCCTGCTGGAAGAACTGGGTGACTCCCTCGTAGGAACCTTTCTACTCGTTACCAATGCCTTTTATGACCCTCCTAGGTGAGATAGTAGTCCTCGATGGTACAGTGCGTGTGGAAAAGAATGGAAATAAGAATTTTATCGACAATATGTGAGAAGGGGACTAAGGATATCCTTTGAACCGCTACTAGTGAATGATCTGATTTTCTTTTGTTCTCTTCCAAAACCAAAAGATAAGGACACTATATACCAACTATTATTGAATCATAATTCGAACTCATGTTAGCCAAAATTATGAATCTCGATTTTCACAACCAACTGTATATTGTGAATAGGTATATCAATCATAAAAACCTGATTGACTTGATAAGGCAAAATTTAGAATCCAAAAACTAATGGTATTTAATATGATTGACATAAGAAAATATATAATGATAAAACCTAAAAAAAAAAAACCGATAAGAAAAAGGTATGTATATCAAGCAAATCACACTTGAAATGAATGATATTCAATCACAGTTAAAGGTATCAGATGATTACATCAAATCATGATAAAGATAATGCACATGAGGGCAAAACCTGTCTAAAGAAATGAATTGCCAGGGATGATGCGCCTTGAAAATTGACAACCACAGGAAGGAGCCCGCCACGAGAAAACACTCTGTATCCGGTGATATTCCAAGGAATTAGCCACGCCGAACTCTACCCATCGATTATAAAAACCCGAATCGGTATACGCTTAGGTACGATAAAAAAGATAAATATTCTTCACTTCCGAAACCTTACGTGAAAGATTAACCTGTAATCGGAAATTTAATGTATTCTAATGAATAACCCGAGATTGATTACCGATTATTTCTAACACGCAATATCCTCAAAACGGAGAGATAGAAAAAAAAACCTACATTTATCAAAAATATCTATATATGAATATATGAATCGCTGATTCAATGTATCATAATCGATTTAAAGATAGAAAATTATGTCGATGGGCAGTGATTCCGGTAGAAAATTCAGAAAAATCTCACCCGATACAGACTGATCTCCAAACACAACCACCCACTACGATGGTCAATTTTCAAGAGAGCAATTCGTTCTTTTAATTTACTTACCTGCCACTTGAGGTGCTGTTAACGCGATCGACCTTGTCAGAACCAATCACAAAACTATTGATTTATTAGCAGTGGCTAATGACACTAGCGCCAGGCGCGATAGAAAATCAATTCCCGAACGGCCGTAAATATAAAAGTATTGATTGATTCAGGTCAATTGTAAAGAATGGAACGAAATTTCGTTACAGTATTCCTGATATAATCTTCTATGAATGATTTGATTTCTGCTTGGACTTCTTCTGCAACTCTCTGAGTATGTGCCGAAATCAGTATTCGTATGTGGAGAACGACTGCTCCTGGAATCCGGCTCGACTAGACCAAATTTATGTTGAACCCCGACTGCCTTTGGATATATGAGGGTTCGGCTTTTTCTTATATTACTCGAAGGACCTGAGTTTGTCTTCAAATCAATATTTATTATGATTTTCTTGATTTTAAAGACTTCATGTACGTTTCATTTATTTTACCATATTTTGTTATCAATAACAACGCTATTCAATTTTTCTTACAAACAGTTCTGAACTATATATATAGAATGTTTCATTTTCTAACACCAACCATGTAACGGTTCTTTCGTTACACATACGAGCGTCTGAATCGAACATTAGGTTGGATGGTTAGACGAAACGATAATTGTAACTGAGTTGTATTCGAATATATCGTGGTGATGTTTATATAGTAATACTCACCAGGTGACTGTTCTTGCGTTATACATACGAGCGACCCAATCGAACAGAAGGTTGGATGGATAGACAGAATGATCATTGTATCTGAGTTGTATTCGATTATATCGTGATGAAGTTAATATAGAAACACTCACCAGGTTACTGTTCTTTCGTTATACATACGAGCAACCGAATCGAACAGAAGGTTGAATGGATAGTATCTGGGTTGTATTCGATTATGATGTTATGCTGTGTATATAGTTATACACACTAGGTGACGGTATTCCCGTTTCACATACGAGCGACCGAAACGAACAGAAAGTTGAATGGATAGACTGAACAATCAATGTATCTGAGTGGTATCTGATTATATCGCAATACTGTATATATAGTGATACTTACCAGGTGTCGGTACTTCCGTTACACATACTAGCGACTGAATCGAACAGAAGGTTAAATGGTTAGACGAAACGATAATTGTATCTGAGTTGTATTCGATGATATCGTGATGATGTTTATATAGCAATACTCACCAGGTAACTGTTCTTCCGTTTTACATACAAGCGACCGAATCGGACAGGAGGTTAAATTTAGTATAGATTGAACAATCATCGTATCTGGTTTGTATTCGATTATGTTTATATCGTTATACTCACCAGGTAACTGTTCTTCCGTTATACATACGAGCGACTGAATTGAACAGAAGGTTGAATGGATAGACTAAACAATAATCGTATCTGGGGTTGTATTCGATTATATCGTGATGACGTTCATATAGAAATACTCACCAGGTTACTGTTCTTTCGTTATACATACGAGCAACCAAATCGAACAGAAGGTTGAATGGATAGTATCTGGGTTGTATTCGATTATGATGTTATGCTGTGTATATAGTTATACACACTAGGTGACGGTATTCCCGTTTTACATACGAGCGACCGAAACGAACAGAAAGTTGAATGGATAGATTGAACAATCATTGTATCTGGGTTGTCTCCGATTATATCGTTATGCTGTATATTTAGTTACACCTACCATGAAACGGTTCTTTCGTTACACATTCGAGCGTCTGAATCGAACATGAGGTTGGATGGTTAGACGGAACGATAATTGTAACTGAGTTGTATTCGATTATATCGTGGTGATGTTTATATAGTAATACTCACCAGGTGACTGTTCTTGCGTTATACATACGAGCGACCCAATCGAACAGAAGGTTGGATGGATAGACGGAATGACCATTGTATCTGAGTTGTATTCGATGATATCGTGATGATGTTTATATAGCAATACTCACCAGGTAACTGTTTTTCCGTTTTACATACAAGCGACCGAATCGAGCAGAAGGTTAAATGGATAGATTGAACAATCATCGTATCTGGGTTGTATTCGATTATGTTTATATAGTTATACTCACCAGGTAACTGTTCTTCCGTTATACATACGAGCAACTGAATTGAACAGAAGGTTGAATGGATAGACTAAACAATAATCGTATCTGGGGTTGTATTCGATTATATCGTGATGATGTTTATATAGTTATACTCACCAGGAAACTGTTCTCCAGTTATACATACGAGCGACTGAACTGAACAGAAGGTTGAATAAATAGACTGAACAATCATCGTATCTGTGTTGTATTCGATTATATCGTGATGATTATCATTTAGTATGTCTAACCAGGTAACAGTTCTTCCGTTATACATACGAGCAACCAAATCGAACATAAGGTTGAATGGATAGATTGAACAATCATTGTATCTGGATTGTCTCCGATTATATCGTTATGCTGTATATTTAGTTACACCTACCATGTAACGGTTCTTTCGTTACACATTCGAGCGTCTGAATCGAACATAAGGTTGGATGGATAGACGGAATGATCATTGTATCTGAGTTGTATTCGATTATATCGTGATGACGTTCATATAGAAATACTCACCAGGTTACTGTTCTTTCGTTATACATACGAGCAACCGAATCGAACAGAAGGTTTAATGGATAGTATCTGGGTTGTATTCGATTATGATGTTATGCTGTGTATATAGTTATACACACTAGGTGACGGTTTTCCCGTTTCACATACGAGCGACCGAAACGAACAGAAACTTGAATGGATAGACTGAACAATCAATGTATCTGGGTGGTATCCGATTATATCGCAATACTGTATATATAGTGATACTTACCAGGTGACGGTACTTCCGTTACACATACTAGCGACTGAATCGAACAGAAGGTTAAATGGATAGACTGAACAATCATCGTATCTGGGGCTGTATTCGATTATATCGTGATGATTATCATATAGTATGTCTAACCAGGTAACAGTTCTTCCGTTATACATACGAGCAACCAAATCGAACATAAGGTTGAATGGATAGATTGAACAATCATTGTATCTGGGTTGTCTCCGATTATATCGTTATGCTGTATATTTAGTTACACCTACCATGTAACGGTTCCTTCGTTACACATTCGAGCGTCTGAATCGAACATAAGGTTGGATGGATAGACGGAATGATCATTGTATCTGAGTTGTATTCGATTATATCGTGATGACGTTCATATAGAAATACTCACCAGGTTACTGTTCTTTCGTTATACATACGAGCAACCGAATCGAACAGAAGGTTGAATGGATAGTATCTGGGTTGTATTCGATTATGATGTTATGCTGTGTATATAAATATACACACTAGGTGACGGTATTCCCGTTTCACATACGAGCGACCGAAACGAACAGAAAGTTGAATGGATAGACTGAACAATCAATGTATCTGGGTGGTATCCGATTATATCACAATACTGTATATATAGTGATACTCACCAGGTGACGGTACTTCCGTTACACATACTAGCGACTGAATCGAACAGAAGGTTAAATGGTTAGACGAAACGATAATTGTACCTGAGTTGTATTCGATGATATCGTGATGATGTTTGTAGCAATACTCACCAGGTAACTGTTCTTCCGTTTCACATACAAGCGACCGAATCGAGCAAAAGGTTAAATAGACAGATTGAACAATCATCGTATCTAGGTTGTATTCGATTATGTTTATATAGTTATACTCACCAGGTAACTGTTCTCGCGTTATACATACGAGCGACCCATTCGAACAGAAGGTTGGATGGATAGACGGAATGATCATTGTATCTGAGTTGAATTCGATTATGTCGTGATGACGTTCATATAGAAATACTCTCCAGGTTACTGTTCTTTCGTTATACATACGTGCAACCGAATCATACAGAATGTTGAATGGATAGTATCTGGGTTGTATTCGATTATGATATAGTTATACACACTAGGTGAAGGTATTCCCGTTTTACATACGAGCGACCAAAACGAACAGGAAGTTGAATGGATAGACTGAACAATCAATGTATCTGGGTGGTATCCGATTATATCGCAATACTGTATATATAGAGATACTTACCAGGTGACGGTACTTCCGTTACACATACTAGCGACTGAATCGAACAGAAGGTTAAATGGATAGATTGAACAATCATTGTATCTGGGTTGTCTCCGATTATATCGTTATGCTGTATATTTAGTTACACCTACCATGAAACGGTTCTTTCGTTACACATTCGAGCGTCTGAATCGAACATGAGGTTGGATGGTTAGACGGAATGATAATTGTAACTGAGTTGTATTCGATTATATCGTGGTGATGTTTATATAGTAATACTCACCAGGTGACTGTTCTTGCGTTATACATACGAGCGACCCAATCGAACAGAAGGTTGGATGGATAGACGGAATGACCATTGTATCTGAGTTGTATTCGATGATATCGTGATGATGTTTATATAGCAATACTCACCAGGTAACTGTTTTTCCGTTTTACATACAAGCGACCGAATCGAGCAGAAGGTTAAATGGATAGATTGAACAATCATCGTATCTGGGTTGTATTCGATTATGTTTATATAGTTATACTCACCAGGTAACTGTTCTTCCGTTATACATACGAGCAACTGAATTGAACAGAAGGTTGAATGGATAGACTAAACAATAATCGTATCTGGGGTTGTATTCGATTATATCGTGATGATGTTTATATAGTTATACTCACCAGGAAACTGTTCTCCAGTTATACATACGAGCGACTGAACTGAACAGAAGGTTGAATAAATAGACTGAACAATCATCGTATCTGTGTTGTATTCGATTATATCGTGATGATTATCATTAAGTATGTCTAACCAGGTAACAGTTCTTCCGTTATACATACGAGCAACCAAATCGAACATAAGGTTGAATGGATAGATTGAACAATCATTGTATCTGGATTGTCTCCGATTATATCGTTATGCTGTATATTTAGTTACACCTACCATGTAACGGTTCTTTCGTTACACATTCGAGCGTCTGAATCGAACATAAGGTTGGATGGATAGACGGAATGATCATTGTATCTGAGTTGTATTCGATTATATCGTGATGACGTTCATATAGAAATACTCACCAGGTTACTGTTCTTTCGTTATACATACGAGCAACCGAATCGAACAGAAGGTTTAATGGATAGTATCTGGGTTGTATTCGATTATGATGTTATGCTGTGTATATAGTTATACACACTAGGTGACGGTTTTCCCGTTTCACATACGAGCGACCGAAACGAACAGAAACTTGGATGGATAGACTGAACAATCAATGTATCTGGGTGGTATCCGATTATATCGCAATACTGTATATATAGTGATACTTACCAGGTGACGGTACTTCCGTTACACATACTAGCGACTGAATCGAACAGAAGGTTAAATGGATAGACTGAACAATCATCGTATCTGGGGCTGTATTCGATTATATCGTGATGATTATCATATAGTATGTCTAACCAGGTAACAGTTCTTCCGTTATACATACGAGCAACCAAATCGAACATAAGGTTGAATGGATAGATTGAACAATCATTGTATCTGGGTTGTCTCCGATTATATCGTTATGCTGTATATTTAGTTACACCTACCATGTAACGGTTCCTTCGTTACACATTCGAGCGTCTGAATCGAACATAAGGTTGGATGGATAGACGGAATGATCATTGTATCTGAGTTGTATTCGATTATGTCGTGATGACGTTCATATAGAAATACTCACCAGGTTACTGTTCTTTCGTTATACATACGAGCAACCGAATCGAACAGAAGGTTGAATGGATAGTATCTGGGTTGTATTCGATTATGATGTTATGCTGTGTATATAAATATACACACTAGGTGACGGTATTCCCGTTTCACATACGAGCGACCGAAACGAACAGAAAGTTGAATGGATAGACTGAACAATCAATGTATCTGGGTGGTATCCGATTATATCACAATACTGTATATATAGTGATACTCACCAGGTGACGGTACTTCCGTTACACATACTAGCGACTGAATCGAACAGAAGGTTAAATGGTTAGACGAAACGATAATTGTACCTGAGTTGTATTCGATGATATCGTGATGATGTTTGTAGCAATACTCACCAGGTAACTGTTCTTCCGTTTCACATACAAGCGACCGAATCGAGCAAAAGGTTAAATAGACAGATTGAACAATCATCGTATCTAGGTTGTATTCGATTATGTTTATATAGTTATACTCACCAGGTAACTGTTCTCGCGTTATACATACGAGCGACCCATTCGAACAGAAGGTTGGATGGATAGACGGAATGATCATTGTATCTGAGTTGAATTCGATTATGTCGTGATGACGTTCATATAGAAATACTCTCCAGGTTACTGTTCTTTCGTTATACATACGTGCAACCGAATCATACAGAATGTTGAATGGATAGTATCTGGGTTGTATTCGATTATGATATAGTTATACACACTAGGTGAAGGTATTCCCGTTTTACATACGAGCGACCAAAACGAACAGGAAGTTGAATGGATAGACTGAACAATCAATGTATCTGGGTGGTATCCGATTATATCGCAATACTGTATATATAGAGATACTTACCAGGTGACGGTACTTCCGTTACACATACTAGCGACTGAATCGAACAGAAGGTTAAATGGTTAGATGAAACGATTATTGTATCTGAGTTGTATTCGATGATATCGTGATAATGTTTATATAGCAATATTCACCAGGTAACTGTTCTTCCGCTTTACATACAAGCGACCGAATCGAGCAGAAGGTTAAATGGATAGATTGAACAATCATCGTATCTGGGTTGTATTCGATTATGTTTATATAGTTATACTCACCAGGTAACTGTTCTTCCGTTATACAAACGAGCGACTGAAATTAACAGGAAGTTGAATGGATAGACTAAACAATAATCGTATCTGGGGTTGTATTCGATTATATCGTGATGATGTTTATATAGTTATACTCACCAGGTAACTGTTCTCCAGTTATACATAAGAGCGACTGAACTGAACAGAAGGTTGAATGGATAGACTGGACAATCATCGTATCTGGGTTGTATTCGATTATATCGTGATGATTATCATATAGTATGTTTAACCAGGTAACAGTTCTTCCGCTATACATACGAGCAACCAAATCGAACATTAGGATGAATGGATAGATTGAACAATCATTGTATCTGGGTTGTATCCGAATATATCGTAATGCTGTATATTTAGTTTAGCCTTCCATGTAACGGTTTTTTCGTTACACATACGAGCGACTGAATCGTAAAGAAAGGTGAATGGATAGACTGAACAATCATCGTATCTGGGTTGTATTCGATTATTTCGTGATGATTATTACATATTATGTCTAACCAGGTAACTGTTCTTCCGTTATACATACGAGCAACCGAATCGAACATGAGGTTGAATGAATAGATTGAACAATCATTGTATCTGGGTTGTCTCCGATTATATCGTTATGTTGTATATTTAGTTACACCTACTGTAACGGTTCTTTCGTTACACATATGAGCGTCTGAATCGAACAGCAGGTTGGATGGATAGACGGAATGATCATTGTATCTGAGTTGAATTCGATTATGTCGTGATGACGTTTATATAGAAATACTCACCAGGTTACTGTTCTTTCGTTATACATACGAGCAACCGAATCGAACAGGAGGTTGAATGGATAGTATATGGGTTGTATTCGATCATGATGTTATGCTGTGTATATAGTTATACACACTAGGTGACGGTATTCCCGTTTTACTTACGAGCGACCAAAACGAACAGAAAGTTGAATGGATAGACTGAACAATCAATGTATCTGGGTGGTATCCGATTATATCGCAATACTGTATATATAGTGATGCTTACCAGGTGACGGTACTTCCGTTACACATACTAGCGACTGAATCGAACAGAAGGTTGAATGGATAGACTGAACAATCATCGTATCTGGGTTGTATTCGATTATATCGAGATGATTATCATATAGTATGTCTAACCAGGTAACAGTTCTTCCGTTATACATACGAGCAAATGAATCGAACATAAGGTTGAATGGATAGATTGAACAATCATCGTATCTGGGTTGTATTCGATTATTTCGTGATGATTATTATATACTATGTCTAACCAGGTAACAGTTCTTTCGCTATACATACGAGCGACTGAATTGAATGAATTGAATGACTGAATGATCATTTCGTCTATCCATCCAACCTTCTGTTCGATTGGGTTGCTCGTACGTATAACGCAAGAACAGTCACCTGGTGAGTATTACTTTACAAACATCATCACGATATAATCGAATACAACTCAGTTACAATTATCGTTCCGTCTAACCATCCAACCTTATGTTCGATTCAGACGCTCGTATGTATAACGAAAGAACCGTTACATGGTAGGTGTAACTA
Source organism: Chrysomela aeneicollis (assembly GCA_029955515.1). Classification (NCBI taxonomy): domain Eukaryota; kingdom Metazoa; phylum Arthropoda; class Insecta; order Coleoptera; family Chrysomelidae; genus Chrysomela; species Chrysomela aeneicollis. The sequence goes on from JARUHQ010000003.1 coordinate 26,099,377, forward strand.
AATATTCAGCATAACGATATAATCGGAGACAACCCAGATACAATGATTGTTCAATCTATCCATTCAACCTTATGTTCGATTCGGTTGCTCGTATGTATAACGGAAGAACAGTTACCTGGTTAGACATAATATATAATAATCATCACGAAATAATCGAATACAACCCAGATACGATGATTGTTCAGTCTATCCATTCAACCTTCTGTTCAATTCAGTCGCTCGTATGTATAACGGAAGAACAGTTACCTGGTGAGTATAACTATATAAACATAATCGAATACAACCCAGATACGATGATTGTTCAATCTATCCATTCAACCTTATGTTCAATTCAGTCGCTCGTATGTATAACGGAAGAATAGTTACCTGGTGAGTATAACTATATAAAGATAATCGAATACAACCCAGATACAATGATCGTTCTATCTATCCATCCAACCTTATGTTCGATTCGGTTGCTCGTATGTATAACGGAAGAACTGTTACTTGGTTAGACATACTATATGATAATCATCACGATATAATCGAATACAACCCAGATACGATGATTGTTAATCTAAACTGAATATACAGCATAAAGATATATTCGGATACAACCCAGATACATTGATTGTTCCATCTATCCATTCAACCTCATGTTCGATTCGGTTGCTCGTATGTATAACGGAAGCACTGATACCTGGTTAGACATACCATATGATAATCATCACGATATAATCGAATACAATCCAGATACGATGATTGTTCAGTCTATCCATTCAACCTTCTGTTCAGTTCAGTCGCTCTTATGTATAACTGGAGAACAGTTACCTGGTGAGTATAACCATATAAACATCATCACGATATAATCGAATACAACCCCAGACACGATCATTGTTTAGTCTATCCATTCAACCTTCTGTTCAATTCAGTCGCTCGTATGTATAACGGAAGAACAGTTACCTGGTGAGTATAACTATATAAACATAATCGAATACAACCCAGATACAGCATAACGATATAATCGGAGACAACCCAGATATAATGATTGTTCAATCTATCCATTCAACCTTATGTTCGATTCGGTTGCTCGTATGTATAACGGAAGAACTGTTACTTGGTTAGACATACTATATGATAATCATCACGATATAATCGAATACAACCCAGATACGATGATTGTTAATCTAAACTAAATATACAGCATAAAGATATATTCGGATACAACCCAGATACATTGATTGTTCCATCTATCCATTCAACCTTATGTTCGATTCGGTTGCTCGTATGTATAACGGAAGAACTGATACCTGGTTAGACATACCATATGATAATCATCACGATATAATCGAATACAATCCAGATACGATGATTGTTCACTCTATCCATTCAACCTTCTGTTCAGTTCAGTCGCTCTTATGTATAACTGGAGAACAGTTACCTGGTGAGTATAACCATATAAACATCATCACGATATAATCGAATACAACCCCAGACACGATCATTGTTTAGTCTATCCATTCAACCTTCTGTTCAATTCAGTCGCTCGTATGTATAACGGAAGAACAGTTACCTGGTGAGTATAACTATATAAACATAATCGAATACAACCCAGATACGATGATTGTTCAATCTATCCATTCAACCTTCTGCTCGATTCGGTCGCTTGTATGTGAAACGGAAGAACAGTTACCTGGTGAGTATTGCTATATAAACATCATCACGATATTATCGAATACAACTCAGATACAATTATCGTTTCGTCTAATCATTAAACCTTCTGTTCGATTCAGACGCTAGTATGTGTAACGGAAGTACCGTCAGCTGGTAAGTATCACTATATATACAGTATTGCGATATAATCGGATACCAACCAGATACATTGATTGTTCAGTCTATCCATTCAACTTTCTGTTCGTTTCGGTCGCTCGTATGTAAAACGGGAATACCGTCACTTAGTGTGTATAACTATATACACAGCATAACATCATAATCGAACACAACCCAGATACTATCCATTCAACCTTCTGTTCGATTCGGTTGCTCGTATGTATAACGAAAGAACAGTAACCTGGTGCGTAATTCTATATGAACTTCATCACGATATAATCGAATACAACTCAGATACAATGATCATTCCGTCTATCCATCCAACCTTCTGTTCGATTCAGACGCTCGTTTGTGTAACGAAAGAACCGTTACATGGTAGGTGTAACTAAATATTCAGCATAACGATATAATCGGAGACAACCCAGATACAATGATTGTTCAATCAATCCATTCAATTTTATGTTCGATTCGATTGCTCGTATGTATGACGGAAAAACACTTACCTGGTTAGACATATTATATGATAATCATCACGAAATAATCGAATACAACCCAGATACGATCATTGTTCAGTCTATTCATTCAACCTTCTGTTCAGAACAGTTACCTGGTGAGTATAACTATATAAACATCATCACGATATAATCGAATACAACCCCAGATACGATTATTGTTTATTCTATCCATTCAACCTTCTGTTCAATTCAGTCGCTCGTATGTATAACGGAAGAACAGTTACCTGGTGAGTATAACTATATAAACATAATCGAATACAACCCAGATACGATGATTGTTCAATCTATCCATTTACCCTTCTGCTCGATTCGGTCGCTTGTATATAAGTAAAACGGAAGAACAGTTACCTAGTGAGTATTGCTATATAAACATCATCACGATATCATCGAATACAACTCAGATACAATTATCGTTTCGTCTAACCATTTAACCTTCTGTTCGATTCAGTCGCTAGTATGTGTAACGGAAGTACCGTCACCTGTTAAGTATCACTATATATACAGTATTGCTATATAATCGGATACCACCCAGATACGTTGATTGTTCAGTCTATCCATTCAACTTTTTGTTCGTTTCGGTCGCTCGTATGTAAAACGGGAATACCGTCACCTAGTGTGTATAACTATATACACAGCATAACATCATAATCGAATACAACCCAGATACTATCAATTCAACCTTCTGTTCGATTCGGTTGCTCGTACTTATAACGAAAGAACAGTAACCTGGTGAGTATTTCTATATGAACGTCATCACGATATAATCGAATACAACTCAGATTCAATAATCATTCCATCTATCCATCCAACCTGCTGTTCAATTGGGTCGCTCGTATGTATAACGCAAGAATAGTCACCTGGTGAGTATAACTATATAAACATCACCACGATATAATCGAATACAACTCAGTTACAATTATTGTTTCGTCTAAGCATCCAACCTTCTGTTCGATTGGGTCGCTCGTATGTATAACACAAGAACAGTCACCTGGTGAGTATTACTAAATAAACATCACCACGATATAATCGAATACAACTTAGTTACAATTATCATTCCGTCTAACCATCCAACCCTATGTTCGATTCAGACGCTCGTATGTGTAACGAGAGAACCGTTACATGGTAGGTGTAACTAAATATACAGCATAACGATATAATCGGAGACAACCCAGATATAATGATTGTTCAATCTATCCATTCAACCTTATGTTCGATTCGGTTGCTCGTATGTATAACGGAAGAACTGTTACTTGGTTAGACATACTATATGATAATCATCACGATATAATCGAATACAACCCAGATACGATGATTGTTAATCTAAACTAAATATACAGCATAAAGATATATTCGGATACAACCCAGATACATTGATTGTTCCATCTATCCATTCAACCTTATGTTCGATTCGGTTGCTCGTATGTATAACGGAAGAACTGATACCTGGTTAGACATACCATATGATAATCATCACGATATAATCGAATACAATCCAGATACGATGATTGTTCAGTCTATCCATTCAACCTTCTGTTCAGTTCAGTCGCTCTTATGTATAACTGGAGAACAGTTACCTGGTGAGTATAACCATATAAACATCATCACGATATAATCGAATACAACCCCAGACACGATCATTGTTTAGTCTATCCATTCAACCTTCTGTTCAATTCAGTCGCTCGTATGTATAACGGAAGAACAGTTACCTGGTGAGTGTAACTATATAAACATAATCGAATACAACCCAGATACGATGATTGTTCAATCTATCCATTTAACCTTCTGCTCGATTCGGTCGCTTGTATGTGAAACGGAAGAACAGTTACCTGGTGAGTATTGCTATATAAACATCATCACGATATCATCGAATACAACTCAGATACAATTATCGTTTCGTCTTATCATTGAACCTTCTGTTCGATTCAGACGCTAGTATGTGTAACGGAAGTACCGTCAGCTGGTAAGTATCACTATATATACAGTATTGCGATATAATCGGATACCAACCAGATACATTGATTGTTCAGTCTATCCATTCAACTTTCTGTTCGTTTCGGTCGCTCGTATGTAAAACGGGAATACCGTCACTTAGTGTGTATAACTATATACACAGCATAACATCATAATCGAATACAACCCAGGTACTATCCATTCAACCTTCTGTTCGATTCGGTTGCTCGTATATATAACGAAAGAACAGTAACCTGGTGAGTATTTCTATATGAACTTCATCACGATATAATCGAATACAACTCAGATACAATGATCATTCCGTCTATCCATCCAACCTTCTGTTCGATTGGGTCGCTCGTATGTATAACGCAAGAACAGTCACCTGGTGAGTATTACTATATAAACATCACCACGATATAATCGAATACAACTCAGTTACAATTATCGTTCCGTCTAACCATCCAACCTTATGTTCGATTCAGACGCTCGTATGTGTAACGAAAGAACCGTTACATGGTAGGTTATAGCAGTTAAAGTTGAGAAAAATTATTTTCTGGCTATACTGTGCGAACGGTTAGCTCATATAGTCAGGGCAAAAGGTCGTGGTTCGATTACTTACTTAATCTTATATAGCCAATCGAAAATATCTGCAAGTGGCAAAAAAAAAAGGTTATACCAGGGATGATCTCAAATGGACGCCATCTACAGCAAAAATTAAAGTTTAACATACCTCTTTTCTTAAGCCAGTCTCTGTAGATAGAATCTGCAAATGCTTAAGGATAGGATAACAAATAAAAATACAATTTAACTTCGATATTTACTGACACTTGGAGGTATAGGTACTTACGATTTTTAAATTATAAAATTCTTTCCATGCATATAAATAATGAAAAGAGTGTTTTATCACTAGGAATAATTATGCATGAGATATCCCATATATTTGAATATTTCTGATTTTAAATTGAATGCATTCAATTCGCACAATAGAAATATTTCTGATTAGATATAGAATACGATTTCACATTTGAAAATAATTGCATCAAAAATAAATCAATTTCCCAGATTAAATTTGTAAGATACCTTGTCAGTAAAATTTGGTGAAAAACAATTTATGAAACCCTGGTGGAGCAGCATCCCATCTTGAAGATGTAGGTTGGAAGACACCTACTTCATAATAACTTTCCAATATCCAGCTCCATTAGTGGAAATGGGAGTGACACCCATTTCAGATTTCTGAGACTACGAGCCCTAGGATACAGCAACCTAGGTATGCTTAGTCCAGCCAGTGCTTTTGAATATGATGGAAATTCTTTTCACAGGAACAAAAAAACTTATCAGCCCGTACAGACCTACTATGAAGACTGTTTCACAAATATTTGCAGATTAACCTCACATGAGGTTCACATTAGCCTCTTGATAGGTACCAAGATGGAGGCTAATTGTTGCTAATGGTATCAATGAAAATCAACTAGATATTACTAGTAGCAATAATAGCTGGTGATAGCTATTCAAAGCAGTCAAATCCATTAAATCTGCTAAAATTGTCAATACAACCATCAAAGCAGCAAGCAATTATCAAGCAAGTAGCAAGCAAATATCAAGCAAGTAGCAAGCAAATATCAAGCAAGTAGCAATCAATTATCAAGCAAGTAGCAGGCAATCCTGGCAGAACTATAGCACAAAAAAATAAAAAATCACGCTGTAGTACTATACCTCTTTTCTTGATAGATATACAGTTCAATACTATGGATTATGGACAGATTCCATAATATAATTTTCTACACAATGAGAATTTAATATCAAATCTAATAATTACCATTTATCTGATGTTCATGATGGAAATTCGTGGATTTTCAGAAATTGCGTTTTTAAGAAATCCCACACATGTTCACTTGTTGAATGCCAGAAACAGAAAGGAACGATTTCAGCACCTTCTTTCAGTTCTTCAGTTCATGCTAAAGTTCACTTTTCAATCAGTCAAATTAGCACTTGTTTCAAGGCACAAATCAAACATTATCAGATTTTTAATATTCACACTCATAAAATCACTTCCGTTTGACTGATATAAAATACTCTTGAATACAATGTCAAGGACACAAAGTGAACTTGGCGCTAATCTTCGCAGTGAAGTTTGAAAAGAAAGAAGAATTACTGAAATCATACCTTTGCATTCAAAGTGACATTTGTTATGAATATTAACCTACAAATGTTCATCTATGATTCCCAACGTAAACAAACAGAATAATTATGGATTCAAAACCAATAACTTGAAATCAAGCAAGGTAGGTTAATATGAGCATTACAGGGTGTTTTTCACTTCCAGCGACTCACAGCCTCACGAAATCTCAAACATATAATCACAAAAAATGCTACCAGTATTATATGAAACAAAGTTGGTGACAATTAAAGTTGAGATGGAAATTCTAATTGTTCCGCAAAATACTTGGTATTGATAATATTCCATAGAAAAAGTAACATTTACAAAATGTGGATGTTGCACCACCCCCCTTGCTGAAGAAAATTTAAATTCGAAGCTATTTAATTTTTTCTGAAAAACAAAAATTACAATAGTGATAATGGACCATAGCGCAAATCGTGCATGGTACTCCCTGAGACAAATGCCTATTTCCAAACATCAAAATTGTATTCAGAGCCTTCGGTGACATGTCCACATCGTACCCGGCATTGCATCACCGTCTGCAATGCTACTTAGATCAGGTTTAATCTTCTTGCTGCTAGATGTTAATGCTGCACCATCGAAAATCCTGATAAACACCACGCCTCCAAGTCGCACTCCAGACGAATGATAACCCTACCTAAAGCATTATGCATTCATATCAACAAACAACTCGAAGGTGGAAACAAAAAAGAAAATAGTTTAAACAAATTTTGTTTTACCCAGTTATCCACCGATCAACTGCAGTGATAGAAGGACCACCAACCTGAAACGAGTGAAGCTCGGTACAAAAAAATCCAGAAGAAATATTCGGGATTACTCTGTATACTAAACTCTGCATACTATCTTTCAGAGCGACAAATAAGTAGCGACCACATAGAGCGTAGTAGTAAAGAATAGCACTGTTGCCAGCAGCCCTCAGGCACATTCTGACGGTCCACCCTTCACCCCCCTTATGAACGACTATACAGGCTATATATTCTTTCCATTGAAGAAAGCCACTCTGGAATTAGCCTGCACCAGTGCCAGTCACAGCTCCCTACAGACAAAAAAAATATATACGGGAAACGCAACTCCCAACAAAGGTAAAACCACTGTAAACTTTGAAGAAGTTCCACAGAGTTTAAATAAACTCATTGATCAATCTTGATCAAGAATTGTAGGATAAATCCTACCTTGGAAAATGATGTGATTTCCTTAAGACACCAGTCTTTATGTCCAGTGGTGGGACCCTATAAAGATTGTCAATTTACCTCAGGTAAGTGCATATTTCTATGCCATAATTTGTTTCAATTACATCCGAAAACTCAACAAAAGTGTACACTCAAGTACAAAAATCAGCATCGAACTGCATGTTATGGCCTTCTTAAGGATATGGCCATGACAATGACTGTGAAAGCTAATGTGACATTTCATTCACATATTCAAATCATTTCACAGGTGAAACAAAACCTAAAACACAGAAACCGCCTGAAACAAATACACATCAGAAAAGAGTTTGACTCAAAAATAACTGCAAGCAGTAATCATAGATGTTTATGCCGTGGTCTTGAGTTAGTAGCAGCGTCCCATGAGTACTAACTACCACTAGTTGGGAACCGTGTCGAGTCCAAGTTGCTTTTAGCACAATGCTAGGGATAGCCAACTTCTACCCCAAATAATTAGGTGAGTACCTAATTGAATATACCCTGAGTATGATACCCTAAAACCATAAAAAAAATATTTACAAAAATGCAAAAGTACATGAACCCTGGTGTACATCCAGGTTCCATTTACTGATCCCTAAAACTATAGAAAATATTTACAAGTTGAAGATATATCAAAATATACCTACAGGGTGGAGATGTAAAACCATACCCAAAAAAACATGAAGATGTACATCCTACTTCCAAAAAAAAACTTTTTAAGTTTACCTAGGTTGTTTTTTTTTACTTCCGGAACTTCAAAAAAAATACTCAGGATTGAAAACTGCAAGTTAAAAAACTTGCCCAGAAAAATTTTCAGTGACCTGAATCCACAAAATGACAGTTCAAAACCGACATACTCTAGATGTTGAAAATTCAATCGAATTGAAATTATTCTCCAAATAAATGTCCAATGACTTACTACACTTCAGCTCATTCTCAATATTGTATAATACAACATTACAAAACTGAATGGCTATTTAAGTCATCAATTAACTTCCATGAGCTACTGCTCGTCATTAATGTCTGTACCAAAATATGGCTTGAGTTTTGAAACATGCCACGTGCCAGCAGCTGTACCATCAAGGTTACTCAACTCATATGCCACTTTTGAAATCACTCTCTTGATTTTACACAGAATGTGACGCTGTGCCAATTTGGCTGAAAAATCCCTAGCAGCGTCAGACAAAATCATATTGCGCCTCCAGACTAATTCACTTACTTTAAAAATATGTTCCCGTCTCCTCAGATTGTAATACTGGGAGTTTTTATTATAAGAAGCTGTTAATCTTTTTTTAACTTTTTTATAAAGTGCTGGCAATTTTTCGACTTCTTCAGAATGTATGTTTCTGGCTTCCTCATTGTTATTTAATTCAAAATCAAAATTCTCCCCATAATAATCTCCAGATGCAGGAGTTATTCTCCCAAAATTCAAAAAATTTGGACTAAACCCAGTAACTTCATGGGTAGCTGAATTCAAGGCATGCTGGATTTCTAAAATTTCATTATCCCATTTCTTATGAGAGTTTTTAATGAAACTTCTAATGGCAGTTCCTATTGTACGATTAACTCTCTCCGTTTGATTAACCTGAGGATGGTATCGGCAATTAAAATACATTTTTGAAATTTTGAAATTGTTGACAAATTCATCAAAAATTTTCCAGTATGCGCTGGAGCATTATCTAAAGCCAGAACTTGAAGAACACCATAAGTCGAAAATACATCTTTCAAAAATGAGACAATAGATGGAGCTGTTGCATTTCTAACAGGTTTCAAAATTACAAATTTTGTAAAATAGTCTGAAGCCACAATAAGGAATTTGTTACCCTTGGTACTTCTAGGAAAAGGGCCCATCACATCAGTACTCACAAATTGAAAAGAAAAACTAACCTTTTTCTCATTTCCCATCAAACCAAAACGTTTGCCATTCAAGGCTTTTTGACTACCACACTCTTGACAACTTCGAACATAGTCCAGAACGTCTTTCCTCATTTCAGGCCAATAATAGGTTTCAGCAACCTTTTTCAGAGTCTTGAAATATCCTAAATGAGCTGAAGTTGGTAAATCATGACAATGATGTATAATCTTCAATTTTTGATCTGCTGGAACTAATAATTTCCATTCAGAAATGTTAGTTTTCAATGGTATATTTCCAGAAGTATGTTTGAACAGATAGCCATCTTTAATCATCCACTGAGGATATTTTTCAGGATTTTTACTAACATTATTTTTCAATTTCAGATACCATGGTTCAAGATTATCAAGAGTTAAGCCTAAAAAATTTATTTCTGTGCCCAGAGGGGCTCTACTAAATGCGTCAGGAGTAACATGATATTTTCCTTTACGGTATACTACTTCAAAGTCAAAACGAGAAAGTCTCATAGCCCATCTACTGAGTCTACCAGAGGTACCAGCCATTTTAGTTGAATATTTCAAACTTGCAGGATCAGTTATGGCTTTAAAATGTACTCCATCTACATAAGGTCTGAACTTCTCTAGAGGAAATATTAGAGCAAGGCATTCACGTTCAGTAGCCGAATAATTCCTCTCAGTCCTAGAAAGGCTTCTACTAGCATATGCTATGACTCTCTCTTCATTGTTTTGAACTTGCGTTAAGACCGCACCTAAACCAGTTTCACTAGCATCGCATTGTATGCAAAATTCTACAGAGAAATCTGGAGCACATAAAATTGGAGCAGGAATCAAATTTTGTTTTATGTCAATAAATGCCTTTTCAGCCTGATCGTTCAATGGCACTGATTGCTTTTTACCCCTCTCCTTCAATAAATCATTTAAAGGACTCAATAAAGTACTAAAATGAGGAATAAATCGCCTGTACCATGAACACATGCCAACAAAACGTTTGATTTCGATAGTATGTTACTAGTTAAATTCTCCCTTAAGGGATTGATGGAAAAGAAATATAATATAATGCAATGTGTAACAAAACTAATATTTAAAGTGCCTTGTTCTCTTGGAACAAGACACTGGCTAGCTCAGTGGGCGTTGGGGTGAGTAAGGGTATATTAAACAAAGGGTGATCTAAGAATTTTTAATTCTTTATTGATAGTACCTCCCTTAACTGGGCCAATGTGCCAAGTGAATACCTTCAATTAATTGCCTTATACTAAACTCTCTAAAACCTAGGTGATCACCAGATTACACAATATATATAACTGAACTTAAATAAGTACTATCCAGGGTGTCTCCAATTTAGTACTTGGTGGCTCAATAGGTATGGTAGTAGTATCCCAGAATGGATTCAAAATCGCTTACCAGAGAGTGGCCAAGATTTGCTTACACCTATATCCCATCCTCTGGTGGTTGGGGACCATGTGGCTACACAATCCCAGATTGCCTAGAGTCCCAAGTCATACAGGGTATTTCCGATAATGGGGATCAACCAACAGTTCAGGAGCATGTAGGGTAGCTGGTCCTAGCAAGGTACGTAGAAACACGCAGGTAGTCTTTCAACTGGAGAGGGGGTCTGAACTGAAGCCCTATAAGAAAAGGTGGTTCTGGAGTCCCAAGTCCGGTTCCATGAACATGTAGTTCCGGGTTAAGAATCCAAAATGGCCTACCTGTGATGTTGGTTGGGCTAGATGTGATCTTGGAGTGAATTGTGCACCAGATATCCTGCTAATCCTCCAAGAAGAGATGGAAGTACAACTTCCACATGTTGAAGATTCTTATTAATCCCACAATCAATGGTGGACGAACCAAATCTTCTCGAAATTCGAGTCAAGAAATCTTCAAAGGACCTTCTCTGCCACAATTCCAAAAATGAAATCGAATCTTCCAGAACCGCTGGACACCTCGTGCTTTTCCGCCACCAAGGGAGCGAGGTCGAATTCGCCGAACGCATCGAATCGTCCCCGAACATTTTTCCATCGCGAGGATACACCTCAATTAACGCAAAAACTAGTAGATTGTTCATTATGAACTGAAAGTACTCAAATATTATTATTAACGACGCCACAGGAACCATGAGGTCCATGTACTTGTTCACAATCACAAAAGACTGCTACCGCCATCTCTATTCAAAACCTAGCAGTATAGGAGTCGATATTACAGATTTTCCCCAGGCTTACCACTAACTCTCTTCTACACCTAACCTGACTGCTAGAGCAATGGGCCAAACCAGCACCATATGCATAGACGCCCAGACATTGACCCTAAAGCTGAGTTCCAAAGAGGTTTGGGAATTAGGTGACTGAGTACTTCCGTCTCTTGCAGAAAAATAATGAGAGGAACGAAATCAGCTGTTTCTCTTTGGTTATGTTTTACTTGTGTTCGTAAATAATGATCAGATGTAAACATCAGTTTCGAATGCATACCCCTTACAAAAATACCAGGTTTACTTCAGCAGGAAATATTAGGTGAGTTCTATTATTTATGCAATCATTTCCTACGCTTATTTCATGACAAAATTTGTGGAGACTCGTCAATAACAAGGTATCTTCTTTTCAGATGATCACGGTCGCTACGAGATATACAAAACAAGGCTGTTTACAACATGATTCGTACTATTTTTACAGACAGGGTGACCAAGCTGACGGCCACTATCGATTTCCAGAATAATAAGTGCCGGTAGTCGGTAAGAACTTTTGGTATTGATGTTTTTGATCCTTTAACCACGATTATTCGCTTTCAGGTAGATGATTCACCAAGGCATATCTGACGACCAGAAGTGAGATTTCGCAGTGGATAGTTCGAAATTGAAGATATTATTCCTGGTTTTAATAAAAATAATGAGACATAATCTAGACTAGAAATTAACTCGTAACAACTCCCCCTCAACCCCCAAGGGATTTACCCGTAAATCTCTTTAAATGCGAAACAAAAGAAAATATATAACAAAAAAACGACCAATTGATTGCCCACTTCTTCAGCCAGACCGTATACTCGGAGTACCAACCAGTAATCCACATCTGTGATATCCGCTACTCTAGGACAAATCGGAAGAAACAGTAAGAATCCTCGAGGTGATGCACTGCTGAGAACAAAACCACATAACAGCATATACTACCACTTCCGGGTTGACTCCGAAAAATTCAGCTTTTGGCCATCTGGCGGAAGAGACCGCCCCTAATACTAATAACATCACCAACACACTGTACAGGGTCATCACCACAATTACCAACAATACCAGTCCATATGTCCGTCATTATTCGTCAGTATCAGTACTAGAACTTTCCGGCTCCGTATCAGGAGGATGAGCTTTGAGGTCCTTAACGTGCCAAGTACCCCGAGACTTGCCATTCTCGTCGACTAACTTGTATGTGATGGGTGATAGTTTTCGCTTGACAACAAACGGGCCAATATATTTTTGTGCAAATTTTGCAGTAAAATTTTGTGCCGCATCCGATAAAACATAGTTTCGTCGATATACTCGTCCGCCAACCGGGAAAGATTCCGGCCTTCGTCGTAAATTGTATCTGGTTGTCGATCGGGCATGTGCCAATTTCAGTCGTTCACTCACGTCCCTAAATATATTACCGTACTCTTCGACCATGGAGGCTTTACTGGGGGTTACCACATTGTTCGTATCAATAGCAGGTTTCTGATATTCGTCCCCTTTAGATACATGTTCGCGACCGAAATTTATGAAGAAAGGCGTAAGGCCAGTAGTCTCATGGACAGCCGTTCTGATGGCGCATCCTACTTTAGGAAGTAAAGTGTCCCATTTTTGATGGTTATCTTCTACATAGCACGACAACATAGTCTTGAGTACTTGATTAACCCTTTCGACCGGATTGGCTTGGGCATGATAAAAAGAAGTGAACCTGATATTAACATTATAAGTCTTACCTAGATTTTGAAATAAATTAGATCGAAATTGGACCCCATTATCGCAAATGATATATTCTGGACAGCCAAAGACTAAGAATATTTGCTCCTCCGTAATACGTATTATAGCTGCCGCCGTTGCAGTTCTAAGCGGGAAAAATAGCGAAAACTTGCTGAAAGTATCAGTGATCACATAGATAAATTTATACCCTTGTGAGGAACGGGGAAGTGGACCAAATAAGTCAACGCTAATCATTTGCCAAGGTACCTTCACTTCGGGATGTTTACCAAGAAAACCAGGGGGGGCCTTCAGAACAGGCTTCCTAGTTAGACATACGGGACATTTCCTAATATAAGACGCGACATCTACTTGCATTTTGGGCCAATAGAAACGATTTTTAAGGCGTTCTAGAGTTTTAAATACACCTGCGTGACAGGCCAGGGTACTATCATGGTGCTGACTGATGATTCTTTTACGATCCTCTTTCGGAACTACTATTTTCCAGAAATCACTGGTATCTCTCAGAAGGGGGTACTTACAATCGACATACTTATACAATTTATCTTCAACTAATCGCCATTGCGGAAACTTCAAGGGATGTTCACGAATACTTGTAATCATACGGTTATACCATGAATCTTTAATATTTTGAGAAATCTCAATCACTGATATTTCCGGGACGGCACGAGATAATCCATCCGGGACAACTAAATCTTTACCAGAGCGATGTTTAATGTCAAAATCGAACTGTTGTAGTCTGACCGCCCAACGCGCTAACCGACCAGTTGGTTCTCGTAAATTGTTTAACCATATCAAGCTATGATGGTCTGTTATAAGAGTAAATTTATAACCTTCTAAATAGGCACGAAGTTTCTCAATAGTGTACAATGCAGCCAGACATTCACGTTCGGTTGTGCTATAGTTCCTTTCTTGTCGAGTTAGAGACCGGCTAATGTAACATATGACGTGTTCTCCGTCGTCAAAAATTTGCGAAAGTACGCCGCCGATACCGTAGGCGGAAGCGTCCGTTTGCACGAGGAACGGTCGAGTGAAATCAGGGCACGTGAGTATTGGAGCTGAAACAAGGGCGTCTTTGATGACAGTAAACGAATTTTGACATTCCTCCGTCCAAGACCACTTCCTGTTCTTCGACAACAGCGCCGTCATTGGTGCTACCAAACTTGAAAAATGAGGGATAAATCGGCGATACCATGAGGTAATGCCTACCAGACGTCGAATCTCAGTCGTGTTCTTTGGAGGCGGAATGTTCAATACAGCCGATACCTTATCGGGATCTACATGAAGGCCTTGATTATCAACCACATAACCGAGGTAATGCAACTCAGGTCTACAAAAAAAAACATTTCTCTTTCGAAACTGTCAACCCTGCTTTTCGGAATCGATTAAAAACTTCACGAATTAGTGACAGATGGGATTCAAAGTCCTGGGTGACTAGGATAACGTCGTCTAAGTATATGAAGACGTTTGGTTCTAAGTCAGCCCCTAATACTTAATCAATTAATCTTTGAAATGTGGCCGGCGCATTACATAAGCTCTGCTTTATGGGATCAGAAGCTACAGAAATTTTATGGTGAACCATTGATGTACACCCTAAGACATCACCTTGTAGTGTGAAATATTCATTTACGATTTTATCCAAACGATTCTTCTGATCTAATGTCAAGATTTCCTTAGAGACGACTGTGCTTATTGAATTTATCTGTGGAGATGATCGATCAAATTCCCAGCAACCCCGCTTCAGATCCGGAATGACACCCATCGAAACTCAAAAGTCCACTCCCAGAATAACCGTATGGGCAAGTTCAGGAATGATCAGCACCTCAAGAGTTCGTACTCTTCCTTCCAATCTAAATGGCACGCTCGCCACTCCGATTACTTTGCAGCATTCGTCGTTGGCCACGATGCAGGATTTGATATCAGAAGTACTGAGTGCGATGCCCAACTTGCGCAACACTCTCCAACCAAGTCCCCCAATGACGGTTCTATTACAACTGCTATCCAGCAAAGCTTTAAATTTCAACCCCAGTACGTCAATCTCCAGATACGGACGATTGTCGCCTTCACAGTGTGACATAATGTAGGTCAGAACTGGGTGTATGTTGGCGAAAATGGCGGTCGCTGAAGGCTTCGTAGAGCACACTGCGCGACCAGTTAGTGGCTCCCACTTCCGTTTCCCGCACAATCCACACAAGTTCGGACCGTCACGCCTGGGGCTCCACAGCGGTAGCAATGTCGACGAGGTGCTTGCGTACAATTTGCACGCAAGTGACCAGGTTGCCCACAGTTCCAACACCGAGCAAGTTCTGGAGACTCCCGTACTGGTGTTGACCTAGGGGTAGCAGGAACCGAGCCACCATCCCTGGGATCTGGCTGGTGAGGACGTGCACCAATCATCGATACCCTAGACTGGCCCACACGTTGATATTCGAGGCCGGGCTCCACGGAATATCTGGGTGCTACTATAGGTGGCCTATATTCCTGCGCGCTCAAACTTGCCTCTTCGATTTCGCGACCGACAGTGATCAATGAGCTCAAGGTAGATACTCCCTTTCCTGCGAAAGCCATTTGTACATGGGGTAATATTTTGCCACGAATAAAATTGACACGCGACTCCTCGTTAGGTTTACAACCCAATTTGGCGAAAAGATTTTCCATATACGCGACGTAAATTGTCACTGATTCGGTAGCGCCCTGTGTTCTGCGTTTGAGTGTATCCCAAATTCGTTCTTCATAATTTCTAGGCAGCAAACTAAGTCGGACTGAATTCAAAAATTCATTATAATTCTGGATTTGATTTCTCGCAAATCTAAACCACACAGCCGCGTCCCCTTCTAATAATAATAATAATAATAATAATAATAATAATAATAATAATAATAATAATAATAATAATAATAATAATAATAATAATAATAATAATAATAATAATAATAATAATAATAATAATAATAATAATAATAATAATAATAATAATAATAACAATAATAATAATAATAATAATAATAATAATAATAATAATAATAATAATAATAATAATAATAATAATAATAATAATAATAATAATAACAATAATAATAATAATAATAATAATAATAATAATAATAATAATAATAATCTTCATTCCAAAGGCATACAGAAACAAAAACACAGTGTAATTGTAGGGTATAAAGATGGAATAGTGTCGGCAATTCATACATGACATGATGAAGCATTATATATTGTCTAAGTATTCTTGGATGCTATAGGGTTCGATATCTAGAAGACATTTTTTTATCGCTTTCTTAAAGTTTTTCACAGTAGTTATACATTTCAATGCAGTTGGTAGTTTATTGAACATTTTCAAACACATATAGTGTGCACTTCTCTCTGTTATACTCAAATGATGTCTTGGATAGTTGGCAACAATACTTCTCATATTATATGCATGCATTGAGTGAACATCATTAAATATTGTTAATATATTTTTATAGAAGAATAATAAACATTCGTAAATATAAATAGCATATGTTGTTGATGAATTGCTTCCTTTAAAAACCCCTCTGCATGTTTCCCTTTAATTCATTTTATACATGACCCTTATGATTCTCTTTTGTATAGTAAATATTTTTTGAATATCCGAACTGCCTCCCCAAAATATTATTGCATATCTAATTTGTGATTCAAAATTTGCTAAATACATTATTCTAAGACTATCTATATCTAGATATTTTTTGAGTATCCTGAAACTATAACAGATTTTGTTGAGTTTCATACTTACCTTTTCAATATGCTGATTGTAAGTTAGATGTTGACTAACGTTTATGCCTAGAAATTTTGTATTTTCTACAACTGGATGTCTCTCACCCAAAAGTGTTACAGTTTCAGGGGTATCGATTTTTAATTGATTGGTTCTGAACAGCAGGATATTTGTTTTTTCTTTGTTTAAAATGAATTTGTTACTCAGATACCACTGTTCAACTTCAGCCAATAATTTATTCGCACTCTCAATCAGCTCTGGGTAAGTTTCATCTCCTATTAGAATGCTGGTATCATCTGCAAAGTTGATAATTCTGATACTGAATCAAACATTTGCTTTTTTGAAACATTCCTTGAAATTCTCATTTCTTCTAACTTTTCGATAAAATCCGTCACACTAGAGGTACCATTGAATCTAAGCCTCCAACGACTAACATCCACAAATTTTGATGAGGAAAATTCGAATTGATCCGAGCCTGAAGGGTCCTAAACATTGAACGGTTTCGTTCCATAAGATGGGTCGGAATTTTGGACTTGTTTCACAGGGTGAAATTCATGGGCCGAGTTAACACGATGTCGGGTATGTCGTGTCGTGTCGAATTAAAGGTAGCGCATTGAGTATGGAATCCTTCATCATTGATATTAACTTCAGGGGGTCGAGAAAATGTCTTCAAATTTGGCGCCATAGGTTGTGGCCTAGAAGTTGACAAATGTGGGGATGATTGACACTGACTCAGATTAAAATTCTTTAGTTTTTCAGCAAATTCATTAGTAAGGATCGTGATATTTTCAGACTTTGATTCCTCTGATCCACTAGTTTCCGCGTTAGAATTTGAACTTGGCTGCTTGACAAATTTGATCAAATCTTCCTCCGTATCCACTGGTTCGGCGGTATTTGTTGTGACCGGCCCTGTATCGCGACGAGAGGGAGATGAACCTGGGAATAAGCAATTGGGCTCATCAATTATTGAACTATTTTCAAAATGGATCGGTTGATCTATCACCGATTCATTCGCCGTTCCTGAATTCGAGTTAATATGGGTAGCATATGCATCTTCCAAACCAGCATGAGCTTCCTTTATCAATATCAATAATTTCTTCTTTTCTGAAACAAGATCCTCATTATCGGATTCTATCCTCAACAAGCGATTTTGTAAATGCACAAGACGAGTTCCAATACGCTTATATTCATTTTCTAAATTGTGAATATTGATCTCCTGAATATTTCCTACCAATTCTTCTAATTTATAACTGCAAATAGTGAATTCATTACTTGGATCACATTGCGTTGTAACCGAACTAACATATCCCTCCCGTTCACGAGCCAAAGCCTGTCTCAACAAAGAGCGCTTTTCTTGTACCGTACCATTTCCCAAACTTGCGCCCCGAATCAACAGTTCGTAAGTCAATTCATCTCCTAGCAGCCTGTTGACATCCATGATGAACAAGTATTCAATTCAACAACACACAATGGCAAGTCTAGGGACACCGGACACGAAGTCTTCCAGAAGGTCCACCCTGTACCTGATGTGAGTCAATCGAATCCTCCCCCTTCCTCAAAAAGAAGCGAACAAGGACAAAAAGAGAAAGAGAAAAAAAATTATCCCTTGTCACTAAATCCACCAAGTAGTGGCAGAACTTCCCTGTATGACCTGGACTCAGACAAAATATTCACCAACCACACAGCCCCAACAAAAATCTCTAAATATTTATACTCACGGTTGATTACAATATCAGAAATGAGCAATGTATTGTATTACTTACTTCCTATTTATACTATGCTGAATCTTGAGCACCCTGTATAAGCAATAACAACAACAAAAAATCGTATTTGCAACAAGGAATTATCAATATAACCCTGTATGATAACAATGACAAAAAAATACATTCAATTCCAAACAGGAGTTGAACAAAACCAAAGTGTTTGGTATCACCCTGTATATGGTTTCAAACCCCTCTCAGTACAAGTTTAGCGAAATTCAATTGTTTCTACTTTTTTTTCCATCCTTCAACAAATGAAACACCACACCATAGGTCTGCCAAAAACAATAATGATAGTACTTTCGATTTATGAGAAAGAAATGATGACCAATTACAAAAAAAAACAGGAATTGGATTTCCACTGCCTTTTCGAGAAAATTTCTCTCTACTACCAAATCTGAGAAGATTCAAATTAATCAATTTTTGAAAGCAAAAGTTGAAAATTTATTTTTCAGCATAAGTATAGTAAGGACTAATGAGTGTTATAACAACCAGGGAAGGAAAACAATTCTTAGTTAACCAATTTTGCCATGCAATGTCAAAATTGGAAACTATTGTCCATCAGAAGTCAGTTCCAGATATCTAATTTCGAAAAGGAAGTGAAAAAAAAAACATCTGAAATCTTTCCTAACATTTTTGAAATGCTTACTATTGCTGAAAAAAAAAGTAGTATAATAAACAAAATAAGGAAAATTAATAATTGAATCTAAATCTTTTTGGCAGATCTCCAGATGAACATTACATTTGCTGAACAATGAAAATATTTTCTGTTTTTTTTTCTATGCAACTACAAAATAAAAATTTGGTAACAATATAAAAAAAAAATTGTGTGAAAGACTATGCTAATACTGCTACCTTGCTTGCTCCTTTCTAAAATCCTATGAACTACCTGCCTTTGGAACTATTACATACAATGCATTTCACAGCAACAAAATTCACCCTGTATAATGGTGTCAAAATTTCAATGACCAGAAATAATAAAATTATGGAATGTCCAAAATATATGCTCACTGTGCAAACTATGGATTAATAAAATTATAGCCAAAAAATATCTTTATACTACTACTGATATTATATTGAATAATACCACCTTATTCACCCTAAAACCAACAGAAATGGACCCCACGTTGGGCGCCATTGTTACTAGTTAAATTCTCCCTTAAGGGATTGATGGAAAAGA
Source organism: Chrysomela aeneicollis (assembly GCA_029955515.1). Lineage (NCBI taxonomy): Eukaryota > Metazoa > Arthropoda > Insecta > Coleoptera > Chrysomelidae > Chrysomela > Chrysomela aeneicollis. The sequence goes on from JARUHQ010000003.1 coordinate 26,119,502, forward strand.
AATATAATATATAAATATATATAAATATATATAATGCAATGTGTAACAAAAATAATATTCAAAGTGCCTTGTTCTCTTGGAACAAGACACTGGCTAGCTCAGTGGGCGTTGGGGTGAGTAAGGGTATATTAAACAAAGGGTGATCTAAGAATTTTTAATTCTTTATTGATAGTACCTCCCTTAACTGGGCCAATGTGCCAAGTGAATACCTTCAATTAATTGCCTTATACTAAACTCTCTAAAACCTAGGTGATCACCAGATTACACAATATATATAACTGAACTTAAATAAGTACTATCCAGGGTGTCTCCAATTTAGTACTTGGTGGCTCAATAGGTATGGTAGTAGTATCCCAGAATGGATTCAAAATCGCTTACCAGAGAGTGGCCAAGATTTGCTTACACCTATATCCCATCCTCTGGTGGTTGGGGACCATGTGGCTACACAATCCCAGATTGCCTAGAGTCCCAAGTCATACAGGGTAGTTCCGATAATGGGGATCAACCAACAGTTCAGGAGCATGTAGGGTAGCTGGTCCTAGCAAGGTCCTAGCAAGGTACGTAGAAACACGACAAAAATATAATTGGGACGGTATTACTAAAGACGTTGAGAATCTAATGAAAAATTGTCAGATATGTCATAAAACCAAAGTCTGTAGAAAAAACCTGAGTAACCCACTAGTCATAACAGAAACACCACATACCGCTTTCGAAAGAATAAATATAGACATATGAAGTTCCAAATAGAAATTACGCATTGACTATCCGAGATGAACTTACGAAATTTACACAAGCATACGCATTACCTGATAAATGTGCAAAATCTGTCGTGAATACTTTGCTTTTGTATTTCCAACACTTTGGAACCCCTCTCCGAATTCACTGCGACTACGGACGAGAATTTGACAATACCCTGTTAAAAGATTTATGTTCGTTGTACGACATCAAAATTTCCTTTTCTAGCGTAAACCACCCGCAATCCAATGGTTCAATTGAACGATTCCATGCCACACTCTTAGAAATGATTCGTGTCAATATGGCAGAAAATCCTAATGAACATCCATTCAACATTCTGCCTTATGCAATTATATGCTACAATAATTCGACGAATAAAACTCACGGTTTTACCCCGCATGAGTTAGTTTTCGGACATACGGCAAGTAGACCTCCCGAAACTCTTTACAATCAACAAGCTCTAATTTCAAAATACGTAAGAGACCTGAACAACACAATCTCTTATTACTACAAAGTAGCTAGAGAAAAGACAAACCTGAAGAAAGAAAAAGCGAAAGAACGTTTTGACAAAAATGTATCAAGTCAGACAGAATACGAAGTTGGACAAAAAGTATACATAAAAGAATCACAAATCAAGGACAAACTACAAAACAAATTTAATGGTCCGTTTGAAATCAAACAAGTTTTTCAAAATTCCGCAATACTACTAAATCCAAGTACTAATCAAAGAACCAAAGTCAATTTCGATAGAATGATACCATATTCTGAAGATTGATTTATTTTCAGGTTCACCCTGCTGTTCGGATCAGCAGTTTGTCAATTCAAAATAACACCAATCAATAATACTCTTGGCGTATACTACCACGAAGATGACGACATCGTATTAACAAATGACCACTGGACCTTACTCGTTCATAGAAACATATCAATGCTTCGAACAGTTTACGAACGAAATGCTAGAATACTAGACATTAATTTGGAAACAGTACAAACAAAACCTGTACCTGAGACAGCCACTATTTTCAGTATTTTTCGATCTGAAGTAAGAACGCACATCGACTTACTTACACAAATTTCAAAATCAATAAAATTAAAACTCGATGAAATATCCATAGACACGAAAAGATACAAACGTGGACTTATTGACGGAATAGGTAGCATTTTCAAATCTATCACCGGTAATCTCGACGCTTCTGATGGCGAATATTATTCAAATTGTATCAATAATTTACATTATGATCAGAACCAATTAGAAAACCTTCTTAAAGACCAAATATCAGTCACCATGTCTGTAATCAAAAATTTCAATACGACTATTCGAAAACTTCAAATAGACGAACAAACATTTAACGAGGATATTCGAAAAATATATGCCACTATTAACGAAATGAACAATGCCTTAGAATTAATTGATGCCAAACTCAAATTCTACGATATTTGTGAAAAACTCATGGAAAGTTTTGTGTACCTTGAGGCAAGTATAGACGATATTATAAATGCAATAACTTTTGCTCGCCTGAATATTATACATCCCTCATTAATAACACCAGATCATTTAGTGGACGCTCTATTAGAAATTTCACAAAATTTGCATAACAGTCATTTACCTCTTCCTGCAAAAATAGCTAAAGTTGCCCAATATCTGGATATCATCGAACTACAAGCATTCGAAACAAATAATGACATTGTTTTTATATTGAAAATTCCACTCATTGATTCCCAAACATACCACCTTTACCGATTATACCCAATTCCTATACTTGACAACAGAACTGGATTACACCATGTCCTCTCAATTTCACAAAAATATATCGCGAAAAATGATGATTCTTTGATGTTTGTACCAATTAACGATTTGAAGAACTGTAAAAATATATCTCCTGGGACTAAGATGTGTTCCAATGCATTTGCATACCCAATAGACAATAATGCTCTATGCGAAGTTCGTATCCTGAGAACACATAAAATGCCAGACAACTGTCAAAGTGTCCTCATACTGAGTCAAGGATATGAAGTACAGGAACTAACCGAAAACCAATGGTTGGTGATCGTTTCCGAACCACTGCAAATATCAATAAATTGCCCAAAGAAGAGAACAGAAACTGCAACCCTGTTTAAGAATTCTGTAATCAACCTTCAAAATGAATGCAACGCTTTCATTGGAGATACGAAAGTCCAGTCTAGTTCGACGAAGACACTTAATGTTTTATACGGAACATACCCAATCGAAATTCCGTATGAGTGTTGCAATGATCTGCCAAAACGAATAGATCTACCAAAGTTGAAGCCAATCGAATTAAGCGATTTAAATGTCGATGATTTGGACATTGCCAAACAGAAGTTAGACTCATATTCCAAGACGTTGGACGACCTAATTCATCAACCGTTTGTGAATAAAAATATATCTTGGTTCACATATTTCACCATAGCCCTCATCGTGGTCCTGATTCTTCTATACCTATCCAATAAGTTTAGAAGAATAAGAAGCCGAGTTATTTGTGGTCCATCCGAACCACCGACGCCTCCACCCAGAGGAAGCCACACCATGAGAAGCATTCGAGCGATGTTTCCAAGAAGACGACCTGACGTAACAACCCCTACACAGCCAGAATAAGAACCTGAAGTCTCCATCATCAACCCCGACGCCTAGGGACCCATTTCCAAAAGCTGTTGACATAGCAACATCTTTTTAAAAAGGATGGGAGCTGTTATATCAAGATTCTCGCTGAAGTCATCATCTCACAGATCTCAGGTTACTGCTGAATCCAAGGTCAAGCAGTAACCAAAGCTGCACGAGGCTGCTTCCTGAGGATGCTTCACGTGTCTGCTGATTCAGCAGACCGAGCCTACTTATTCTCGCGGCAACCCAGCTGAGACACACTTCATTGTCAATTATTAATCAAGTAACATTAATCAACCATTCTATATTGTAAACCTTTCAGTTCATTAATAAAATTGTTTTTAAAAAGTCGTTCGTGCTTCGAGTGATATAACAGATATATATATAATAGCAAATAAATAATAGTTTGCTATCACCTCAACAATAATATGAACTGATCTTATTCGAAAGTTTTCTTCATGATATAGCCTGTTTGAATAAAAAAATGCATTATTATTTTATTTTGTACAGATTCCATAATATAATTTTCTACACAATGAGAATTTAATATCAAATCTAATAATTACCATTTATCTGATGTTCATGATGAAAATTCGTGGATTTTCAGAAATTGCGTTTTTAAGAAATCTCACACATGTTCACTTGTTGAATGCCAGGAACAGAAAGAAACGATTTCAGCACCTTCTTTCAGTTCTTCAGTTCATGCTAAAGTTCACTTGTCAATCAGTCAAATTAGCACTTGTTTCAAGGCACAAATCAAACATTATCAGATTTTTAATATTCACACTCATAAAATCACTTCCGTTTGACTGATATAAAATACTCTTGAATACAATGTCAAGGACACAAAGTGAACTTGGCGCTAATCTTCGCAGTGAAATTTGAAAAGAAAGAAGAATAACTGAAATCATACCTTTGCATTCAAAGTGACATTTGATATGAATATTAACCTACAAATGTTCATCTATAATTCCCAACGTAAACAAACAGAATAATTATGGATTCAAAACCAATAACTTGAAATCAAGCAAGGTAAGTTAATATGAGCACTACAGGATGTCTTTCACTTCTAGCGACTCACAGCCTCACGAAATCTGAAACATATAATCACAACAAATGCTACCAGTATTATATGAAACAAAGTTGGTGACAATTAAAGTTAAGATGGAAATTCTAATTGTTCCGCAAAATACTTGGTATTGATAATATTCCATAGAAAAAGTAACATTTACAAAATGTGGATGTGACAAGGTGTAACTAAATATACAGCATAACGATATAATCGGAGACAACCCAGATACAATGACTGTTCAATCTATCCATTCAACCTTATGTTCGATTCGGTTGCTCGTATGTATTGTTCTATTCATGTACTGTTATTCATAATTTGTTGTGTTAGGCGTATTGATTGAGATTGCTGATTGAGAATTAGAAGGTAATGTGCTTGCTGAGAACTTTTTTATCAAATCTTTCGCTCGAGATATTGTTTCAAAATAAATAATTTCAAAATTAGTTCTGTCTGAACAATGATCGATTTTTTCATCTTTTGATTCTAACTCTGACTGAACCAAATCAAATTCACTCCAAAGGAGCTCAGCTTTTTCCAATCGAATACATAATTCACTGAGTTTTGAAGAGTCTGTCAAATCTGACAAAAATGTTGAAAACCGTGTCAGTTGACCCTTAATTGTACCCCATTTTTGATGGAGTACCTTAATTTCTTCAGCCATTTTCTATGTATGTGAGAAGTTAAACAATGCAAAGTGCACAACTTGAGGAAAATGAATAAGATAGCTCGGAAAGTGAGCTAATAATGGAAGTGACTTAGGAAAGACAGCGAGCTTTACCTCAATACCCTGATCAATGAAAGTAGGAGCTGTTTCGTAACTTCGCCGTTCTTCTCCTTTGGTTTTCAATTCTTGAATGAAGGTGAGTGGTGATCAGTAGCTGCTAAAAACCTGGATTGATCTTGCTAAATGATAATGGATGATACGTTCTGATTGCTGATATTGCTGCTATTTTCGCTGAACTAGTTCGGTTCGAAGGACCATATGTTCGGTGTCGTGAGCTTTTTCACGTCACTTACTGTGCTTGAATGATTTTTCTTGCTATAGATAATGATGATTGAAATTCGAGATGATTTTAATTGTATATTCTTGTTTATATCAAAAACAATGTTGTTATTTTATTATTTTTGTTTCGTCGTCTGAGTGACTCCTTGAACAGCAATTAAATACAGAGTAACTAAATCCACAACAAATTATGAATAACAGTACATGAATAGAACATGTAGTTTTAAAGCATATTCCTCCCACTCTCTTTTCGTAGTGGAATCCAAAAATTTTGGTATTTAAAATCATGTCTCAAGGGTGAGGCGGCTAACATTTTGACAGCTTTGGAGGTATCTGAAGCAAATTATAACAAAGCATGGGATTTCCTATGTGAGCGCTATCAAAATAATCGTGTTATAATTCAAACACACCTCAAGGCTTTATTCGATATACAAACCATTCAAAGGGAATCACATACTCATCTCCGAAATATGATTGATACTGTTAATCAACATCTTAGAAATTTAGAATCTCTATCTTTGCCAGTTGATCAATGGGATACTATCATTATATACCTTGTATCATCAAAATTAGATTCCACTACGAAAAGAGAGTGGGAGGAATATGCTTTAAAACTACAAACAGATGTGCCCAAGTTTAAAGAATTTACAATTTTCATGAATCAAAGATGTCAATTGTTAGAGGGTTTATATTCCAATATAAAGGGTTCTTATTCCACACAAGAATACTCATCAAAAAAGACTGATAATAATTCAATATCAACATATTATGTTGCTACTACAGGGTCATCTTGTATTCTTTGTCACAAAGACAATCATAATATATTTTCATGCACTGAGTTTTTGAAATTGAATCCACAGGAACGTCTTGCTGAAATAAGGAAGCTTAAAGCCTGTACCAACTGTTTACGTAAAGGTCATATTTCAAAAGATTGCAGAAGTCAATATGTATGTAAAAAATGTTCTAATAAGCATAACACCTTATTGCATTTTGAAAAACTACAGAGTCAAATTAATAATAATAAAACAGATTCAGAAACAACATCACACGTATCTCAATCAACCCTTGCGGCATGTACATCAAGTGGTACGTATTCAGAAACATATATAATACTCTCAACAGCGAATGTTTCTATCATTGATAAGTATGGCAAATCCCATAAATGTCGGGCCATTCTTGATAATTGTTCTCAATCAAATTTTATTACTCAAAAATTATTCAATATTCTGCAATTACCTGTGTCCAATGTAACCCATTCAATTGAGGGTTTCGGATCAAACTTAACATCTGTGTTACAGAAAACAGTTGCCACTATCAGATCTACAACAACTTCATATATTGGTTCAGAAATACCATTTTTAATTACAAATAAAATAACGAAAGATTTGCCCGCATTTTCTTTTGATGCTAGTCACTTAAAAATTCCAAAAAACATTATTTTAGCAGACAGTGATTTCAATAAAACTGGTCCAATCGATATGTTGATTGGAGCTTCTATTTTTTGGGACTTAATATGTGTAGGTCGCATAAATCTAATTCACAACACAGTATTACAAAAAACTAGACTAGGTAGTATCCAACTATCAGGACCCTTGCCACTGTCTTATTCAAATATTTCAAACACAGTATGTAAACTCGCAATTAATAATGAAGATATCCATGAACTGCTTGAACGTTTCTGGAAACTGGAAGAAGTTCAACCCTTGGCTAATTTGGCTAAATATTCCAAAGAGGAATCAGAATGCGAAGAACATTTTAAGAAAACTTCAATTCGAGACGAATCTGGGAGATTTGTTGTTAACTTACCGGTTAAGGATAATATTATTCAACTTGGTAACTCTTTTGAAACGGCACTCAAGAGATTTTATACAGTCGAAAAGAAATTCAATAAAAATCCAGAATTCAAACGACAGTATGTTTCGTTCATGTCTGAGTACGAAGCTCTCGGGCACATGACAAAGGTTGATATTTCACGTGATAATCCACAGGATATCATTTTCTATTTACCACATCATGGTGTTCTCAATACGTCAAGTACTACTACGAAGTTGCGTGTCGTCTTTGATGGTTCTGCAAAAACTTCTACTGGAATATCTCTCAATGATGTATTGAAAGTGGGTCCTACAATTCAGGATGATTTATTTACTATTGTCACAAGATTCAGAACACATGAGTACGTAGTAACTGCAGATATAGAGAAAATGTACCGTATGGTAAATATACAAGATTCTCAGCGAGATTTGCAGCGCATACTATGGCGAACTGATCCATCTAAAAAACTTGACCATTTTCGATTAAATACAGCGACCTATGGTACAGCCAGTGCATCATATATTTGTATCAGATCACTTCAACAAGTAGCTTTAGAAAACAAGGAGAGGTATCCTGAAGCCTCTAGAATTATAATGTCGTGTTTCTATGTTGATGACCTCTTGACAGGGTTTCAATCAATTGAAGAAGGCAAACAGATCATATCAGATATCATTCATATTCTAGAATCTGCTGGATTCAATCTTCGTAAATTTGTTTCAAATAATGAAAATATATTAGAAAATATATCCAATATTAAATCCCAATCATCTCAAAAATTCATATCTGATGATAGAATTATCAAAACTCTTGGTTTGAATTGGAATTCAATTGATGATATTTTTCAACACACTTTAATTCTAAATCATCCTTCTCACGTTTCTAAACGTACAATTCTATCGATAGTTGCTCAAATCTTTGACCCTCTAGGTTTGGTAGGTCCTTGTACAGTCAAATCAAAACTAATTATTCAAAAACTATGGAAGTTAGGCTTAAATTGGGATGAAAGTCTCCCAACTGATTTGTATCATTCTTGGCTTGAGTTCTCGAGTCAAATTTCCAAGTTAAACAATATAAAAATTCCCAGACACATTATTTGTTCGAATTCAATTTTAGTTGAGTTACATGGTTTTGGAGATTCATCTGAAAAAGCTTACGGAGCCTGTTGTTATTTTAGATCTAGAGACCAAATGGGTAATATTCCTCAATCTCGTATCAAACCTCAAAGACCATTTTTAACTACCGGAGTGGATTTCGCTGGTCCATTGTATATCAAAGATGGAAAAACTAGAAATCGAAAAATAATTAAATGTTATCTCTGCGTATTTGTATGTTTTGTTACAAAAGCAGCCCATTTAGAATTATCTGATAATCTTTCTACTGACTCATTCTTAAGATGTTTAACTAGATTTATATCCAGGAGAGGGATTTGTAGTGACATATATTCAGATAATGGTGCAAATTTTGTTGGAGCCGAGAAAGAGCTGAAAACAACAATAAAATATTTGAATAAAAACTTGAAATTCACTGAGTTTTTGGAGGTCAATAAAATAAATTGGCATTTCATACCATCATATGCACCTAACTTTGGGGGCCTTTGGGAAGCCTGTGTTAAATCAGCCAAATTTCATTTAAAGAGAATAATTGGTAATTCGCACCATACATATGAGGGATTATATACTGTGATTACTCAGGTTGAGGCTGTCCTCAATTCTAGACCCTTATCACCCTTGTCAAGTGACCCAAATGATCTCTCACCTTTAACACCTTCTCATTTTCTTATCGGCGAGCCCCTCACTGCCCTGCCTCAGAATGACGTAAAGGATATTCCACCTAATCGACTTCACCTTCTGAGACTTATCCAGCAACAGTTACAACATTTTTGGCAGCGTTGGTCACATGATTACCTATGCACTTTGCAAGAAAGATCCAAATGGAAGAAATCTCATATGAACGTGAAAGTTGGGTCTATGGTCTTATTAAAAGATGATAATTCAGCTCCTTTGTGCTGGAAATTTGGACGAATTACTCGAGTGTATCCTGGAGAAGATGGAATAGTTCGAGTCTTAAATGTGAAAACTTCAACTGGTGAATTGCAGCGTCCAGTATCCAGAGTGTGTATTCTTCCGACAGATACTTGATATCTACCACGAAAGTTTTCAGAATGATCTTGATATTGTTTTTATTTTATTTGAAAGGCAATCCTTTCAAGGGGGCGCCATGTTCTATTCATGTACTGTTATTCATAATTTGTTGTGGATTTAGTTACTCTGTATTTAATTGCTGTTCAAGGAGTCACTCAGACAACGAAACAAAAATAATAAAATAACAACATTGTTTTTGATATAAACAAGAATATACAATTAAAATCATCTCGAATTTCAATCATCATTATCTATAGCAAGAAAAATCATTCAAGCACAGTAAGTGACGTGAAAAAGCTCACGACACCGAACATGTATAACGGAAAAACAGTTACCTGGTTAGACATAATATATAATGATCATCTCGAAATAATCGAATACAACCCAGATACGATGATTGTTCAGTCTATCCATCCAACCCTCTGTTCAGTTCAGTCGCTCTTATGTATAACTGGAGAACAGTTACCTGGTGAGTATAACTATATAAACATCATCACGATATAATCGAATAGTACCCCAGACACGATCATTGTTTAGTCTATCCATTCAACCTTCTTTTCAATTCAGTCGCTCGTATGTATAACGGAAGAACATTTACCTGGTGAGTATGACTATATAAACATAATCGAATACAACCTTGATACGATGATTGTTCAATCTATCCATTTAACCTTCTGCTCGATTCGGTCGCTTGTATGTAAAACGGAAAAACAGTTACCTGGTGAGTATTGCTATATAAACATCATCACGATATCATCGAATACAACTCAGATACAATTATAGTTTCGTCTAACCATTTAACCTTCTGTTCGATTCAGTCGCTAGTATGTGTAACGGGAGTACCGTCACCTGGTAAGTATCACTATATATACAGTATTGCGATATAATCGGATACCACCCAGATACATTAATTGTTCAGTCTATTCATTCAACTTTCTGTTCGTTTAGGTCGCTCGTATGTGAAACGGAAATACCGTCACCTAGTGTGTATAACTATATACACAGCATAACATCATAATCGAATACATCCCAGATACTATCCATTCAACCTTCTGTTCGATTCGGTTGCTCGTATCTTTAACGAAAGAACAGTAACCTGGTGAGTATTTTTAAATGAACGTTATCACGATATAATCGAATACAACTCAGATACAATGATCATTCCGTCTATCCATCCAACCTTCTGTTCGATTGGGTCGCTCGTATGTATAACGCAAGAACAGTCACCTGGTGAGTATCACTATATAAACATCACCACGATATAATCGAATACAACTCAGTTACAATTGTCGTTCCGTCTAACCATCCAACCTCATGTTCGATCCAGACGCTCGTATGTGTAACGAATGAACCGTTACATGGTAGGTGTAACTAAATATACAGCATAACGGTATAATCGGAGACAACCCAGATACAAAAATTGTTCAATCTATCCATTCAACCTTATGTTCAATTCGGTTGCTTGTATGTATAACGGAAGAACAGTTACCTGGTTAGACATAATATATAATAATCATCATGAAATAATCGAATACAACTCAGATACGATGATTGTTCAGTCTATCCATTCACCCTTCTCCACGATTCAGTCGCTCGTATGTGTAACGAAAGAACCGTTACATGGTAGGCTAAACTAAATATAGAGCATAACGATATATTCGGATACAACCCAGATACAATGATTGTTCAATCTATCCATCCAACTTTATTTTCGATTCGGTTGCTCGTATGTATAACGGAAGAACTGTTACCTGGTTAGACAAACTATATGATAATCATCACGATATAATCGAATACAACCCAGATACGATGATTGTTCAGTCTATCCATTCAACCTTCTGTTCAGTTCAGTCTCTCTTATGTATAACTGGAGAACAGATACCTGGTGAGAATAACTATATAAACATCATCACGATATAATCGAATACAACCCCAGATACGATCATTGTTTAGTCTATCCATTCAACCTTCTGTTCAATTCAGTCGCTCGTATGTATAACGGAAGAACAGTTACCTGGTGAGTATAACTATATAAACATAATCGAATACAACCCAGATACGATGATTGTTCAATCTATCCATTTAACCTTCTGCTCGATTCGGTCGCTTGTATGTAAAACAGAAGAACAGTAACCTGGTGAGTATTGCTATATAAACATCATCACGATATCATCGAATACAACTCAGATACAATTATCGTTTCGTCTAACCATTTAACCTTCTGTTCGATTCAGTCGCTAGTATGTGTAACGGAAGTACCGTCACCTAATGAGTATAACTATATATACAGTATTGCGATATAATCGGATACCACCCAGATACATTGATTGTTCAGTCTATCCATTCAACTTTCTGTTCGTTTCGGTCGCTCGTATGTAAAACAGGAATACCTAGTCTGTATAACTATATACACAGCATAACATCATAATCGAATACAACACAGATACTATCCATTCAACATCTGTTCGATTCGGTTGCTCGTATGTATAACGGAAGAACAGTAACCTGGTGAGTATTTCTATATAAACGTCATCATGATATAATCGAATACAACTCAGATACAATGATCATTCCGTCTATCCATCCAACATTCTTTTCGATTGGGTCGCTCGTATGTATAACGCAAGAACAGTCACCTGGTGAGTATTACTATATAAACATCACCACGATATAATCGAATACAACTCAGTTACAATTATCATTCCGCCTAACCATCCAACCTTATGTTCGATTCAGACGCTCGTATGTGTAACGAAAGAACCGTTACATGGTAGGCTAAACTAAATAAACAGCATAACGATATATTCGGATACAACCCAGATACAATGATTGTTCAATCTATCCAATCAACCTTATGTTCGAGTCGGTTGCTCGTATGTATAACGGAAGAACTGTCACCTGGTTAGACATACTATATAATAATCATCACGATATAATCGAATACAACCCAGATACGATGATTGTTCAGTCTATCTATTCAACCTTCTGTTCAGTTCAGTCTCTCTTATGTATAACTGGAGAACAGATACCTGGTGAGTATAACTATATAAACATCATCACGATATAATCGAATACAACCCCAGATACGATTATTGTTCAGTCTATCCATTCAACCTTCTGTTCTATTCAGTCGCTCGTATGTATAACAGAAGAACAGTAACCTGGTGAGTATAACTATATAAACATAATCGAATTCAACCCAGATACGATGATTGTTCAATCTATCCATTTACCCTTTTGCTCGATTCGGTCGCTTGTATGTAAAACGGAAGAACAGTTACCTGGTGAGTATTGCTATATAAACATCATCACGATATCATCAAATAAAACTCAGATACAATTATCGTTTCGTCTAACCATTTAACCTTCTGTTCGATTCAGTCGCTAGTATGTGTAACGAAAGTACCGTCACCTGGTAAGTATCACTATATATACAGTATTGCGATATAATCGGATACCACCCAGATACATTGATTGTTCAGTCTATCCATTCAACTTTCTGTTCGTTTCGGTCGCTCGTATGTAAAACGGGAATACCGTCACCTGATGTGTATAACTATATACAAAGCATTACATCATAATCGAATACAACCCAGATACTATCCATTCAACCTTCTGTTCGATTCGGTTGCTCGTATGTATAACGAAATAACAGTAACCTGGTGAGTATTTCTATATGAACGTCATCACGATATAATCGAATACAACTCAGATACAATGATCATTCCTTCTATACATCCAACCTTCTGTTCGATTGGGTCGCTCGTATGTATAACGCAAGAACAGTCAACTGGTAAGTATTACTATATAAATATCACCACGATATAATCGAATACAACTCAGTTACAATTATTGTTCCGTCTAACCATCCAACCTTATGTTCGATTCAGACGCTCGTATGTGTAACAAAAGAACCGTTACATGGTATAGGTGTTACTAAATATACAACATAACGATATAATCGGAGACAACCCAGATATAATGATTGTTCAATCTATCCATTCAACTTTATGTTCGATTCGGTTGCTCGTATGTATAACGGAAGAACTGTTACCTGGTTAGACATACTATATGATAATCATCACCATATAATCGAATACAACCCAGGTACGATGATTGTTCAGTCTATCCATTCAACCTTCTGTTCAGTTCAGTCGCTCTTATGTATAACTGGAGAACAGTTACCTGGTGAGTATAACTATATAAACATCATCACGATATAATCGAATACAACCCCAGATACGATCATTGTTTAGTCTATCCATTCAACCTTCTTTTCAATTTAGTCGCTCTTATGTATAACAAAAGAACAGTTACCTGGTGAGTATTGCTATATAAAAATCATCACGATATCATCGAATACAACTCAGATACAATTATCGTTTCGTCTAACCATTTAACCTTTTGTTCGATTCAGTCGCTAGTATGTGTAACGGAAGTACCGTCATCTGGTAAGTATCACTATATATACAGTGTTGCGATATAATCGGATACCACCCAGATACATTGATTGTTCAGTCTATCCAATCAACTTTCTGTACGTTTCGGTCGCTCGTATGTAAAACGGGAATACCGTCACCTAGTGTGTATAACTATATACAAAGCATTACATCATAATCGAATACAACCCAGATACTATCCATTCAACTTTCTGTTCCATTCGGTTGCTCGTATGTATAACGAAAGAACAGTAACCTGGTGAGTATTCCTATATGAACGTCATCACGATATAATCGAATACGACTCAGATTCAATTATCGTTCCGTCTAACCATCCAACCTTATTTTCGATTCAGACGCTCGTATGTGTAACGAAAGAACCATTACATGGTGGGTGTAACTAAATATACAGCATAACGATATAATCGGAGACAACCCAGATACAATGATTGTTCAATCTATCCATTCAACCTTATGTTCGATTCGGTTGCTCGTATGTATAACGGAAGAACAGTTACCTGGTTAGACATAATATATAATAATCATCACGAAATAATCGAATACAACCCAGATACGATGATTGTTCAGTCTATCCATTCATTCTTCTCTACGATTCAGTCGCTCGTATGTGTACCGTTACATGGTAGGCTAAACTAAATATACAGCATAACGATATATTCGGATACAACCCAGATACGATGATTGTTCAGTCTATTCATTCAACCTTCTGTTCAGTTCAGTCGCTCTTATGTATAACTGGAGAACAGATACCTGGTGAGAATAACTATATAAACATCATCACGATATAATCGAATACAACCCCAGATACGATCATTGTTTAGTCTATTCATTCAACCTTCTGTTCAATTCAGTCGCTCGTATGTATAACGGAAGAACAGTTACCTGGTGAGTATAACTATATAAACATAATCGAATACAACCCAGATACGATGATTGTTCAATCATTAGATAAATTTTTGCAAAGACCTACATCTATCTCACTTTTCTGAGGAGCTTCTGATAAAACATTCACATGGAATATAAACTCACTTTGAATTTCCCAGGAATTATTGAGAAAATTAATGGAGAGTGCAAACATCTTGCAAAAATCACTGCCAAGAATTAAACCACATTTTAAATTAGGAATAACTGAAACAGTTACTAATTTGCATATATTTCCAAGGCTCAATGGAATCTGGCAAGTTCCTAATACAGTCTGTCCATTTCCATCTGCAGTTGTTACAAATCTTCTTTGACTTCTATTTAATTTAATTTTATATTCTCTCAACAAATTCATGGAATGAGCACCAAGACAAGTTAAATTAGCTCCACTATCAACAAGTGCAACAATCTCTTCATCATAAAGTTTGATAAAAATGTAGGGTCTGTTATCTGGAGGTCTTGAAATAAACAGTGGTGAAACGTCTGGCCAAACATCACTAGAATTCAATACATGATCATCAACTTTCTCTTTTCTAGAATCTTTACTATTATTTGTAACTAGGTTTTTCCTTTTATAATTGTTACCTTTTCCATAACTAAAAAAATTTCGAGAATTTTGGCCAACAGATATTGAGACTGATCTATGGCCAGTGTGATCAATCTCGGAAACTAGTTTTTTGAATTACACCTGGGGCAGTTAGGTTTTACTACATTAGGTTTTCCACAACCAAAACAAATCAATTTGTGGGACTCTCTACAATCACGAGCAATGTGACCTGGCTTTTGACAACGAAAGCAAGTTAGTTGCCTTGATTTATCATTATTATTGGAATTCACTCCAGACACAGAAGGACGACTGAAGTAATTTGAGAAGTTCTTTTCACTTTTGTGGTTCCAATCCTTGATTCCAATATCTGAATCCACATATGCCAAATCACTCTCTAAACAATTTATGGATTTAGGTGGAGTAATAGTCCGCAATACTACTAATATTCTGCAAAGGAAGTAGTTTAGTATATTAAGGTAAACAATTTCTTCTGATTATTTTCAATATTTCTTGGTCGTCAAGTGGTTGGCTCAGTCTACTCGATAAATTGAGCATTATCGCTACAAATATTTCAACAGGTTCATCTCTACCTTGTGTACGCGATTTGATTTCATCTAATAGTTTATCGTTGTTTAAAGTCGATCTTTCCAGTTGAAAACTGAAGTTTTGACAGACCCAAACCAAATTATCGCACGACCAGAAAATAAATCAATAGCAGATTGAAAAAGTTCTAATTCCGAAACTCCTCTAGCTTGAGATAACTCTGTGACCCTTTCTAAAAAAGATTTCAAACTACTCGTCCCATCAAACTGTAATCCCCATTTATAAACTGGAACTGATTTGCAATGTTCTGGAAGGCTAGTCGAAGCTCCACTAGTATCAGGTTTGACATTAAAAGATAATCTTGATTCTAACTCAATACATGTTGCAACAGCATAATCCTTGTATTCAGTAAAAGATAAATTTAAATCTTCAGGTTCCTCAGGAATTTTGAAACGTCCTACTCTACCAGTTAAAGAAGTTAATATAGATCCAATGATTTTATACATTTGATCTTATGTTGGACCAGAGAAACTGAGAATTAAAGATTCCAAATCTGAAAGAGTTTTGTCTATAAAAAGTTTTTAGGATTCTGTATCAAAATCAGGATCTTTCAGTTCAACTGTTACAGTTTCAGTGCTGATAAGTCTGTTCAAGATTATTCTTTTCGAAGTCAAAGTCTTTCTAGTAGCTTTAACATTCCTGATACGTAGTTCATAGTCTATCTCTTCTTCAGACAAAAACAAAGCTTCAATTTTACCTTCCATTTTGAAAATACTAGTTTATCCAAAATCTCAAGAAATATTTTCAGTACCAAGCAGTAAACAAAACACACGAAATCACACAATCAATAAATTCACGAATAAGAAAATTACAATAAATTTCAATCTCAACTGAAATTCTCACCAATATGCTTCACATGAAAAGAAATATTTGTTATCCAACCTTAAGGCACTTTTTGATTGTTATATGAGATTAGAATGAAAAGATTTTATTTTCAGAGGCCACAAGTTGTCGGCGCCATTTGTATAGCAGTTAAAGTTGAGAAAAATTATTTTCTGGCTATACTGTGCGAACGGTTAGCTCATATAGTCAGGGCAATCTTATATAGCCAATCAAAACAGGGATGATCTTGAATGGACGCCATCTACAGCAAAAATTAAAGTTTAACGAACCTCTTTTCTTAAGCCAGTCTCTGTAGATAGAATCTGCAAATGCCTAAGGATAGGATAACAAATAAAAATACAATTTAACTTCGATATTTACTGACACTTAGAGGTATAGGTACTTACGATTTTTAAATTATAAAATTCTTTCCATGCATATAAATAATGAAAAGAGTGTTTTATCACTAGGAATAATTATGCATGAGATATCCCATATATTTGAATATTTCTGATTTTAAATTGAATGCATTCAATTTGCACAATAGAAATATTTCTGATTAGATATAGAATACGATTTCACATTTGAAGATAATTGTATCAATCTCCCAGATTAAATTTGTATGATACCTTGTCAGTAAAATTTGGTGAAAAACGATTTATGAAACCCTGGTGGAGCAGCATCCCATCTTGAAGATGTAGGTTGGAAGACACCTACTTCATAATAACTTTCCAATATCCAGCTCCATTAGTGGAGATGGGAGTGACACCCATTTCAGATTTCTGAGACTACGAGCCCTTGGATACAGCAACCTAGGTATGCTTAGTCCAGCCAGTGCTTTCGAATATAATGGAAATTCTTCTCACAGGAACAAAAAAACTTATCAGCCCGTACAGACTTACTATGAAGACTGTTTCACGAAAATTTGCAGATTAACCTCACATGAGGTACAAAATATATTGATAAATAAATTGACGAAGTTTCGTGATAATAATATTCTTCACTATAAAGAGTATATTACATATTTCCCACCACTGGCAATATTTTCAATATATAAATAATTCTAATGTTTGAATATTTCAGTTTTCTGTAAATGTCCAATCTTTGACAACCATTGTGACTAAGAATATCCAATATTGAAAGAGTCACAAAAATTTAGAGGAAGGTAGCTTTCATGAACTAGGAGTCAATAAAGTGAAAAATCTACCTTATAGAAAAGTATCATTCCAAACAATGAAAAATGGGAAGGTTTGTGTCTCTCAGGCTAAAGACATGAATAATGTTGTGTATCAAACTGATAAGCAATGAAAAATAGTAATTATAATAGATATATATAATAGCAAATAAATAATAGTTTGCTATCACCTCAACAATAATTTGAACTGATCTTATTCGAAAGTTTTCTTCATGATATAGCCTGTTTGAATAAAAAAATGCATTTTTATTTTATTTTGTACAGATTCCATAATATAATTTTCTACACAATGAGAATTTAATATCAAATCTAATAATTACCATTTATCTGATGTTCATGATGGAAATTCGTGGATTTTCAGAAATTGCGTTTTTAAGAAATCTCACACATGTTCACTTGTTGAATGCCAGGAACAGAAAGAAACGATTTCAGCACCTTCTTTCAGTTCTTCAGTTCATGCTAAAGTTCACTTGTCAATCAGTCAAATTAGCACTTGTTTCAAGGCACAAATCAAACATTATCAGATTTTTAATATTCACACTCATAAAATCACTTCCGTTTGACTGATATAAAATACTCTTGAATACAATGTCAAGGACACAAAGTGAACTTGGCGCTAATCTTCGCAGTGAAATTTGAAAAGAAAGAAGAATTACTGAAATCATACCTTTGCATTCAAAGTAACATTTGATATGAATATTAACCTACAAATGTTCATCTATAATTCCCAACGTAAACGAACAGAATAATTATGGATTCGAAACCAAGCAAGGTAAGTTAATATGAGCACTACAGGGTGTCTTTCACTTCTAGCGACTCACAGCCTCACGAAATCTGAAACATATAATCACAACAAATGCTACCAGTATTATATGAAACACAGTTGGTGACAATTAAAGTTAAGATGAAAATTCTAATTGTTCCGCAAAATACTTGGTATTGATAATATTCCATAGAAAAAGTAACATTTACAAAATGTGGATGTGACAATGTGTAACTAAATATACAGCATAACGATATAATCGGAAACAACCCAGATACAATGACTGTTCAATCTATCCATTCAACCTTATGTTCGATTCGGTTGCTCGTATGTATAACGGAAGAACAGTTATCTGGTTAGACATAATATATAATGATCATCACGAAATAATCGAATACAACCCAGATACGATGATTGTTCAGTCTATCCATCCAACCCTCTGTTCAGTTCAGTCGCTCTTATGTATAACTGGAGAACAGTTACCTGGTGAGTTTAACTATATGAACATAATCGAATACAACCCAGATACGATGATTGTTTAATCTATCCATTTAACCTTCTACTCGATTCGGTCGCTTGTATGTAAAACAGAAGAACAGTTACCTGGTGAGTATTGCTATATAAACATCATCACGATATCATCGAATACAACTCAGATACAATTATCGTTTCGTCTAACCATTCAACCTTCTGTTCGATTCAGTCGCTAGTATGTGTAACGGAAGTACCGTCACCTGGTAAGTATTACTATATATACAGTATTGCGATATAATCGGATACCACCCAGATACATTGATTGTTCAGTCTATCCATTCAACTTTCTGTTCGTTTCGGTCGCTCGTATGTAAAACGGGAATACCTAGTGTGTATAACTATATACACAGCATAACATCAATATCGAATACAACACAGATACTATCCATTCAACCTTCTGTTCGATTCGGTTGCTCGTATGTATAACGGAAGAACAGTAACCTGGTGAGTATTTCTATATAAACGTCATCATGATATAATCGAATACAACTCAGATACAATAATCATTCCGTCTATCCATCAAACCTTCTGTTCGATTGGGTCGCTCGTATGTATAACGCAAGAACAGTCACCTGGTGAGTATTACTATATAAACATCACCACGATATAATCGAATACAACTCAGTTACAATTATCATTACGAAATGATGATTGTATCTGAGTTGTATTCGATGATATCGTGATGATGTTTATATAGCAATACTCACCAGGTAACTGTTCTTCCGTTTTACATACAAGCGACCGAATCGAGCAGAAGGTTAAATGGATAGATTGAACAAACATCGTATCTGGATTGTATTTGATTATGTTTATATAGTTATACTCACCAGGTAACAATTCTTCCGTTTTACATACAAGCGACTGAATCGAACAGAAGGTTGAATGGATAGACTGAACAATGATCGTATCTGGGGTTGTATTCGATTATATCGTGATGATGTTTATATAGTTATACTCACCAGGTAACTGTTCTCCAGTATACATAAGAGCGACTGAACTGAACAGAAGGTTGAATGGATAGACTGAACAATCATCGTATCTGGGTTGTATTCGATTATATCGTGATGATTATCATATAGTATGTCTAACCAGGTAACAGTTCTACCGTTATACATACGAGCAACCGAATCGAACATAAGGTTGAATGGATAGATTGAACAATCATTGTATCTGGGTTGTATCCGAATATATCGTTATGCTGTATATTTAGTTTAGCCTACCATGTAACGTTTCTTTCGTTACACATACGAGCGACTGAATCGTAGAGAAGGGTGAATGGATAGACTGAACAATCATCGTATCTGGGTTGTATTCGATTATTTCGTGATGATTATTATATATTATGTCTGACCAGGTAACTGTTCTTCCGTTATACATACGAGCAACCGAATCGAACATAAGGTTAAATGGATAGATTGAACAATCATTGTATCTGGGTTGTCTCCGATCATATCATTATGCTGTATATTTAGTTACACCTACCATGTAACGGTTCTTTCGTTACACATACGAGCGTCTGAATCGAACATAAGGTTGGATGGTTTGACGGAACGATAATTGTAACTGAGTTGTATTCGATTATATCGTGGTGATGTTTATATAGTAATACTCACCAGGTGACTGTTCTTGCGTTAAACATACGAGCGACCCAATCGAACAGAAGGTTGGATGGATAGACGGAATGATCATTGTATCTGAGTTGTATTCGATTATATCGTGATGACGTTCATATAGAAATACTCACCAGGTTACTGTTCTTTCGTTATACATACGAGCAACCGAATCGAACAGAAGGTTGAATGGATAGTATCTGGGTTGTATTCGATTATGATGTTATGCTGTGTATACAGTTATACACACTAGGTTACGGTATTCCCGTTTCACATACGAGCGACCGAAACGAACAGAAAAATGAATGGATAGACTGAACAATCAATGTATCTGGGTGGTATCCGATTATATCGCAATACTGTATATATAGTGATACTTACCAGGTGACAGTTCTTCCGTTACACATACTAGCGACTGATTCGAACAGAAAGTTGAATGGTTAGACGAAACGATAATTGTATCTGAGTTGTATTCGATGATATCGTGATGATGTTTATATAGCAATACTCACCAGGTAACTGTTCTTCCGTTTCACATACAAGCAACCGAATCGAGCAGAAGGTTAAATGGATAGATTGAACAATCATCGTATCTGGGTTGTATTCGATTATGTTTATATAGTTATACTCACCAGGTAACTGTTCTTCCGTTATACATAAGAGCGACTGAATTGAACAAAAGGTTGAATGGATAGACTAAACAATGATCGTATCTGGGGTTGTATTCGATTATATCGTGATGATGTTTATATAGTAATACTCACCAGGTAACTGTTCTCCAGTTATACATAAGAGCGACTGAACTGAACAGAAGGTTGAATGGATAGACTGAACAATCATCGTATCTGGGTTTCATTCGATTATATCGTGATGATTATCATATATTATGTCTAACCAGGTAACAATAATAATAATAATAATAATAATAATAATAATAATAATAATAATAATAATAATAATAATAATAATAATAATAATAATAATAATAATAATAATAATAATAATAATAATAATAATAATA
The DNA here is from genome assembly GCA_029955515.1 of Chrysomela aeneicollis. Taxonomy (NCBI): domain Eukaryota; kingdom Metazoa; phylum Arthropoda; class Insecta; order Coleoptera; family Chrysomelidae; genus Chrysomela; species Chrysomela aeneicollis. The sequence continues at coordinate 26,141,358 of JARUHQ010000003.1, forward strand.
ATAATAATAATAATAATAATAATAATAATAATAATAATAATAATAATAATAATAATAATAATAATAATAATAATAATAATAATAATAATAATAATAATAATAATAATAATAATAATAATAATAATAATAATAATAATAATTTATTAGCCATTTAGGTACTGTTACGATCATGATTTTCGTTTTGCAAAATAATATTAAAAAAAAATACCTCAACGATAAGGTTTACTAAATGTCAAGTACAAGAGCAACATATATTTTCAATTCTTCTTCAAAGGCATTAGTTTTCGGGAATTGGAAAACTACCCTGTGTATGGGGATATAGTGTAAGAGGATTGTAGTAAGAAATTTTTGATGTGGTAAAAATGATTTCTTCACGGCGTGGTCCGACTAATTGAAAGCACGTTTTCAAAAAGGAAAAAAAAATCTTCGTGGACTCGAAGGTAAGCTATTCTACAAGAGGATCTTGTTCAGCATAGCTGAAGAATTATTCAATTCTTACAGGTTTTTTTTTATGGTATGAGTTTTCGTACCCTGTACGAAGGAGTATCTTCTCTGGGATTTGGATGTTACCAAAACTTCCTGATGAATGTAGGGTGTGGTATGTGAGCTGCTACCAAAAACTTCCTGATGAATGTGGGCTGTGGTATGTGCTCTGTTACCATAATACGTTTTGCTGTTCCTCTGGAGATTGTGATCTCCAACTGTCTCTCTGTCCTCCTGGAGATGATGGGATCCCTGATGGATCTTTGGAATGTCCTCATGTCAATTGTAATAAGATGAGTATTGTTATATGAGTTTTCTTTATAATATTTTCAAAGGTTACATCTCTCATATTATTAGGAAATATGTAATCACATTTTTTTTGGGTTTATTTTGTTTAAAGTCAGAATTTATAGGATGACAAATAGAACCTGGTCGTCCTGTTATATTGTCTTATAATGTATTGCGGTAACTAGCTAGCTACCTAGGATATAATGGTATAAAACATATTTTTCCTCAACTTTATTTCTTCTATGCGTATTGAATGGCTGTACATGTACAGATTCCAAAATTATTATGTTATAGAATTTATTGAACATATTAAGGTTTAGTTGATCCCCTTGTATTGGGTGAAATGATATTGTATTTGCATCATTTTTTTATTCATGGAGAGTATAATAAAATGTAACCATTGAGAAGATTTTCAAGTGTTTTTCTTCCTCAGATACTTTTAATCATCTACATATTTACTGGGTAATTCTCATCTGTTCATCTTGATGAAACTATACCAAACTTCAAGACCCTGAGAGACTGAGCTGGCTGAGGTACGTTGCAGATCTGGCTCGGGGATTTGGTCATCTCCAGCAGGGAGGTAGAGTTGAGGAGGATCAGTGGTGAGACCTACCCTCACCCTTATCAAATCCCTAGAGGAGCCAGAGCTGTAGCAAAATTGGCGCCCAACGTGGGGCATCCTGAATGTAATTTCTCTGAACGATATAACAGAATCATAAAAACAATGATAGCTTCATTTATTGAAGAGAACCAAAAAGTCTGGGATAAAAATTTAGCAAAGCTTTCTTGTGCATTGAGAACTGCTAGGTCAGAAGTTACTGATAATACACCATATTTTGTGAATTTTGGAGTTGAAATGATCACGGATGGTAGGCAGTATAAAGAGGAAAGAGAAAAATCTATTGTTGTGAATGATACAGAGATGAAACAACATGATAATACAACATCAGATCTGAGTAAGAGGTCAGAAAAGTTAGCAAAAATCAGAGATTTTGTGGTCAAGAAATTGAAACAGGTACATATTAAAACAAAAAATCATTACAATTTGAAACATCGACCAGTACAATTGAATAAAGGCGATTTTGTTTGGAAGAAAAATTATTTATTGTCAGATGCTACAAAAAAATTTACAGCTAAAATAGGAAAAAAGTTTTCAGGTCCATTTAAAATTAGTGAAAAGTGTGGTATAAATACTTATAAGTTAATTGATAGAAATGGTAATTCCAAGGGGAAGTGGCACATAAAGGATTTAAAACCTGATGAAACCTTAGATCCTGATGAAAAATGGTAACAAGTATGTTTGATAAATATTGTCATTTCTGGATGAATGAGGAGCGTGTAAATGATGTATATAAATGTATTGTATAAAAAAAAAATCTGTAATTTTTTTTTCTCGGAAGAAAGGGGAGTATGTTACGATCATGATTTTCGTTTTGCAAAATAATATTAAAAAAAAATACCTCAACGATAAGGTTTACTAAATGTCAAGTACAAGAGCAACATATATTTTCAATTTTTCTTCAAAGGCATTAGTTTTCGGGATTTGGAAAACTACCCTGTGTATGGGGATATAGTGTAAGAGGATTGTAGTAAGAAATTTTTGATGTGGTAAAAGTGATTTCTTCACGGCGTGGTCCGGCTAATTGAAAGCACGTTTTAAAAAGGAAAAAAAAAAACCTTCGTGGACTCGAAGGTAAGCTATTCTACAAGAGGATCTTGTTCAGCATAGCTGAAGAATTATTTAATTCTTACAGGGTTTTTTTTATGGTATAAGTTTTCGTACCCTGTACGAAGGAGTACCTTCTCTGGGATTTGGATGTTACCAACACTTCCTGATGAATGTAGGGTGTGGTATGTGAGCTGTTACCAAAAATTTCCTGATGAATGTGGGCTGTGGTATGTGCTCTGTTACCATAATACGTTTTGCTGTTCCTCTGGAGATTGTGATCTCCAACTGTCTCTCTGTCCTCCTGGAGATGATGGGATCCCTGATGGATCTTTGGAATGTCCTCATGTCAATTGTAATAAGATGAGTATTGTTATATGAGTTTTCTTTATAATATTTTCAAAGGTTACATCTCTCATATTATCAGGAAATATGTAATCACATTTTTTTTTGGGTTTATTTTGTTTAAAGTCAGAATTTATAGGATGACAAATAGAACCTGGTCGTCCTGTTATATTGTCTTATAATGTATTGCGGTAACTAGCTAGCTACCTAGGATATAATGGTATAAAACATATTTTTCCTCAACTTTATTTCTTCTATACGTATTGAATGGCTGTACATGTACAGATTCCAAAATTATTATGTTATAGAATTTATTGAACATATCAAGGTTTAGTTGATCCCCTTGTATTGGGTGAAATGATATTGTATTTGCATCATTTTTTTATTCATGGAGAGTATAATAAAATGTAACCATTGAGAAGATTTTCAAGTGTTTTTCTTCCTCAGATACTTTTAATCATCTACATATTTACTGGGTAATTCTCATCTGTTCATCTTGATGAAACTATACCAAACTTCAAGACCCTGAGAGACTGAGCTGGCTGAGGTACGTTGCAGATCTGGCTCGGGGATTTGGTCATCTCCAGCAGGGAGGTAGAGTTGAGGAGGATCAGTGGTAAGACCTACCCTCACCCTTATCAAATCCCTAGAGGAGCCAGAGCTGTAGCAGTACAGTGTGTACATATGTTAAGTCATACAATACATAAATCACATGATACAATAAAACCTTGGTCATTGAGTATAAATAAAATAAATAACGATCATATGTATAAATAAAATCAAAAAATATATGACGGCAGCACACACAAGAAACATAATTAAGAGTGAAACGACAAACAGTATAAATAAAATAAAATCATAACCTAAGTACAAATAAACCACTACCATATATAAATAAAATCATTGAATGAAGTTTTATAACAGAACAAGTTATATGACTGCACACTACGAGTATAACATATTAAAACTAAAATAATTCACAATAATGGATCATCCAAATATTCTTGATAGGAATAGTAACTTTTCTCAGTCAGCAAACATTTTATTTCGTTAAAAAATATTCTGTCGCTTTCAGAATGTTTAATTGCCGTCGGTAGTTTGTTGTAGAAACTCAATGCTTCGTAAAGAGGAGAATTTTGGAATTTCATGGTTTTGTGTTTTGGTACTTTCAGGTGACCACCATGTCGTGTGTTATAAGCATGCGAAGAAGCATTGGTATCGAAGGATTCCAAGTTGCATCTAACGTATTTCAAACATTTCATAATATATATGGATGGAGCAGATAACAATTTTTCTCTAATAAATATAGGTTTGCAACTTTCACGATAGTCCATATCAAATATTAATCTCACGATACGTTTCTGCCCTATGAACACTCTACCAAAATCTTTACCATTGCATAATAAATGTTTAATAAACTCTCCTTGGCTACACATGTTTTCATCTGCTTTATTGCAAAGAATGCTGAATTCAGTTTCTTGCATACGTGATTGATATGTAAATCCCAGTCTAACCTCTCATCAAGAAATGTTCCCAAGAATTTTACATCTTGCGACATAACTATTTCATCAATAGCTTTCATTTCACCTGTGATATTATCCTTCCTGTTATAGAATTTCATTGAAACTGACTTTGTTGCATTTGAAATGAGTTGATTTCTGTCGCACCATGACGTGAATGAATCAAATATTCTGCCGACATTTATTAATAATACATCTGATTCAGGACTAGCAACTGTAATTGTTAATCAGTTACGTGTTCGGGCAAGTCGTTGACAAATAGCACGAATAATAGGGGCCCTAAGACCGACCCTTGCGGTACTCCTAATTTAACATCACGCGCACTTGACGTAAACACGTTATTTCTCACAGTCATACTACGTCCATACATATATTATTTCAACCATGTCAATAAATTATTTGGAAAAGCGAGCATTTTCAACTTATTATTTAGAAATTCGGATGACACCGTGTCAAATGCCTTTGACAAATCGAAAAACAGACTAATTACGCAATTGTTAGAATCTATTTCAGAGTAAACAAAATTGAGAAATTGGAATGATGCCGTTTCCACAGAATGATTTTTTCTAAAACCATGCTGGTTACCACATATCAAGTTGTTCATTTCTAAATAATTCATTATCCTAGCAGTAACTACTTTCTCATACAACTTCGAGAGTGAGCAGAGTAGGGAAATTTGTCTATAGTTGTCTAACTCTGTCTTATCTCCTTTTTTGAATAAGGGAACTACTAGTGCCTTTTTGAACTCAGTGGGAAAATATCCTTGGATAAAGGACTGGTTCATCAGGTAAGTGGGGGGATATATTATCAAATCTATTATATTCTTAATAGTAATTATAGAAAGTTCATCTATCCCAGATGATTTTTTATTTTTCATTACATTTAGTGAGTCAATTATTTCTTTTTCTGTAATAGGTCCATTCTGAAATGGGTGAATGACGTCAACATACAAACTGGTGTTACAGGGCAAAGTTAGGTTTTGACCGAAGTGACCTGCCAATGTTGATTCAGCAGCCCTAGAAAAAGTGATCTGCGAATAATTCCGCTACCTTATATGGATCTTCAACATTATTGGAGTCAAATACATTGCTGCATCTCTTGGCTTCAAACATGTGTTTCTTCAATTCTAGATTGTTATTATATACAGAATCATTATCACTATTACTGCTATATTCAAATGGATTTGTTATGACAATGAGCTGAGGCTTTAACAATTTAGTCATCAGTTCTGTGGTTATCCACCTGTTATGTAAGTTGGGCCAAAATATAACAAGATCATTTTTATTATAATTCTTCGTATTATTCAATACAGTGTCAGCTAGTTCTCTGTCGCTTGCACCAGGTTTTACGGTAGATTCAATGATGAAATCTTCTTTCGCTAGGCTCATTATGTAACTATCCATACCCTTAGGTACCCTTGTGGTCAGAAATGAAAGCTATTTTCCTTTTTCTTGATTCCCCGTTCACAGGGTTTGTCATTACACCTTGTAATATTATATTACATTTTCGTTTATATGCAATCGCTGTTTGTATTGAATTGTCCTTCACAAAATCATCTTCTACACCAATGGGCAAATTGTGTAGTGGATCGGTTGAGGTGAAAATATCACATCTCTTTATTCCATCCGTTTGTATGCCTATATTTTTCTGCTTCGTTCGGCTTTTTTTGTTCATGTCTTTTTGTAGGATATGAATCTTATCTTCAAGTTCACTTATCAAAGATTTTTGTTTTTCCAGAATATGACTCATTTCATTTTCTGTGTTCGTTGCTTCTTGTACAAATATTTCATGTTCGTGTTTCAATTTTTTTATGTAATTATCCCTAATTAAACTCTTCCAAACTAAACAGTTCTTCCGTTATACATACGAGCAACCGAATCGAACATTAGGTTGAATGGATAGATTGAACAATCATTGTATCTGGGTTGTATCCGAATATATCGTTATGCTGTATATTTAGTTTAGCCTACCATGTAACGGTTCTTTCGTTACACATACGAGCGACTGAATCGTAGAGAAGGGTGAATGGATAGACTGAACAATCATCGTATCTGGGTTGTATTCGATTATTTCGTGATGATTATTATATATTATGTCTAACCAGGTAACTGTTCTTCCGTTATACATTCGAGCAACCGAATCGAACATAAGGTTGAATAGATAGATTGAACAATCATTGTATCTGGGTTGTCTCCGATTATATCGTTATGCTGTATATTTAGTTACACCTACCATGTAACGGTTCTTCTGTTACACATACGAGCGTCTGAATCGAACATAAGGTTGGATGGTTAGACGGAACGATAATTGTAACTGAGTTGTATTCGATTATATCGTGGTGATGTTTATATAGTGATACTCACCAGATGACTGTTCTTGCGTTATACATACGAGCGACCCAATCGAACAGAAGGTTGGATGGATAGACGGAATGATCATTGTATCTGAGTTGTATTCGATTATATCGTGATGACGTTTATATAGAAATACTCACCAGGTAACTGTTCTTCCGTTTTACATACAAGTGAGATGCTTACAATACATGGTGATATCACTGATGCTCTTTTGTTTTGTAAAAATATGGCGAACAAATAAGGTTTTAGTTCCAATCAACAAAAAGATATAGATGTCGCGATCGGATGTAAACAATTCATAATTTCTTTACGCAAATCAAGGAATTTTTTGTGTTTATTGATGATTTCTTTGTGAAAATGTGTTGAAACTATGTTAAAAATGTGCTGATTAACAGAAGGAGGAGTAACTGTGTTGAAAATTGTTCAATAAAGTGTGTTAAATTGTGCTGAAGACAAGAAGGAGGAATTTTGTGCAGATTTGGCTAGAGAAGGCCCCTTTTTCGTCATTGGGACGCCGTATCTGAGAAACTAGTTGAAATCGCCTAATCACGTGAGTTCCGCAACAGAATTTCACTGTAAGGAGGAGCAGGATAACTTTATGTTCTTCCCTTATGAATTTACATATTTTTTTTGTTTTCTTCAAGTCTCTCATGGCTTCAGTGTTTAGTATAGTAGATCTTGTTGTTCCTGCTCCTACTCTGATTTATTCATGAATAGATGGTACAAATTGAGTTATCAACATAATGAAAGTTGAGTTGGTAGCTTCCTGTGAAGTAAAATCACCAATTGATCTATCCTGAAAGTATCCTATCATGTGATAACTTATCTATTTGGTTGACCTGTTAATGGTCCACATTCCAATATTACTACATCATTCAAAATCTCTATCTTGATATACTATACCCAAAGATTGAATACCTCATTGCTTAACTGGTTTCAGAATCAAGAAGATTGTGAAAAATGGAAAGCAGCTACCAGGGAACCCATTGACAGAAAAATGTGCTCACTTCCCAAGTCAATTATATCTACACAAAGGATTGAAGAAATTGCCCAAAAACCGCTTCACAATCATGTCCAATTTTAATTGAATTATATATGTAAAATTCATCTTCATTACACATATTTATCTTTTTGCTAATTCACATTACTGAAATTTCATCAATTTTCATTTTATCATCAAATCTGTTCATAATTAAAAGAAATGTGATAAATTGTAGTAGACCCTATTTTCTTTTACTGTCTTATCACAACTGTATTTTGATTTCACTCCAAAGCTGAAAAATATTTCACCAAATAATGACATAAGTTCTGATAAAAAACACTTATATGCTTAGAAATAATACAAAATTTTGCCCTAGGGTAATGGACTTTTGGAAGGAATTTCTTATCAATTATATACCACTATGTACTGTAATGATCACATGATTCTGTTCTGTCAGATGTTATGGATTATATTGAGATATGGCAACATTTCTTCTCTTGGGATTATGACTTATGACAGGGTCTAATTATTCATGTTCCGAGGTCCGAGGACGGATAGGTCGATTGACGAGTGTCGTATCAAAAGGTCATGATTGTGAAAGTTATATACTGAATATATGTTATAAACAGTCGCAGAAGCCAGTGTATCATTTATCCCGTAATAGAACATGGTGGCAGCGGTGAAAGTGTGATATAATTACAAATGGTCCAAGTGTTGTAGAAGTCGACCTCTTATCAAGGTATCTCCAAGTTTGAAAAAAAAAGGCGGGACAGCGACAACGTGCTGAACGTGCAAAAAAAAAGTGGAAAGTGACATTCTTGTCTACATTCCTGATTGACAATCGACAATCGACATACAGTGTTAGATTTGATAGATTTGACAGCCGAGTGCTCGAGATTTCTCCAGAATAATAACACTAGACATCCTTGCCTATTGAATTTTCCAGATCTGTTGAAATAATACAGAAATGGCACCTCCTACAGCTGCTTCAGCTTCGGTAGCCCCATTAGCGTCTACGGCAGTCACAGTTGACATGCCGGTACAAGTGTCTCCACCGGAAAAGTTTAATTTCAGTACACCACAAGCATGGCCACAATGGAGAAAGCGCTTTGAAAGGTTCATGTCAGTTTCAGGACTGAATGGCAAAAGTGATGGGGAGAAGATCAATATACTCATGTATATTATGGGGGACGAGTCTGAGGAGATATTGTTGTTATTTCCTAGGCAACCATCACCTATTTAGAAGCTGTAGAAGGATTTGAAAAACATTTCATCCCTAAGCGAAATCTGATATTTGAAAGGTTCAAATTCAATTCCAGAACATAAAAACAAGGAGAAACAGTTGAAAATTTTATCACTAATTTGCACATGCTGGCTGAGTGGTGTCAGTCTGGTCAACTGAAAGATGAACTTATTAGAGATAGAATTGTGGTTGGCATGCTGGATAAAAAGACCAGTGAGAGATTACAACTCCAGAGTGAGCTGAAACTTAGTGAGTGCATCATTGCTGCTAAACAAGCTGAACTACAGGACAGCCAAAATAAGGAACTTCGAGGGGTTTTGAACCAAATTCCCAATATTAGTGGGATAAATGCAAGAAATCCAACAGTTGAAAGAAGCTTGCCTTCCAAATCGGCTCACTTCCAGAGAAGAAAAGAGGACTCAAGAAGATGCCAGTTTTGTGGTTACCAGTCTCATCCACGAGATAGATGCCCAGCAAAAAAATCCATTTGTAGAAGCTGTCAGAAGATGGGACACTGGGCAACAGTGTGTAGAGGTGTTAAGATCAGATCTTTACAATTTAAGGAGAGTGATAAAGTCGAAAATGAAAACATTCCATCAGAAATTTTTGATAGTCAATTCCTAGGTTCAATTCAATTGGCTCAAGTACATTGTACTGATACAGAGTGGATAATTCCTATTCAGGTTTCAAAATTTAATCAAGAGATAGAATTTTTGATAGACACTGGGGCTGATATAACTTGTATTCCAGAGTTCCTGGTGGATTATAGATTAAAAAAATCTTTGAACAGGGTCAGTAAAATGGTAACAGGACCTTCAGGAAGTCCACTGACTGTGTTAGGTACTATATGTTTGAACTTGAGCTATCACGGATTACAGTGTCAAACAGAAGTTTATGTAATAAAAAATCTGAACAAACCAATTCTAGGCAGACCTACCATAATAAAGTTGAAAGTTCTGAAATTTGGTGAGGGAGTACGGACTATAAGTAGAAACAATTCTCTTGAAAGTAGTTCTGATATAATGCAAACTATCCTAAAACACTTTCCAAATATTTTTTATGAAATAGGTACATTTAAGACAGAAATGGAAATTGAAATAAAAGAAGGTGTACAATCCTTTGTACAGTCTGTACCTCGTATTGTACCTATTCCATTATTAGAACCTCTCAAAGAGGAGTTGGGACGCCTAAAAGCATTAGATATTATAGAACAAGTTGATTATTATACTCCATGGGTGAGCCCAATAGTAGTTGTAAAAAAAGGCCCAAAGATAAGGCTGTGCGTGGATTATACTCACTTGAACAAATCTGTTTTGAGGACCTACTTTCCTATTGGAAAAGTAGAAACAATTTTAGCTCAATTAAAAGGATCCAATTATTTTAGCAAAATCGACACAACTTCAGGGGTTTACCAGATACGCCTGAAAAAAAATCCCAACATTTCACATGTTTTATAACACCCTTTGGAAGGTATATCTTCAAACGTTTGCCCTTCGGTATCACATGTGCCCCAGAATATTTTTCCATGCTTTTGAGCAATATTTTATGTGGTATAAAAGGAGTCATTAGCCACATAGATGATATTTTAATATTTGCACCAACCCTAGAAGAACATAATAACATTTTATATACAGTTTTGGGTAAAATTCAAGCTGAAGGAATCACCTTGAATAGAGATAAGTGTAAATTTGGTGTCCAGTCCCTCCAATTTTTAGGACATGATATCAGTAAGGCAGGTATTTCGGTGGATAAGGAAAGAATAGTATCTATACAGAATTTTCCTGAACCATAAACAAAAAATGAATTATTACAATTCTTAGGAATGGTAAATTTCTCTAGTAGGTTCATTCCCAACCGTTCCATTGTTTTGGAACCACTAACTGCTTTACTGAAAAATAATATTACCTTCAGCTGGGATATTCATCAGAGAAAATCCTTTCAACAAGTTAAATGTTTATTACAGGAAAGTCGCTGTTTGGCATATTTTGATTCAACCAAGCAAATATCTATCTCAGCTGATGCATCTATTCTTTCGGGTTGGGAGCATGTCTCATTCAATCTCAAGGGGAAATCAAGGAAATTGTAGCATATGCCTCCCGGTTGTTATCAAGTACGGAAAAAAGGTATGCTCAAATAGAGAGGGAAGCTTTGGGTTTGGTTTGGGCTTGTGACAAGTTCCAAGAATACATATTAGGCGTTCAAATAGTAATAGAAACTGATCATAAACCTCTAATACAAATACTTCAATCTAAACCCATAGACGAACTCACTCCAAGGCTACAACGATTCCGAATCAGAATGATGAGGTATGATTATAAAATTTATTATTCTCCTGGGAAAAACCTAGTCGTGGCTGACGCTTTATCTAGAAATTTTTCCGAAAACTCCATTATTCCTGAGGATGAAGAAATAGTTATAAAAACAGAAAACCATGTAAATTTGATTATCAATTCCATCCCAGTTAAATCTTATCTTTTAGACAAAATAAAAGAAGAGCAAACTAAGGGTTCTGTATGTATCAAACTCAAGGAATATTATGAAACTGGGTGGCCCCAAAAAAATAAATTATCAGATAGTTTAATTCCCTATTACCAATATAGATTCGAAATTTCCTTCAGTGAGGGACTTCTTCTGAGGGGCAGTCGAATTATTATTCCAGGCCCCTTACAGTTGAAATGTCTGGAATTAATTCGCTAGAGCGAAATCATCGGTTTGGTGGTTGGGACTATCATCCCAAATAGAAAATATGATCCGCAGTTGTCCTCAGTGTGTGAAACATAGGGTAAATATTAAAGAACCATTTTTAAAATCAGACTTACCAAATAGACCCTGGCAAAAAATTGCCTTAGACTTATTCAAAACGGAACAATGGTTCCTCATTGTAACAGACTACTTCTCCAGATTCTTTGAATTATTCAAGCTATCTTCCATGACAGAATCAGTAATCATATCAAAACTCAAAGAATTATTTTGCCGTTATGGAATACCAGATATCGTGAGATCAGATAATGGCCCTCAATTTCAATCTGAATTTAGGAGATTTGCCCAAGAATTCGACTTTGTATATATTACTAGTAGTCCGTACTTTCCGCAATCAAATGGATGTATAGAGGCCGCAGTTCGTGTAGCAAAAAACTTATTGAAAAAAAATAAGGACATTTATTTGGCATTATTGGCATACCGCTCTACTCCCCTAGAATCAGGTTTCAGTCCAGCAAAATTACTTATGAACAGGAAAGTGAAAACATTGTTACCTATTCTTCCCAGTAAGCTTGACAGGGCTACAGCAGCCTCCGAATCATTCATTGAAAGGGAAAGTAAAGGTCAGGATAATAAAGCTAGGAATTTCAACGACAGACATAGAACAAAAGAATTGTCAGAATTATCTATAGGAGATTGTGTTTGGATAACGGACTTGAGGAAGTATGGTGTAGTTCTAGAAAAACTCAATGAACCTAGATCATATCTAATTGGTATTCGATTATGTTTATATAGTTATACTCACCAGGTAACTGTTCTTCCGTTACACATACTAGCGACTGAATCGAACAGATGGTTAAATGGTTAGACGAAACGATAATTGTATCTGAGTTGTATTCGATGATATCTTGATGATGTTTATATAGCAATACTCACCAGGTAACTGTTCTTCCGTTTTACATACAAGCGACCGAATCGAGCAGAAGGTTGAATTCAGTATAGATTGAACAATCATCGTATCTGGGTTGTATTCGATTATGTTTATATAGTTATACTCACCAGGTAACTGTTCTTCCGTTATACATACGAGCGACTGAATCGAATAGAAGGTTGAATGGATAGTATATGGGTTGTATTCGATTATGATGTTATGCTGTGTATATAGTTATACACACTAGGTTACGGTATTCTTGTTTTACATACGAGCGACCGAAACGAACAGAAACTTGAATGGATAGTCTTAACAATCAATGTATCAGGGTGGTATCCGATTATATCGCAATACTGTATATATAGTGATACATACCAGGTGACGGTACTTCCGTTACACATACTAGCGACTGAATCGAACAGAAGGTTGAATGGTTAGACGAAACGATAATTGTAACTGAGTTGTATTCTATTATATCGTGGTGATGTTTATATAGAAATACTCACCAGGTTACTGTTCATCCGTTATACATACGAGCAACCGAATCGAACAGAAGGTTGAATGGATAGTATATGGGTTGTATTCGATTATGATGTTATGCTGTGTATATAGTTATACACACTAGGTGACGGTATTCCCGTTTTACATACGAGCGACCGAAACGAACAGAAAGATGAATGGATAGTCTGAACAATCAATGTATCTGAGTGGTATCCGATTATATCGCAATACTGTATTTATAGTGATACTAACAAGGTGACGGTACTTCCGTTACACATACTAGCGACTGAATCGAACAGAAGGTTAAATGGTTAGACGAAACGATAATTGAAACTGAGTTGTATTCGATTATATCGTGGTGATGTTAATATAGAAATACTCACCAGGTAACTGTTCTTTCGTTTTCACTTACAAGCGACCGAATCGAGCAGAAGGTCAAATGGATAGATTGAACAATCATCGTATCTGGGTTGTATTCGATTATGTTTATATAGTTATACTCACCAGGTAACTGTTCTTCCGTTACACATACTAGCGACTGAATCGAACAGAAGGTTAAATGGTTAGACGAAACGATAATTGTATCTGAGTTGTATTCGATGATATCGTGATGATGTTTATATAGCAATACTCACCAGGTAACTGTTCTTCCGTTTTACATACAAGCGACCGAATCGAGCAGAAGGTTGAATTCAGTATAGATTGAACAATCATCGTATCTGGGTTGTATTCGATTATGTTTATATAGTTATACTCACCAGGTAACTGTTCTTCCGTTATACATACGAGCGACTGAATTGAACAGAAGGTTGAATGGATAGTATATGGGTTGTATTCGATTATGATGTTATGCTGTGTATATAGTTATACACACTAGGTGACGGTATTCTTGTTTTACATACGAGCGACCGAAACGAACAGAAAGTTGAATGGATAGTCTGAACAATCAATGTATCAGGGTAGTATCCGATTATATCGCAATACTGTATATATAGTGATACATACCAGGTGACGGTACTTCCGTTACACATACTAGCGACTGAATCGAACAGAAGGTTAAATGGTTAGACGAAACGATAATTGTAACTGAGTTGTATTCTATTATATCGTGGTGATGTTTATATAGAAATACTCACCAGGTTACTGTTCATCCGTTATACATACGAGCAACCGAATCGAACAGAAGGTTGAATGGATAGTATATGGGTTGTATTCGATTATGATGTTATGCTGTGTATATAGTTATACACACTAGGTGACGGTATTCCCGTTTTACATACGAGCGACCGAAACGAACAGAAAGTTGAATGGATAGTCTGAACAATCAATGTATCTGGGTGGTATCCGATTATATCGCAATACTGTATATATAGTGATACTAACCAGGTGACGGTACCTCCGTCACACATACTAGCGACTGAATCGAACAGAAGGTCAAATGGTGAGACAAAACGATAATTGTATCTGAGTTGTATTCGATGATATCGTGATGATGTTTATATAGCAATACTCACCAGGTAACTGTTCTTCCGTTTTACATACTAGCGACCGAATCGAGCAGGAGGTTGAATAGATAGATTGAACAATCATCGTATCTGGGTTGTATTCGATAATGTTTATATAGTTATACTCACCAGGTAACTGTTCTTCCGTTACACATACTAGCGACTGAATCGAACAGAAGGTTAAATGGTTAGACGAAATGATAATTGTATCTGAGTTGTATTCGATGATATCGTTATGATGTTTATATAGCAATACTCACCAGGTAACTGTTCTTCCGTTTTACATACAAGCGACCGAATCGAGCAGGAGGTTGAATTCAGTATAGATTGAACAATCATCGTATCTGGGTTGTATTCGATTATGTTTATATAGTTATACTCACCAGTTAACTATTCTTCCGTTATACATATGAGCGACTGAATTGAACAGAAGGTTGAATGGATAGTATATGGGTTGTATTCGATTATGATGTTATGCTGTGTATATATTTATACACACTAGATGACGGTATTCTTGTTTTACATACGAGCGACCGAAACGAACAGAAAGTTGAATGTATAGTCTAAACAATCAATGTATCAGGGTGGTATCCGATTATATCGCAATACTGTATATATAGTGATACTAACCAGGTGACGGTACTTCCGTTACACATACTAGCGACTGAATCGAACAGAAGGTTAAATGGTTAGACGAAACGATAATTGTATCTGAGTTGTATTTGATGATAACGTGATGATGTTTATATAGCAATACTCACCAGGTAACTGTTCTTCCGTTACACATACGAGCGACCGAAACGAACAGAAAGTTGAATGGATAGTCTGAACAATCAATGTATCTGGGTGGTATCCGATTATATAGCAATACTTTATATATAGTGATACTAACCAGGTGACGGTACTTCCGTTACACATACTAGCGACTGAATCGAACAGAAGTTTAAATGGTTAGACGAAACGATAATTGAAACTGAGTTGTATTCGATTATATCGTGGTGATGTTTATATAGAAATACTCACCAGGTAACTGTTCTTTCGTTTTCACATACAAGCGACCGAATCGAGCAGAAGGTCAAATGGATAGATTGAACAATCATCGTATCTGGGTTGTATTCGATTATGTTTATATAGTTATACTCACCAGATAACTGTTCTTCCGTTACACATACTAGCGACTGAATCGAACAGAAGGTTAAATGGTTAGACGAAACGATAATTGAAACTGAGTTGTATTCTATTATATCGTGGTGATGTTTAAATGGAAATACTCACCAGGTTACTGTTCTTCCGTTATACATACGAGCAACCGAATCGAACAGAAGGTTGAATGGATAGTATATGGGTTGTATTCGATTTTGATGTTATGCTGTGTATATAGTTATACACACTAGGTGACGGTATTCCCGTTTCACATACGAGCGACCGAAACGAACAGAAAGTTGAATGGATAGTCTGAACAATCAATGTATCTGGGTGGTATCCGATTATATCGCAATACTGTATATATAGTGATACTAACCAGGTGACGGTTCTTCCGTTACACATACTAGCGACTGAATCGAACAGAAGGTTAAATGGTTAGACGAAACGATAATTGAAACTGAGTTGTATTCGATTATAACGTGGTGATGTTTATATAGCAATACTCACCAGGTAACTGTTCTTCCGTTTTACATACAAGCGACCGAATCGAGCAGGAGGTTGGATAGATAGATTGAACAATCATCGTCTCTGGGTTGTATTCGATAATGTTTATATAGTTATACTCACCAGGTAACTGTTCTTCCGTTACACATACTAGCGACTGAATTGAACAGAAGGTTGAATGGATAGTATATGGGTTGTATTCGATTATGATGTTATGCTGTGTATATAGTTATACACACTAGGTGACGGTATTCTTGTTTTACATACGAGCGACCGAAACGAACAGAAAGTTGAATGGATAGTCTGAACAATCAATGTATCAGGGTAGTATCCGATTATATCGCAATACTGTATATATAGTGATACATACCAGGTGACGGTACTTCCGTTACACATACTAGCGACTGAATCGAACAGAAGGTTAAATGGTTAGACGAAACGATAATTGTAACTGAGTTGTATTCTATTATATCGTGGTGATGTTTATATAGAAATACTCACCAGGTTACTGTTCATCCGTTATACATACGAGCAACCGAATCGAACAGAAGGTTGAATGGATAGTATATGGGTTGTATTCGATTATGATGTTATGCTGTGTATATAGTTATACACACTAGGTGACGGTATTCCCGTTTTACATACGAGCGACCGAAACGAACAGAAAGTTGAATGGATAGTCTGAACAATCAATGTATCTGGGTGGTATCCGATTATATCGCAATACTGTATATATAGTGATACTAACCAGGTGACGGTACCTCCGTCACACATACTAGCGACTGAATCGAACAGAAGGTTAAATGGTTAGACGAAACGATAATTGTATCTGAGTTGTATTCGATGATATCGTGATGATGTTTATATAGCAATACTCACCAGGTAACTGTTCTTCCGTTTTACATACAAGCGACCGAATCGAGCAGAAGGTTGAATTCAGTATAGATTGAACAATCATCGTATCTGGGTTGTATTAGATTATGTTTATATAGTTATACTCACCAGGTAACTGTTTTTCCGTTATACATACGAGCGACTGAATTGAACAGAAGGTTGAATGGATAGTATATGGGTTGTATTCGATTATGATGTTATGCTGTGTATATAGTTATACACACTAGGTGACGGTATTCTTGTTTTACATACGAGCGACCGAAACGAACAGAAAGTTGAATGGATAGTCTGAACAATCAATGTATCAGGGTGGTATCCGATTATATCGCAATACTGTATATATAGTGATACATACCAGGTGACGGTACTTCCGTTACACATACTAGCGACTGAATCGAACAGAAGGTTAAATGGTTAGACGAAACGATAATTGTAACTGAGTTGTATTCTATTATATCGTGGTGATGTTTATATAGAAATACTCACCAGGTTACTGTTCATCCGTTATACATACGAGCAACCGAATCGAACAGAAGGTTGAATGGATAGTATATGGGTTGTATTCGATTATGATGTTATGCTGTGTATATAGTTATACACACTAGGTGACGGTATTCCCGTTTTACATACGAGCGACCGAAACGAACAGAAAGTTGAATGGATAGTCTGAACAATCAATGTATCTGGGTGGTATCCGATTATATCGCAATACTGTATATATAGTGATACTAACCAGGTGCCGGTACCTCCGTCACACATACTAGCGACTGAATCGAACAGAAGGTCGAATGGTGAGACAAAACGATAATTGTATCTGAGTTGTATTCGATGATATCGTGATGATGTTTATATAGCAATACTCACCAGGTAACTGTTCTTCCGTTTTACATACTAGCGACCGAATCGAGCAGGAGGTTGAATAGATAGATTGAACAATCATCGTATCTGGGTTGTATTCGATAATGTTTATATAGTTATACTCACCAGGTAACTGTTCTTCCGTTACACATACTAGCGACTGAATCGAACAGAAGGTTAAATGGTTAGACGAAATGATAATTGTATCTGAGTTGTATTCGATGATATCGTGATGATGTTTATATAGCAATACTCACCAGGTAACTGTTCTTCCGTTTTACATACAAGCGACCGAATCGAGCAGAAGGTTGAATTCAGTATAGATTGAACAATCATCGTATCTGGGTTGTATTCGATTATGTTTATATAGTTATACTCACCAGTTAACTATTCTTCCGTTATACATATGAGCGACTGAATTGAACAGAAGGTTGAATGGATAGTATATGGGTTGTATTCGATTATGATGTTATGCTGTGTATATATTTATACACACTAGATGACGGTATTCTTGTTTCACATACGAGCGACCGAAACGAACAGAAAGTTGAATGGATAGTCTAAACAATCAATGTATCAGGGTGGTATCCGATTATATCGCAATACTGTATATATAGTGATACATACCAGGTGACGGTACTTCCGTTACACATACTAGCGACTGAATCGAACAGAAGGTTAAATGGTTAGACGAAACGATAATTGTAACTGAGTTGTATTCTATTATATCGTGGTGATGTTTATATAGAAATACTCACCAGGTTACTGTTCTTCCGTTATTCATACGAGCAACCGAATCGAACAGAAGGTTGAATGGATAGTATCTGGGTTGTATTCGATTATGATGTTATGCTGTGTATATAGTTAAACACACTAGGTGACGGTATTCCCGTTTCACATACGAGCGACCGAAACGAACAGAAAGTTGAATGGATAGTCTGAACAATCAATGTATCTGGGTGGTATCCGATTATATCGCAATACTGTATATATAGTGATACTAACCAGGTGACGGTACTTCCGTTACACATACTAGCGACTGAATCGAACAGAAGGTTAAATGGTTAGACGAAACGATAATTGTATCTGAGTTGTATTTGATGATAACGTGATGATGTTTATATAGCAATACTCACCAGGTAACTGTTCTTCCGTTACACATACGAGCGACCGAAACGAACAGAAAGTTGAATGGATAGTCTGAACAATCAATGTATCTGGGTGGTATCCGATTATATAGCAATACTTTATATATAGTGATACTAACCAGGTGACGGTACTTCCGTTACACATACTAGCGACTGAATCGAACAGAAGTTTAAATGGTTAGACGAAACGATAATTGAAACTGAGTTGTATTCGATTATATCGTGGTGATGTTTATATAGAAATACTCACCAGGTAACTGTTCTTTCGTTTTCACATACAAGCGACCGAATCGAGCAGAAGGTCAAATGGATAGATTGAACAATCATCGTATCTGGGTTGTATTCGATTATGTTTATATAGTTATACTCACCAGATAACTGTTCTTCCGTTACACATACTAGCGACTGAATCGAACAGAAGGTTAAATGGTTAGACGAAACGATAATTGAAACTGAGTTGTATTCTATTATATCGTGGTGATGTTTAAATGGAAATACTCACCAGGTTACTGTTCTTCCGTTATACATACGAGCAACCGAATCGAACAGAAGGTTGAATGGATAGTATATGGGTTGTATTCGATTTTGATGTTATGCTGTGTATATAGTTATACACACTAGGTGACGGTATTCCCGTTTCACATACGAGCGACCGAAACGAACATAAAGTTGAATGGATAGTCTGAACAATCAATGTATCTGGGTGGTATCCGATTATATCGCAATACTGTATATATAGTGATATTAACCAGGTGACGGTACTTCCGTTACACATACTAGCGACTGAATCGAACAGAAGGTTAAATGGTTAGACGAAACGATAATTGAAACTGAGTTGTATTCGATTATAACGTGGTGATGTTTATATAGCAATACTCACCAGGTAACTGTTCTTCCGTTTTACATACAAGCGACCGAATCGAGCAGGAGGTTGGATAGATAGATTGAACAATCATCGTCTCTGGGTTGTATTCGATAATGTTTATATAGTTATACTCACCAGGTAACTGTTCTTCCGTTACACATACTAGCGACTGAATCGAACAGAAGGTTGAATGGTTAGACGAAACGATAATTGTAACTGAGTTGTATTCTATTATATCGTGGTGATGTTTATATAGAAATACTCACCAGGTTACTGTTCTTCCGTTATACATACGAGCAACCGAATCGAACAGAAGGTTGAATGGATAGTATATGGGTTGTATTCGATTATGATGTTATGCTGTGTATATAGTTATACACACTAGGTGACGGTATTCCCGTTTTACATACGAGCGACCGAAACGAACAGAAAGTTGAATGGATAGTCTGAACAATCAATGTATCTGGGTGGTATCCCGATTATATCGCAATACTGTATATATAGTGATACTAACCAGGTGACGGTACTTCCGTTACACATACTAGCGACTGAATCGAACAGAAGGTTAAATGGTTAGACGAAACGATAATTGTAACTGAGTTGTATTCTATTATATCGTGGTGATGTTTATATAGAAATACTCACCAGGTTACTGTTCTTCCGTTATACATACGAGCAAACGAATCGAACAGAAGGTTGAATGGATAGTATCTGGGTTGTATTCGATTATGATGTTATGCTGTGTATATAGTTAAACACACTAGGTGACGGTATTCCCGTTTCACATACGAGCGACCGAAACTAACAGAAAGTTGAATGGATAGTCTGAACAATCAATGTATCTGGGTGGTATCCGATTATATCGCAAAACTGTATATATAGTGATACTAACCAGGTGACGGTACTTCCGTTACACATACTAGCGACTGAATCGAACAGAAGGTTAAATGGTTAGACGAAACGATAATTGTATCTGAGTTGTATTCGATGATAACGTGATGATGTTTATATAGCAATACTCACCAGGTAACTGTTCTTCCGTTTTACATACAAGCGACCGAATCGAGCAGAAGGTTGAATTTAGTTTAGATTGAACAATCATCGTATCTGGGTTGTATTCGATTATGTTTATATAGTTATACTCAGCAGGTAACTGTTCTTCCGTTATACATACGAGCGACTGAATTGAACAGAAGGTTGAATGGATAGTATATAGGTTGTATTCGATTATGATGTTATGCTGTGTATATAGTTATACACACTAGGTGACGGTATTCCCGTTTTACATACGAGCGACCGAAACGAACAGAAAGTTGAATGGATAGACTGAACAATCAATGTATCTGGGTGGTATCCGATTATATCGCAATACTGTATATATAGTGATACTAACCAGGTGACGGTACTTCCGTTACACATACTAGCGACTGAATCGAACAGAAGGTTAAATGGTTAGACAAAACGATAATTGTATCTGAGTTGTATTCGATGATATCGTGATGATGTTTATATAGCAATACTCGACAGGTAACTGTTCTTCCGTTTTACATACAAGCGACCGAATCGAGCAGGAGGTTGGATAGATAGATTGAACAATCATCGTCTCTGGGTTGTATTCGATAATGTTTATATAGTTATACTCACCAGGTAACTGTTCTTCCGTTACACATACTAGCGACTGAATCGAACAGAAGGTTAAATGGTTAGACGAAACGATAATTGTAACTGAGTTGTATTCTATTATATCGTGGTGATGTTTATATAGAAATACTCACCAGGTTACTGTTCTTCCGTTATACATACGAGCAACCGAATCGAACAGAAGGTTGAATGGATAGTATATGGGTTGTATTCGATTATGATGTTATGCTGTGTATATAGTTATACACACTAGGTGACGGTATTCCCGTTTTACATACGAGCGACCGAAACGAACAGAAAGTTGAATGGATAGTCTGAACAATCAATGTATCTGGGTGGTATCCCGATTATATCGCAATACTGTATATATAGTGATACTAACCAGGTGACGGTACTTCCGTTACACATACTAGCGACTGAATCGAACAGAAGGTTAAATGGTTAGACGAAACGATAATTGTAACTGAGTTGTATTCTATTATATCGTGGTGATGTTTATATAGAAATACTCACCAGGTTACTGTTCTTCCGTTATACATACGAGCAAACGAATCGAACAGAAGGTTGAATGGATAGTATCTGGGTTGTATTCGATTATGATGTTATGCTGTGTATATAGTTAAACACACTAGGTGACGGTATTCCCGTTTCACATACGAGCGACCGAAACGAACAGAAAGTTGAATGGATAGTCTGAACAATCAATGTATCTGGGTGGTATCCGATTATATCGCAAAACTGTATATATAGTGATACTAACCAGGTGACGGTACTTCCGTTACACATACTAGCGACTGAATCGAACAGAAGGTTAAATGGTTAGACGAAACGATAATTGTATCTGAGTTGTATTCGATGATAACGTGATGATGTTTATATAGCAATACTCACCAGGTAACTGTTCTTCCGTTTTACATACAAGCGACCGAATCGAGCAGAAGGTTGAATTTAGTATAGATTGAACAATCATCGTATCTGGGTTGTATTCGATTATGTTTATATAGTTATACTCACCAGGTAACTGTTCTTCCGTTATACATACGAGCGACTGAATTGAACAGAAGGTTGAATGGATAGTATATAGGTTGTATTCGATTATGATGTTATGCTGTGTATATAGTTATACACACTAGGTGACGGTATTCCCGTTTTACATACGAGCGACCGAAACGAACAGAAAGTTGAATGGATAGACTGAACAATCAATGTATCTGGGTGGTATCCGATTATATCGCAATACTGTATATATAGTGATACTAACCAGGTGACGGTACTTCCGTTACACATACTAGCGACTGAATCGAACAGAAGGTTAAATGGTTAGACAAAACGATAATTGTATCTGAGTTGTATTCGATGATATCGTGATGATGTTTATATAGCAATACTCACCAGGTAACTGTTCTTCCGTTTTACATACAAGCGACCGAATCGAGCAGGAGGTTGAATAGATAGATTGAACAATCATCGTATCTGGGTTGTATTCGATAATGTTTATATAGTTATACTCACCAGGTAACTGTTCTTCCGTTACACATACTAGCGACTGAATCGAACAGAAGGTTAAATGGTTAGACGAAACGATAATTGTATCTGAGTTGTATTCGATGATATCGTGATGATGTTTATATAGCAATACTCACCAGGTAACTGTTCTTCCGTTTTACATACAAGCGGCCGAATCGAGCAGAAGGTTGAATTCAATATAGATTGAACAATCATCGTATCTGGGTTGTATTCGATTATATTTATATAGTTATACTCACCAGGTAAATGTTCTTCCGTTATACATACGAGCGACTGAATTGAACAGAAGGTTGAATGGATAGTATATGGGTTGTATTCGATTATGATGTTATGCTGTGTATATAGTTATACACACTAGGTGACGGTATTCTTGTTTTACATACGAGCGACCGAAACGAACAGAAAGTTGAATGGATAGTCTGAACAATCAATGTATCAGGGTGGTATCCGATTATATCGCAATACTGTATATATAGTGATACTAACCAGGTGACGGTACTTCCGTTACACATACTAGCGACTGAATCGAACAGAAGGTTAAATGGTTAGACGAAACGATAATTGTAACTGAGTTGTATTCTATTATATCGTGGTGATGTTTATATAGAAATACTCACCAGGTTACTGTTCTTTCGTTTTCACATACAAGCGACCGAATCGAGCAGAAGGTCAAGCGGATAGATTGAACAATCATCGTATCTGGGTTGTATTCGATTATGTTTATATAATTATACTCACTAGTTAACTGTTCTTCCGTTACACATACTAGCGACTGAATCGAACAGAAGGTTAAATGGTTAGACGAAACGATAATTGTATCTGAGTTGTATTCGATGATATCGTGATGATGTTCATATAGCAATACTCACCAGGTAACTGTTCTTCCGTTTTACATACAAGCGACCGAATCGAGCAGAAGGTTGAATTCAGTATAGATTGAACAATCATCGTATCTGGGTTGTATTCGATTATGTTTATATAGTTATACTCACCAGGTAACTGTTCTTCCGTTACACATACTAGCGACTGAATCGAACAGAAGGTTAAATGGTTAGACGAAACGATAATTGTAACTGAGTTTTATTCTATTATATCGTGGTGATGTTTAAATAGAAATACTCACCAGGTTACTGTTCTTCCGTTATACATACGAGCAACCGAATCGAACAGAAGGTTGAATGGATAGTATATGGGTTGTATTCGATTATGATGTTATGCTGTGTATATAGTTATACACACTAGGTGACGGTATTCCCGTTTTACATACGAGCGACCGAAACGAACAGAAAGTTGAATGGATAGTCTGAACAATCAATGTATCTGGGAGGTATCCGATTATATCGCAATACTGTATATATAGTGATACTAACCAGGTGACGGTACTTCCGTTACACATACTAGCGACTGAATCGAACAGAAGGTTAAATGGTTAGACGAAACGATAATTGTAACTGAGTTGTATTCTATTATATCGTGGTGATGTTTATATAGAAATACTCACCAGGTTACTGTTCTTTCGTTTTCACATACAAGCGACCGAATCGAGCAGAAGGTCAAATGGATAGATTGAACAATCATCGTATCTGGTTTGTATTCGATTATGTTTATATAGTTATACTCACCAGGTAACTGTTCTTCCGTTATACATACGAGCGACTGAATTGAACAGAAGGTTGAATGGATAGTATATGAGTTGTATTCGATTATGATGTTATGCTGTGTATATAGTTATACACACTAGGTGACGGTATTCTTGTTTTACATACGAGCGACCGAAACGAACAGAAAGTTGAATGGATAGTCTGAACAATCAATGTATCAGGGTGGTATCCGATTATATCGCAAAACTGTATATATAGTGATACATACCAGGTGACGGTTATTCCGTTACACATACTAGCGACTGAATCGAACAGATGGTTAAATGGTTAGACGAAACGATAATTGTAACTGAGTTGTATTCTATTATATCGTGGTGATGTTTATATAGAAATACTCACCAGGTTACTGTTCTTCCGTTATACATACGAGCAACCGAATCGAACAGAAGGTTGAATGGATAGTATATGGGTTGTATTCGATTATGATGTTATGCTGTGTATATAGTTATACACACTAGGTGACGGTATTCCCGTTTCACATACGAGCGACCGAAACGAACAAAAAGTTGAATGGATAGTCTGAACAATCAATGTATCTGGGTGGTATCCGATTATATCGCAATACTGTATATATAGTGATACTAACCAGGTGACGGTACTTCCGTTACACATACTAGCGACTGAATCGAACAGAAGGTTAAATGGTTAGACGAAACGATAATTGAAACTGAGGTGTATTCGATTATATCGTGGTGATGTTTATATAGAAATACTCACCAGGTAACTGTTCTTTCGTTTTCACATACAAGCGACCGAATCGAGCAGAAGGTCAAATGGATAGATTGAACAATCATCGTATCTGGGTTGTATTCGATTATGTTTATATAGTTATACTCACCAGGTAACTGTTCTTCCGTTACACATACTAGCGACTGAATCGAACAGAAGGTTAAATGGTTAGACGAAACGATAATTGAAACTGAGTTGTATTCTATTAAATCGTGGTGATGTTTATATAGAAATACTCACCAGGTTACTGTTCTTCCGTTATACATACGAGCAACCGAATCGAACAGAAGGTTGAATGGATAGTATATGGGTTGTATTCGATTATGATGTTATGCTGTGTATATAGTTATACACACTAGGTGACGGTATTCCCGTTTCACATACGAGCGACCGAAACGAACAGAAAGTTGAATGGATAGTCTGAACAATCAATGTATCTGGGTGGTATCCGATTATATCGCAATACTGTATATATAGTGATACTAACCAGGTGACGGTACTTCCGTTACACATACTAGCGACTGATTCGAACAGAAGGTTAAATGATTAGACAAAACGATAATTGTATCTGAGTTGTATTCGATGATATCGTGATGATGTTTATATAGCAATACTCACCAGTTAACTGTTCTTCCGTTTTACATACAAGCGACCGAATCGAGCAGGAGGTTGAATAGATAGATTGAACAATCATCGTATCTGGGTTGTATTCGATAATGTTTATATAGTTATACTCACCAGGTAACTGTTCTTCCGTTACACATACTAGCGACTGAATCGAACAGAAGGTTAAATGGTTAGACGAAACGATAATTGTATCTGAGTTGTATTCGATGATATCGTGATGATGTTTATATAGCAATACTCACCAGGTAACTGTTCTTCCGTTTTACATACAAGCGACCGAATCGAGCAGAAGGTTGAATTCAGTATAGATTGAACAATCATCGTATCTGGGTTGTATTCGATTAAGTTTATATAGTTATACTCACCAGGTAACTGTTCTTCCGTTATACATACGAGCGACTGAATTGAACAGAAGGTTGAATGGATAGTATACGGGTTGTATTCGATTATGATGTTATGCTGTGTATATAGTTATACACACTAGGTGACGGTATTCTTGTTTTACATACGAGCGACCGAAACGAACAGAAAGTTGAATAGTCTGAACAATCAATGTATCAGGGTGGTATCCGATTATATCGCAATACTGTATATATAGTGATACATACCAGGTGACGGTACTTCCGTTACACATACTAGCGACTGAATCGAACAGAAGGTTAAATGGTTAGACGAAACGATAATTGTAACTGAGTTGTATTCTATTATATCGTGGTGATGTTTATATAGAAATACTCACCAGGTTACTGTTCTTCCGTAATACATACGAGCAACCGACTCGAACAGAAGGTTGAATGGATAGTATCTGGGTTGTATTCGATTATGATGTTATGCTGTGTATATAGTTGAACACACTAGGTGACGGTATTCCCGTTTCACATACGAGCGACCGAAACGAACAGAAAGTTGAATGGAATATCTGAACAATCAATGTATCTGGGTGGTATCCGATTATATCGCAATACTGTATATATAGTGATACTAACCAGGTGACGGTACTTCCGTTACACATACTAGCGACTGAATCGAACAGAAGGTTAAATGGTTAGACGAAACGATAATTGAAACTGAGTTGTATTCGATTATATCGTGGTGATGTTTATATAGAAATACTCACCAGGTAACTGTTCTTTCGTTTTCACATACAAGCGACCGAATCGAGCAGAAGGTCGAATGGATAGATTGAACAATCATCGTATCTGGGTTGTATTCGATTATGTTTATATAGTTATACTCACCAGGTAACTGTTCTTCCGTTACACATACTAGCGACTGAATCGAACAGAAGGTTAAATGCTTAGACGAAACGATAATTGAAACTGAGTTGTATTCTATTATATCGTGGTGATGTTTATATAGAAATACTCACCAGGTTACTTTCCTTCCGTTATACATACGAGCAACCGAATCGAACAGAAGGTTGAATGGACAGTATATGGGTTGTATTCGATTATGATGTTATGCTGTGTATATAGTTATACACACTAGGTGACGGTATTCCCGTTTTACATACGAGCGACCGAAACGAACAGAAAGTTGAATGGATAGTCTGAACAATCAATGTATCTGGGTGGTATCCGATTATATCGCAATACTGTATATATAGTGATACATACCAGGTGACGGTACTTCCGTTTCACATACTAGCGACTGAATCGAACAGAAGGTTAAATAGTTAGACGAAACGATAATTGTAACTGAGTTGTATTCTATTATATCGTGGTGATGTTTATATAGAAATACTCACCAGGTTACTGTTCTTCCGTTATACATACGAGCAACCGAATCGAACAGAAGGTTGAATGGATAGTATCTGGGTTGTATTCGATTATGATGTTATGCTGTGTATATAGTTATACACACTAGGTGACGGTATTCCCGTTTCACATACGAGTGACCGAAACGAACAGAAAGTTGAATGGATAGTCTGAACAATCAATGTATCTGGGTGGTATCCGATTATATCGCAATACTGTATATATAGTGATACTAACCAGGTGACAGTACTTCCGTTACACATACTAGCGACTGAATCGAACAGAAGGTTAAATGGTTAGAAGAAACGATAATTGAAACTGAGTTGTATTCGATTATATCGTGGTGATGTTTATATAGAAATACTCACCAGGTAACTGTTCTTTCGTTTTCACATACTAGCGACTGAATCGAACAGAAGGTTAAATGGTCAGACGAAACGATAATTGAAACTGAGTTGTATTCGATTATATCGTGGTGATGTTTATATAGAAATACTCACCAGGTAACTGTTCTTTCGTTTTCACATACAAGCGACCGAATCGAGCAGAAGGTCGAATGGATAGATTGAACAATCATCGTATCTGAGTTGTATTCGATATTGTTTATATAGTTATACTCACCAGGTAACTGTTCTTCCGTTACACATACGAGCGACTGAATTGAACAGAAGGTTGAATGGATAGTATATGGGTTGTATTCGATTATGATGTTATGCTGTGTATATAGTTATACACCCTAGGTGACGGTATTCTTGTTTTACATACGAGCGACCGAAACAAACAGAAAGTTGAATGGATAGTCTGAACAATCAATGTATCAGGGTGGTATCCGATTATATCGCAATACTGTATATATAGTGATACATACCAGGTGACGGTACTTCCGTTACACATACTAGCGACTGAATCGAACAGAAGGTTAAATGGTTAGACGAAACGATAATTGCAACTGAGTTGTATTCTATTATATCGTGGTGATGTTTATATAGAAATACTCACCAGGTTACTGTTCTTCCGTTATACATACGAGCAACCGAATCGAACAGAAGGTTGAATGGATAGTATCTGGGTTGTGTTCGATTATGATGTTATGCTGTGTATATAGTTAAACACACTAGGTGACGGTATTCCCGTTTCACATACGAGCGACCGAAACGAACAGAAAGTTGAATGGATAGTCTGAACAATCAATGTATCTGGGTGGTAGCCGATTATATCGCAATACTGTATATATAATGATACTAACCAGGTGACGGTACTTCCGTTACACATACTAGCGGCTGAATCGAACAGAAGGTTAAATGGTTAAACGAAACGATAATTGTATCTGAGTTGTATTCGATGATAACGTGATGATGTTTATATAGCAATACTCACCAGGTAACTGTTCTTTCGTTTTCACATAAAAGCGACCGAATCGAGCAGAAGGTCAAATGGATAGATTGAACAATCATCGTATCTGGGTTGTATTCGATTATGTTTATATAGTTATACTCACCAGGTAACTGTTCTTCCGTTACACATACTAGCGACTGAATCGAACAGAAGGTTAAATGGTTAGACGAAACGATAATTGTATCTGAGTTGTATTCGATGATATCGTGATGATGTTTATATAGCAATACTCACCAGGTAACTGTTCTTCCGTTTTACATACAAGCGACCGAATCGAGCAGAAGGTTGAATTCAGTATAGATTGAACAATCATCGTATCTGGGTTGTATTCGATTATGTTTTTATAGTTATACTCACCAGGTTACTGTTCTTCCGTTATACATACGAGCGACTGAATTGAACAGAAGGTTGAATGGATAGTATATGGGTTGTATTCGATTATGATGTTATGCTGTGTATATAGTTATACACACTAGGTGACGGTATTCTTGTTTTACATACGAGCGACCGAAACGAACAGAAAGTTGAATGGATAGTCTGAACAATCAATGTATTAGGGTGGTATCCGATTATATCGCAATACTGTATATATAGTGATACATACCAGGTGACGGTACTTCCGTTACACATACTAGCGACTAAATCGAACAGAAAGTTAAATGGTTAGACGAAACGATAATTGTAACTGAGTTGTATTCTATTATATCGTGGTGATGTTTATATAGAAATACTCAACAGGTTACTGTTCTTCCGTTATACATACGAGCAACCGGATCGAACAGAAGGTTGAATGGATAGTATATGGGTTGTATTCGATTATGATGTTATGCTGTGTATATAGTTATACACACTAGGTGACGGTATTCCCGTTTTACATACGAGCGACCGAAACAAACAGAAAGTTGAATGGATAGTCTGAACAATCAATGTATCTGGGTGGTATCCGATTATATCGCAATACTGTATATATAGTGATACTAACCAGGTGACGGTACTTCCGTTACACATACTAGCGACTGAATCGAACAGAAGGTTAAATGGTTAGACGAAACGATAATTGTAACTGAGTTGTATTCTATTATATCGTGGTGATGTTTATATAGAAATACTCACCAGGTTACTGTTCTTTCGTTTTCACGTACAAGCGACCGAATCGAGCAGAAGGTCAAATGGATAGATTGAACAATCATCGTATCTGGGTTGTATTCGATTATGTTTATATAGTTATACTCACCAGGTAACTGTTCTCCCGTTATACATACGAGCGACTGAATTGAACAGAAGGTTGAATGGATAGTATATGGGTTGTATTCGATTATGATGTTATGCTGTGTATATAGTTATACACACTAGGTGACGGTATTCTTGTTTTACATACGAGCGACCGAAACGAACAGAAAGTTGAATGGATAGTCTGAACAATCAATGTATCTGGGTGGTATCCGATTATATCGCAATACTGTATATATAGTGATACTAACCAGGTGACGGTACTTCCGTTACACATACTAGCGACTGAATCGAACAAAAGGTTAAATGGTTAGACAAAACGATAATTGTATCTGAGTTGTATTCGATGATATCGTGATGATGTTTATATAGCAATACTCACCAGGTAACTGTTCTTCCGTTTTACATACAAGCGACCGAATCGAGCAGGAGGTTGAATAGATAGATTGAACAATCATCGTATCTGGGTTGTATTCGATAATGTTAATATAGTTATACTCACCAGGTAACTGTTCTTCCGTTACACATACTAGCGACTGAATCGAACAGAAGGTTAAATGGTTAGACGAAACGATAATTGTATCTGAGTTGTATTCGATGATATCGTGATGATGTTTATATAGAAATACTCACCAGGTAACTGTTCTTCCGTTACACATACTAGCGACTGAATCGAACAAAAGGTTAAATGGTTAGACGAAACGATAATTGAAACTGAGTTGTATTCGATTATATCGTGGTGATGTTTATATAGAAATACTCACCAGGTAACTGTTCTTTCGTTTTCACATACAAGCGACCGAATCGAGCAGAAGGTCAAATGGATAGATTGAACAATCATCGTATCTGGGTTGTATTCGATTATGTTTATATAGTTATACTCACCAGGTAACTGTTCTTCCGTTACACATACAAGCGACCGAATCGAGCAGGAGGTTGAATAGATAGATTGAACAATCATCGTATCTGGGTTGTATTCGATAAAGTTTATATAGTTATACTCACCAGGTAACTGTTCTTCCGTTACACATACTAGCGACTGAATTGAACAGATGGTTGAATGGATAGTATATGGGTTGTATTCGATTATGATGTTATGCTGTGTATATAGTTAAACACACTAGGTGACGGTATTCTTGTTTCACATACGAGTGACCGAAACGAACAGAAAGTTGAATGGATAGTCTGAACAATCAATGTATCTGGGTGGTATCCGATTATATCGCAATACTGTATATATAGTGATACTAACCAGGTGACGGTACTTCCGTTACACATACTAGCGGCTGAATCGAACAGAAGGTTAAATGGTTAAACGAAACGATAATTGTATCTGAGTTGTATTCGATGATAACGTGATGATGTTTATATAGCAATACTCACCAGGTAACTGTTCTTTCGTTTTCACATAAAAGCGACCGAATCGAGCAGAAGGTCAAATGGATAGATTGAACAATCATCGTATCTGGGTTGTATTCGATTATGTTTATATAGTTATACTCACCAGGTAACTGTTCTTCCGTTACACATACTAGCGACTGAATCGAACAGAAGGTTAAATGGTTAGACGAAACGATAATTGTATCTGAGTTGTATTCGATGATATCGTGATGATGTTTATATAGCAATACTCACCAGGTAACTGTTCTTCCGTTTTACATACAAGCGACCGAATCGAGCAGAAGGTTGAATTCAGTATAGATTGAACAATCATCGTATCTGGGTTGTATTCGATTATGTTTTTATAGTTATACTCACCAGGTTACTGTTCTTCCGTTATACATACGAGCGACTGAATTGAACAGAAGGTTGAATGGATAGTATATGGGTTGTATTCGATTATGATGTTATGCTGTGTATATAGTTATACACACTAGGTGACGGTATTCTTGTTTTACATACGAGCGACCGAAACGAACAGAAAGTTGAATGGATAGTCTGAACAATCAATGTATTAGGGTGGTATCCGATTATATCGCAATACTGTATATATAGTGATACATACCAGGTGACGGTACTTCCGTTACACATACTAGCGACTAAATCGAACAGAAAGTTAAATGGTTAGACGAAACGATAATTGTAACTGAGTTGTATTCTATTATATCGTGGTGATGTTTATATAGAAATACTCAACAGGTTACTGTTCTTCCGTTATACATACGAGCAACCGGATCGAACAGAAGGTTGAATGGATAGTATATGGGTTGTATTCGATTATGATGTTATGCTGTGTATATAGTTATACACACTAGGTGACGGTATTCCCGTTTTACATACGAGCGACCGAAACAAACAGAAAGTTGAATGGATAGTCTGAACAATCAATGTATCTGGGTGGTATCCGATTATATCGCAATACTGTATATATAGTGATACTAACCAGGTGACGGTACTTCCGTTACACATACTAGCGACTGAATCGAACAGAAGGTTAAATGGTTAGACGAAACGATAATTGTAACTGAGTTGTATTCTATTATATCGTGGTGATGTTTATATAGAAATACTCACCAGGTTACTGTTCTTTCGTTTTCACGTACAAGCGACCGAATCGAGCAGAAGGTCAAATGGATAGATTGAACAATCATCGTATCTGGGTTGTATTCGATTATGTTTATATAGTTATACTCACCAGGTAACTGTTCTCCCGTTATACATACGAGCGACTGAATTGAACAGAAGGTTGAATGGATAGTATATGGGTTGTATTCGATTATGATGTTATGCTGTGTATATAGTTATACACACTAGGTGACGGTATTCTTGTTTTACATACGAGCGACCGAAACGAACAGAAAGTTGAATGGATAGTCTGAACAATCAATGTATCTGGGTGGTATCCGATTATATCGCAATACTGTATATATAGTGATACTAACCAGGTGACGGTACTTCCGTTACACATACTAGCGACTGAATCGAACAAAAGGTTAAATGGTTAGACAAAACGATAATTGTATCTGAGTTGTATTCGATGATATCGTGATGATGTTTATATAGCAATACTCACCAGGTAACTGTTCTTCCGTTTTACATACAAGCGACCGAATCGAGCAGGAGGTTGAATAGATAGATTGAACAATCATCGTATCTGGGTTGTATTCGATAATGTTAATATAGTTATACTCACCAGGTAACTGTTCTTCCGTTACACATACTAGCGACTGAATCGAACAGAAGGTTAAATGGTTAGACGAAACGATAATTGTATCTGAGTTGTATTCGATGATATCGTGATGATGTTTATATAGAAATACTCACCAGGTAACTGTTCTTCCGTTACACATACTAGCGACTGAATCGAACAAAAGGTTAAATGGTTAGACGAAACGATAATTGAAACTGAGTTGTATTCGATTATATCGTGGTGATGTTTATATAGAAATACTCACCAGGTAACTGTTCTTTCGTTTTCACATACAAGCGACCGAATCGAGCAGAAGGTCAAATGGATAGATTGAACAATCATCGTATCTGGGTTGTATTCGATTATGTTTATATAGTTATACTCACCAGGTAACTGTTCTTCCGTTACACATACAAGCGACCGAATCGAGCAGGAGGTTGAATAGATAGATTGAACAATCATCGTATCTGGGTTGTATTCGATAAAGTTTATATAGTTATACTCACCAGGTAACTGTTCTTCCGTTACACATACTAGCGACTGAATTGAACAGATGGTTGAATGGATAGTATATGGGTTGTATTCGATTATGATGTTATGCTGTGTATATAGTTAAACACACTAGGTGACGGTATTCTTGTTTCACATACGAGTGACCGAAACGAACAGAAAGTTGAATGGATAGTCTGAACAATCAATGTATCTGGGTGGTATCCGATTATATCGCAATACTGTATATATAGTGATACTAACCAGGTGACGGTACTTCCGTTACACATACTAGCGAATGAATCGAACAGAAGGTTGAATGGTTAGACGAAACGATAATTGAAACTGAGTTGTATTCTATTATATCGTGGTGATGTTTATATAGAAATACTCACCAGGTAACTGTTCTTCCGTTATACATACGAGCGACTGAATTGAACAGAAGGTTGAATGGATAGTATATGGGTTGTATTCGATTATGATGTTATGCTGTGTATATAGTTATACACACTAGGTGACGGTATTCCCGTTTCACATACAAGCGACCGAAACAAAAAGAAAGTTGAATGGATAGACTGAACAATCAATGTATCTGGGTGGTATCCGATTATATCGCAATACTGTATATATAGTGATACTTACCAGGTGACGGTACTTCCGTTACACATACTAGCGACTGAATCGAACAGAAGGTTAAATGGTTAGACAAAACGATAATTGTATCTGAGTTGTATTCGATGATATCGTGATGATGTTTATATAGCAATACTCACCAGGTAACTGTTCTTCCGTTTTACATACAAGCGACCGAATCGAGCAGGAGGTTGAATAGATAGATTGAACAATCATCGTATCTGGGTTGTATTCGATAATGTTCATAGTTATACTCACCAGGTAACTGTTCTTCCGTTACACATACTAGCGAGTGAATCGAACAGAAGAATAAATGGTTAGACGAAACGATAATTGTATCTGAGTTGTATTCGATGATATCGTGATGATGTTTATATAGCAATACTCACCAGGTAACTGTTCTTCCGTTTCACATACAAGCGACCGAATCGAGCAGAAGGTTGAATTCAGTATAGATTAAACAACCATCGTATCTGGGTTGTATTCGATTATGTTTACATAGTTATACTCACCAGGTAACTGTTCTTCCGTTATACATACGAGCGACTTAATTGAACAGAAGGTTGAATGGAGAGTATATGGGTTGTATTCGATTATGATGTTATGCTGTGTATATAGTTATACACACTAGGTGACGGTATTCTTGTTTTACATACGAGCGACCGAAACGAACAGAAAGTTGAATGGATAGTCTGAACAATCAATGTATCAGGGTGGTATCCGATTATATCGCAATACTGTATATATAGTGATACATACCAGGTGACGGTACTTCCGTTACACATACTAGCGACTGAATCGAACAGAAGGTTAAATGGTTAGACGAAACGATAATTGTAACTGAGTTGTATTCTATTATATCGTGGTGATGTTTATATAGAAATACTCACCAGTTTACTGTTCTTCCGTTATACATACGAGCAACCGAATCGAACAGAAGGTTGAATGGATAGTATATGGGTTGTATTAGATTATGATGTTATGCTGTGTATATAGTTATGCACACTAGGTGACGGTATTCCCGTTTTACATACGAGCGACCGAAACGAACAGAAAGTTGAATGGATAGTCTGAACAATCAATGTATCTGGGTGGTATCCGATTATATCGCAATACTGTATATATAGTGATACTAACCAGGTGACGGTACTTCCGTTACACATACTAGCGACTGAATCGAAGAGAAGGTTAAATGGTTAGACGAAACGATAATTGTAACTGAGTTGTATTCTATTATATCGTGGTGATGTTTATATAGAAATACTCACCAGGTTACTGTTCTTTCGCTTTCACATACAAGCGACCGAATCGAGCAGAAGGTCAAATGGATAGATTGAACAATCATCGTATCTGGGTTGTATTCGATTATGTTTATATAGTTATACTCACCAGGTAACAGTTCTTCCGTTACACATACTAGCGACTGAATCGAACAGAAGGTTAAATGGTTAGACGAAACGATAATTGTATCTGAGTTGTATTCGATGATATCGTGATGATGTTTATATAGCAATACTCACCAGGTAACTGTTCTTCCGTTTTACATACAAGCAACTGAATCGAGCAGAAGGTTGAATTCAGTATAGATTGAACAATCATCGTATCTGGGTTGTATTCGATTATGTTTATATAGTTATACTCACCAGGTAACTGTTCTTCCGTTATACATACGAGCGACTGAATTGAACAGAAGGTTGAATTGATAGTATATGGGTTGTATTCGATTATGATGTTATGCTGTGTATATAGTTATACACACTAGGTGACGGTATTCTTGTTTTACATACGAGCGACCGAAACGAACAGAAAGTTGAATGGATAGTCTGAACAATCAATGTATCAGGGTGGTATCCGATTATATCGCAATACTGTATATATAGTGATACATACCAGGTGACGGTACTTCCGTTACACATACTAGCGACTGAATCGAACAGAAGGTTAAATGGTTAGACGAAACGATAATTGTAACTGAGTTGTATTCTATTATATCGTGGTGATGTTTATATAGAAATACTCACCAGGTTACTGTTCTTCCGTTATACATACGAGCAACCGAATCGAACAGAAGGTTGAATGGATAGTATATGGGTTGTATTAGATTATGATGTTATGCTGTGTATATAGTTATACACACTAGGTGACGGTATTCCCGTTTTACATACGAGCGACCGAAACGAACAGAAAGTTGAATGGATAGTCTGAACAATCAATGTATCTGGGTGGTATCCGATTATATCGCAATACTGTATATATAGTGATACTAACCAGGTGACGGTACTTCCGTTACACATACTAGCGACTGAATCGAAGAGAAGGTTAAATGGTTAGACGAAACGATAATTGTAACTGAGTTGTATTCTATTATATCGTGGTGATGTTTATATAGAAATACTCACCAGGTTACTGTTCTTTCGCTTTCACATACAAGCGACCGAATCGAGCAGAAGGTCAAATGGATAGATTGAACAATCATCGTATCTGGGTTGTATTCGATTATGTTTATATAGTTATACTCACCAGGTAACAGTTCTTCCGTTACACATACTAGCGACTGAATCGAACAGAAGGTTAAATGGTTAGACGAAACGATAATTGTATCTGAGTTGTATTCGATGATATCGTGATGATGTTTATATAGCAATACTCACCAGGTAACTGTTCTTCCGTTTTACATACAAGCAACTGAATCGAGCAGAAGGTTGATTCAGTATAGATTGAACAATCATCGTATCTGGGTTGTATTCGATTATGTTTATATAGTTATACTCACCAGGTAACTGTTCTTCCGTTATACATACGAGCGACTGAATTGAACAGAAGGTTGAATTGATAGTATATGGGTTGTATTCGATTATGATGTTATGCTGTGTATATAGTTATACACACTAGGTGACGGTATTCTTGTTTTACATACGAGCGACCGAAACGAACAGAAAGTTGAATGGATAGTCTGAACAATCAATGTATCTGGGTGGTATCCGATTATATCGCAATACTGTATATATAGTGATACTAACCAGGTGACGGTACTTCCGTTACACATACTAGCGACTGAATCGAACAGAAGGTTAAATGGTTAGACGAAACGATAATTGAAACTGAGTTGTATTCGATTATATCGTGGTGATGTTTATATAGAAATACTCACCAGGTAAATGTTCTTTCGTTTTCACATACAAGCGACCGAATCGAGCAGAAGGTCGAATGGATAGATTGAACAATCATCGTATCTGGGTTGTATTCGATTATGTTTATATGGTTATACTCACCAGGTAACTGTTCTTCCGTTACACATACTAGCGACTGAATCGAACAAAAGGTTAAATGGTTAGACGAAACGATAATTGTCTCTGAGTCGTATTCGATGATATCGTGATGATGTTTATATAGCAATACTCACCAGGTAACTGTTCTTTCGTTTTACATACAAGCGACCGAATCGAGCAGAAGGTTGAATTCAGTATAGATTGAACAATCATCGTATCTGGGTTGTATTCGATTATGTTTATATAGTTATACTCACCAGGTAACTGTTCTTCCGTTATACATACGAGCGACTGAATTGAACAGAAGGTTGAATGGATAGTATATGGGTTGTATTCGATTATGATGTTATGCGGTGTATATAGTTATAAACACTAGGTGACGGTATTCTTGTTTTACATACGAGCGACCGAAACGAACAGAAAGTTGAATGGATAGTCTGAACAATCAATGTATCAGGGTGGTATCCGATTATATCGCAATACTGTATATATAGTGATACATACCAGGTGACGGTACTTCCGTTACACATACTAGCGACTGAATCGAACAGAAGGTTAAATGGTTAGACGAAACGATAATTGTAACTGAGTTGTATTCTATTATATCGTGGTGATGTTTATATAGAAATACTCACCAGGTTACAGTTCATCCGTTATACATACGAGCAACCGAATCGAACAGAAGGTTGAATGGATAGTATATGGGTTGTATTCGATTATGATGTTATGCTGTGTATATAGTTATACACACTAGGTGACGGTATTCCCGTTTTACATACGAGCGACCGAAACGAACAGAAAGTTGAATGGATAGTCTGAACAATCAATGTATCTGGGTGGTATCCGATTATATCGCAATATTGTATATATAGTGATACTAACCAGGTGACGGTACTTCCGTTACACATACTAGCGACTGAATCGAACAGTAGGTCAAATGGTTAGACGAAACGATAATTGTAACTGAGTTGTATTCTATTATATCGTGGTGATGTTTATATAGAAATACTCACCAGGTTACTGTTCTTTCGTTTTCACATACAAGCGACCGAATCGAGCAGAAGGTCAAATGGATAGATTGAACAATCATCGTAACTGGGTTGTATTCGATTATGTTTATATAGTTAAACTCACCAGGTAACTGTTCTTCCGTTATACATACGAGCGACTGAATTGAACAGAAGGTTGAATGGATAGTATATGGGTTGTATACGATTATGATGTTATGCTGAGTATATGGTTATACACACTAGGTGACGGTATTCTTGTTTTACATACGAGCGACCGAAACGAACAGAAAGTTGAATGGATAGTCTGAACAATCAATGTATCTGGGTGGTATCCGATTATATCGCAATACTGTATATATAGTGATACTAACCAGGTGACGGTACTTCCGTCACACATACTAGCGACTGAATCGAACAAAAGGTTAAATGGTTAGACAAAACGATAATTGTATCTGAGTTGTATTCGATGATATCGTGATGATGTTTATATAGCAATACTCACCAGGTAACTGTTCTTCCGTTTTACATACAAGCGACCGAATCGAGCAGGAGGTTGAATAGATAGATTGAACAATCATCGTATCTGGGTTGTATTCGATAATGTTAATATAGTTATACTCACCAGGTAACTGTTCTTCCGTTACACATACTAGCGACTGAATCGAACAGAAGGTTAAATGGTTAGACGAAACGATAATTGTATCTGAGTTGTATTCGATGATATCGTGATGATGTTTATATAGAAATACTCACCAGGTAACTGTTCTTCCGTTACACATACTAGCGACTGAATCGAACAAAAGGTTAAATGGTTAGACGAAACGATAATTGAAACTGAGTTGTATTCGATTATATCGTGGTGATGTTTATATAGAAATACTCACCAGGTAACTGTTCTTTCGTTTTCACATACAAGCGACCGAATCGAGCAGAAGGTCAAATGGATAGATTGAACAATCATCGTATCTGGGTTGTATTCGATTATGTTTATATAGTTATACTCACCAGGTAACTGTTCTTCCGTTACACATACAAGCGACCGAATCGAGCAGGAGGTTGAATAGATAGATTGAACAATCATCGTATCTGGGTTGTATTCGATAAAGTTTATATAGTTATAGTCACCAGGTAACTGTTCTTCCGTTACACATACTAGCGACTGAATTGAACAGATGGTTGAATGGATAGTATATGGGTTGTATTCGATTATGATGTTATGCTGTGTATATAGTTAAACACACTAGGTGACGGTATTCTTGTTTCACATACGAGTGACCGAAACGAACAGAAAGTTGAATGGATAGTCTGAACAATCAATGTATCTGGGTGGTATCCGATTATATCGCAATACTGTATATATAGTGATACTAACCAGGTGACGGTACTTCCGTTACACATACTAGCGAATGAATCGAACAGAAGGTTGAATGGATAGTATATGGGTTGTATTCGATTATGATGTTATGCTGTGTATATAGTTATACACACTAGGTGACGGTATTCCCGTTTCACATACAAGCGACCGAAACAAAAAGAAAGTTGAATGGATAGACTGAACAATCAATGTATCTGGGTGGTATCCGATTATATCGCAATACTGTATATATAGTGATACTTACCAGGTGACGGTACTTCCGTTACACATACTAGCGACTGAATCGAACAGAAGGTTAAATGGTTAGACAAAACGATAATTGTATCTGAGTTGTATTCGATGATATCGTGATGATGTTTATATAGCAATACTCACCAGGTAACTGTTCTTCCGTTTTACATACAAGCGACCGAATCGAGCAGGAGGTTGAATAGATAGATTGAACAATCATCGTATCTGGGTTGTATTCGATAATGTTCATAGTTATACTCACCAGGTAACTGTTCTTCCGTTACACATACTAGCGACTGAATCGAACAGAAGGGTAAATGGTTAGACGAAACGATAATTGTATCTGAGTTGTATTCGATGATATCGTGATGATGTTTATATAGCAATACTCACCAGGTAACTGTTCTTCCGTTTTACATACAAGCGACCGAATCGAGCAGAAGGTTGAATTCAGTATAGATTAAACAACCATCGTATCTGGGTTGTATTCGATTATGTTTACATAGTTATACTCACCAGGTAACTGTTCTTCTGTTATACATACGAGCGACTTAATTGAACAGAAGGTTGAATGGAGAGTATATGGGTTGTATTCGATTATGATGTTATGCTGTGTATATAGTTATACACACTAGGTGACGGTATCCTTGTTTTACATACGAGCGACCGAAACGAACAGAAAGTTGAATGGATAGTCTGAACAATCAATGTATCAGGGTGGTATCCGATTATATCGCAATACTGTATATATAGTGATACATACCAGGTGACGGTACTTCCGTTACACATACTAGCGACTGAATCGAACAGAAGGTTAAATGGTTAGACGAAACGATAATTGTAACTGAGTTGTATTCTATTATATCGTGGTGATGTTTATATAGAAATACTCACCAGTTTACTGTTCTTCCGTTATACATACGAGCAACCGAATCGAACAGAAGGTTGAATGGATAGTATATGGGTTGTATTAGATTATGATGTTATGCTGTGTATATAGTTATGCACACTAGGTGACGGTATTCCCGTTTTACATACGAGCGACCGAAACGAACAGAAAGTTGAATGGATAGTCTGAACAATCAATGTATCTGGGTGGTATCCGATTATATCGC
This sequence comes from Chrysomela aeneicollis, assembly GCA_029955515.1. NCBI lineage: Eukaryota > Metazoa > Arthropoda > Insecta > Coleoptera > Chrysomelidae > Chrysomela > Chrysomela aeneicollis. The sequence goes on from JARUHQ010000003.1 coordinate 26,183,110, forward strand.
AATACTGTATATATAGTGATACTAACCAGGTGACGGTACTTCCGTTACACATACTAGCGACTGAATCGAAGAGAAGGTTAAATGGTTAGACGAAACGATAATTGTAACTGAGTTGTATTCTATTATATCGTGGTGATGTTTATATAGAAATACTCACCAGGTTACTGTTCTTTCGCTTTCACATACAAGCGACCGAATCGAGCAGAAGGTCAAATGGATAGATTGAACAATCATCGTATCTGGGTTGTATTCGATTATGTTTATATAGTTATACTCACCAGGTAACAGTTCTTCCGTTACACATACTAGCGACTGAATCGAACAGAAGGTTAAATGGTTAGACGAAACGATAATTGTATCTGAGTTGTATTCGATGATATCGTGATGATGTTTATATAGCAATACTCACCAGGTAACTGTTCTTCCGTTTTACATACAAGCAACTGAATCGAGCAGAAGGTTGAATTCAGTATAGATTGAACAATCATCGTATCTGGGTTGTATTCGATTATGTTTATATAGTTATACTCACCAGGTAACTGTTCTTCCGTTATACATACGAGCGACTGAATTGAACAGAAGGTTGAATTGATAGTATATGGGTTGTATTCGATTATGATGTTATGCTGTGTATATAGTTATACACACTAGGTGACGGTATTCTTGTTTTACATACGAGCGACCGAAACGAACAGAAAGTTGAATGGATAGTCTGAACAATCAATGTATCAGGGTGGTATCCGATTATATCGCAATACTGTATATATAGTGATACATACCAGGTGACGGTACTTCCGTTACACATACTAGCGACTGAATCGAACAGAAGGTTAAATGGTTAGACGAAACGATAATTGTAACTGAGTTGTATTCTATTATATCGTGGTGATGTTTATATAGAAATACTCACCAGGTTACTGTTCTTCCGTTATACATACGAGCAACCGAATCGAACAGAAGGTTGAATGGATAGTATATGGGTTGTATTAGATTATGATGTTATGCTGTGTATATAGTTATACACACTAGGTGACGGTATTCCCGTTTTACATACGAGCGACCGAAACGAACAGAAAGTTGAATGGATAGTCTGAACAATCAATGTATCTGGGTGGTATCCGATTATATCGCAATACTGTATATATAGTGATACTAACCAGGTGACGGTACTTCCGTTACACATACTAGCGACTGAATCGAAGAGAAGGTTAAATGGTTAGACGAAACGATAATTGTAACTGAGTTGTATTCTATTATATCGTGGTGATGTTTATATAGAAATACTCACCAGGTTACTGTTCTTTCGCTTTCACATACAAGCGACCGAATCGAGCAGAAGGTCAAATGGATAGATTGAACAATCATCGTATCTGGGTTGTATTCGATTATGTTTATATAGTTATACTCACCAGGTAACAGTTCTTCCGTTACACATACTAGCGACTGAATCGAACAGAAGGTTAAATGGTTAGACGAAACGATAATTGTATCTGAGTTGTATTCGATGATATCGTGATGATGTTTATATAGCAATACTCACCAGGTAACTGTTCTTCCGTTTTACATACAAGCAACTGAATCGAGCAGAAGGTTGAATTCAGTATAGATTGAACAATCATCGTATCTGGGTTGTATTCGATTATGTTTATATAGTTATACTCACCAGGTAACTGTTCTTCCGTTATACATACGAGCGACTGAATTGAACAGAAGGTTGAATTGATAGTATATGGGTTGTATTCGATTATGATGTTATGCTGTGTATATAGTTATACACACTAGGTGACGGTATTCTTGTTTTACATACGAGCGACCGAAACGAACAGAAAGTTGAATAGATAGTCTGAACAATCAATGTATCAGGGTGGTATCCGATTATATCGCAATACTGTATATATAGTGATACATACCAGGTGACGGTACTTCCGTTACACTTACTAGCGACCGAATCGAACAGAAGGTTAAATGGTTAGACGAAACGATAATTGTAACTGAGTTGTATTCTATTATATCGTGTTGATGTTTATATAGAAATACTCACCAGGTTACTGTTCTTCCGTTATACATACGAGCAATCGAATCGAACAGAAGGTTGAATGGATAGTATATGGGTTGTATTCGATTATGATGTTATGCTGTGTATATAGTTATACACACTAGGTGACGGTATTCCCGTTTCACATACGAGCGACCGAAATGAACAGAAAGTTGAATGGATAGTCTGAACAATCATTGTATCTGAGTGGTATCCGATTATATCGCAATACTGTATATATAGTGATACTAACCAGGTGACGGTACTTCCGTTACACATACTAGCGACTGAATCGAACAGAAGGTTAAATGGTTAGACGAAACGATAATTGAAACTGAGTTGTATTCGATTATATCGTGGTGATGTTTATATAGAAATACTCACCAGGTAAATGTTCTTTCGTTTTCACATACAAGCGACCGAATCGAGCAGAAGGTCGAATGGATAGATTGAACAATCATCGTATCTGGGTTGTATTCGATTATGTTTATATGGTTATACTCACCAGGTAACTGTTCTTCCGTTACACATACTAGCGACTGAATCGAACAAAAGGTTAAATGGTTAGACGAAACGATAATTGTCTCTGAGTCGTATTCGATGATATCGTGATGATGTTTATATAGCAATACTCACCAGGTAACTGTTCTTTCGTTTTACATACAAGCGACCGAATCGAGCAGAAGGTTGAATTCAGTATAGATTGAACAATCATCGTATCTGGGTTGTATTCGATTATGTTTATATAGTTATACTCACCAGGTAACTGTTCTTCCGTTATACATACGAGCGACTGAATTGAACAGAAGGTTGAATGGATAGTATATGGGTTGTATTCGATTATGATGTTATGCGGTGTATATAGTTATAAACACTAGGTGACGGTATTCTTGTTTTACATACGAGCGACCGAAACGAACAGAAAGTTGAATGGATAGTCTGAACAATCAATGTATCAGGGTGGTATCCGATTATATCGCAATACTGTATATATAGTGATACATACCAGGTGACGGTACTTCCGTTACACATACTAGCGACTGAATCGAACAGAAGGTTAAATGGTTAGACGAAACGATAATTGTAACTGAGTTGTATTCTATTATATCGTGGTGATGTTTATATAGAAATACTCACCAGGTTACAGTTCATCCGTTATACATACGAGCAACCGAATCGAACAGAAGGTTGAATGGATAGTATATGGGTTGTATTCGATTATGATGTTATGCTGTGTATATAGTTATACACACTAGGTGACGGTATTCCCGTTTTACATACGAGCGACCGAAACGAACAGAAAGTTGAATGGATAGTCTGAACAATCAATGTATCTGGGTGGTATCCGATTATATCGCAATATTGTATATATAGTGATACTAACCAGGTGACGGTACTTCCGTTACACATACTAGCGACTGAATCGAACAGTAGGTCAAATGGTTAGACGAAACGATAATTGTAACTGAGTTGTATTCTATTATATCGTGGTGATGTTTATATAGAAATACTCACCAGGTTACTGTTCTTTCGTTTTCACATACAAGCGACCGAATCGAGCAGAAGGTCAAATGGATAGATTGAACAATCATCGTAACTGGGTTGTATTCGATTATGTTTATATAGTTAAACTCACCAGGTAACTGTTCTTCCGTTATACATACGAGCGACTGAATTGAACAGAAGGTTGAATGGATAGTATATGGGTTGTATACGATTATGATGTTATGCTGAGTATATGGTTATACACACTAGGTGACGGTATTCTTGTTTTACATACGAGCGACCGAAACGAACAGAAAGTTGAATGGATAGTCTGAACAATCAATGTATCTGGGTGGTATCCGATTATATCGCAATACTGTATATATAGTGATACTAACCAGGTGACGGTACTTCCGTCACACATACTAGCGACTGAATCGAACAGAAGGTCAAATGGTGAGACAAAACGATAATTGTATCTGAGTTGTATTCGATGATATCGTGATGATGTTTATATAGCAATACTCACCAGGTAACTGTTCTTCCGTTTTACATACAAGCGACCGAATCGAGCAGGAGGTTGAATAGATAGATTGAACAATCATCGTATCTGAGTTGTATTCGATAATATTTATATAGTTATACTCACCAGGTAACTGTTCTTCCGTTACACATACTAGCGACTGGATCGAACAGAAGGTTAAATGGTTAGACGAATTGATAATTGTATCTGAGTTGTATTCGATGATATCGTGATGATGTTTATATAGCAATACTCACCAGGTAACTGTTCTTCCGAATCGAGCAGAAGGTTGAATTCAGTATCAATGTATCAGGGTGGTATCCGATTATATCGCAATACTGTATATATAGTGATACATACCAGGTGACGGTACTTCCGTTACACATACTAGCGACTGAATCGAACAGAAGGTTAAATGGTTAGACGAAACGATAATTGTAACTGAGTTGTATTCTATTATATCGTGGTGATGTTTATATAGAAATACTCACCAGGTTACTGTTCTTCCGTTATACATACGAGCAACCGAATCGAACAGAAGGTTGAATGGATAGTATCTGGGTTGTATTCGATTATGATGTTATGCTGTGTATATAGTTAAACACACTAGGTGACGGTATTCCCCCTTCACATACGAGCGACCGAAACGAACAGAAGGTCAAATGGATAGATTGAACAATCATCGTATCTGGGTTGTATTCGATTATGTTTATATAGTTATACTCACCAGGTTACTGTTCTTCCGTTACACATACTAGCGACTGAATCGAACAGAAGGTTAAATGGTTAGACGAAACGATAATTGAAACTGAGTTGTATTCGATTATATCGTGGTGATGTTTATATAGAAATACTCACCAGGTAACTGTTCTTTCGTTTTCACATACAAGCGACCGAATCGAGCAGAAGGTCAAATGGATAGATTGAACAATCATCGTATCTGGGTTGTATTCGATTATGTTTATATAGTTATACTCACCAGGTTACTGTTCTTCCGTTACACATACTAGCGACTGAATCGAACAGAAGGTTAAATGGTTAGACGAAACGATAATTGAAACTGAGTTGTATTCGATTATATCGTGGTGATGTTTATATAGGAATACTCACCAGGTAACTGTTCTTTCGTTTTCACATTCCGAATCGAGCAGAAGGTCAGATGGATAGATTGAACAATCATCGTATCTGGGTTGTATTCGATTATTTTTATATAGTTATACTCACCAGGTAACTGTTCTTCCGTTACACATACGAGCGACTGAATTGAACAGGAGGTTGAATGGATAGTATATGGGTTGTATTCGATTATGATGTTATGCTGTGTATATAGTTATACACACTAAGTGACGGTATTCTTGTTTTACATACGAGCGACCGAAACGAACAGAAAGTTGAATGGATAGTCTGAACAATCAATGTATCAGGGTGGTATCCGATTATATCGCAAAACTGTATATATAGTGATACATACCAAGTGACGGTACTTCCGTTACACATAATAGCGACTGAATCGAACAGAAGGTTAAATGGTGAGACGAAACGATAATTGTAACTGAGTTGTATTCTATTATATCGTGGTGATGTTTATATAGTTATACTCACCAGGTAACTGTTCTTCCGTTATACATACGAGCAACCGAATCGAACAGAAGGTTGAATGGATAGTATATGGGTTGTATTCGATTATGATGTTATGCTGTGTATATAGTTATACACACTAGGTGACGGTATTCCCGTTTCACATACGAGCAACTGAAACGAACAGAAAGTTGAATGGATAGTCTGAACAATCAATGTATCTGGGTGGTATCCGATTATATCGCAATACTGTATATATAGTGATACTAACCAGGTGACGGTACTTCCGTAACACATACTAGCGACTGAATCGAACAGAAGGTTAAATGGTTAGACGAAACGATAATTGAAACTGAGTTGTATCCGATTATATCGTGGTGATGTTTATATAGAAATACTCACCAGGTAACTGTTCTTTCGTTTTCACATACAAGCGACCGAATCGAGCAGAAGTTCAAATGGATAGATTGAACAATCATCGTATCTGGGTTGTATTCGATTATGTTTATATAGTTATACTTACCAGGTAACTGTTCTTCCGTTACACATACTAGCGACTGAATCGAACAGAAGGTTGAATGGTTAGACGAAACGATAATTGTATCTGAGTTGTATTCGATGATATCGTGATGATGTTTATATAGCAATACTCACCAGGTAACTGTTCTTCCGTTTTACATACAAGCGACCGAATCGAGCAGAAGGTTGAATTCAGTATAGATTGAACAATCATCGTATCTGGGTTGTATTCGATTATGTTTATATAGTTATACTCACCAGGTAACTGTTCTTCCGTTATACATACGAGCGACTGAATTGAACAGAAGGTTGAATGGATAGTATATGGGTTGTATTCGATTATGATGTTATGCTGTGTATATAGTTATACACACTAGGTGACGGTATTCTTGTTTTACATACGAGCGACCGAAACGAACAGAAAGTTGAATGAATAGTCTGAACAATCAATGTATCAGGGTGGTATCCGATTATATCGCAATACTGTATATATAGTGATACATACTAGGTGACGGTACTATCGTTACACATACTAGCGACTGAATCGAACAGATGGTTGAATGGTTAGACGAAACGATAATTGTAACTGAGTTGTATTCTATTATATCGTGGTGATGTTTATATAGAAATACTCACCAGGTTACTGTTCTTCCGTTATATATACGAGCAACCGAATCGAACAGAAGGTTGAATGGATAGTATCTGGGTTGTATTCGATTATGATGTTATGCTGTGTATATAGTTAAACACACTAGGTGACGGTATTCCCGTTTCACATACGAGCGACCGAAACGAACAGAAAGTTGAATGGATAGTCTGAACAATCAATGTATCTGGGTGGTATCCGATTATATCGCAATACTGTATATATAGTGATACTAACCAGGTGACGGTACTTCCGTTACACATACTAGCGATTGAATCGAACAGAAGGTGTGTACTACGCCCTAATAGAGTCTCACTTACGCTATGGAATACCTTTTTGGGGAGTTTGTAATTCATCTGCACTTCAATCAGTCCTAGTACTTCAGAAAAGGGCCATAAGGTATATGTGTAATCTTAAACCTCGGGATTCATGTAGAAACACATTTGTTGGAGAAAAAATATTAACGGTAGTTGCGTTATTCATTTTAGAATCAGTTTGCCTCATTTACAAGAACGTGTCATTGTTCGAGGTTTCACGCAGTCATTACAACACCCGTTCAAACGTGTTGAAATTGCCAATTCCCTCAACAAATTTGGTCAAAGATTCGATTTATTATAATGGGGTCAAGATGTTCAATCATCTACCCTCAGACATAAGGGAGGTGAATAGTAGCATTATAAACTTTAGGAAAATTATTAAAAAGTTTTTGGCAGATAGGCCCTATTATAGCTTGCAGGAGTATTATAATGATAAATTTGAATGACAAAGCATATATCTGCATCTATGTAAGTTTTTAACTGTAACGTTACTATTAAGTAGGTGTGTTTGTGTGTGTATGTATAGGTGCACATAATTATGTGTGTTTATAAGTATATTTGTGTATAAATGACTCTGTATATATTTTAGTCGAAACAGTCCACATTATTTGTGTTTTATGACTCAGAGCGAAGTCGCTTATAATACTGTATAAGTTCAACACTTATTGTAGTTGTTTTTATATATATATTTTTTTCTATTATATTCATTATCTAATCTATAATCATACCGTATTTACAAGCTTTGTCCACAAGATTTTCTCTTAATGACAATAAAGTATATTTATTATTATTATTATTATTATTAAGGTTGAATGGTTAGACGAAACGATAATTGTAACTGAGTTGTATTCTATTATATCGTGGTGATGTTAATATAGAAATACTCACCAGGTTACTGTTCTTTCGTTATACATACGAGCAACCGAATCGAACAGAAGGTTGAATGGATAGTATCTGGGTTGTATTCGATTATGATGTTATGCTGTGTATATAGTTAAACACACTAGGTGACGGTATTCCCGTTTCACATACGAGCGACCAAAACGAACAGAAAGTTGAATGGATAGTCTGAACAATCAATGTATCTGGGTGGTATCCGATTATATCGCAATACTGTATATATAGTGATACATACCAGGTGACGGTACTTCCGTTACACATACTAGCGACTGAATCGAACAGAAGGTTAAATGGTTAGACGAAACGATAACATACGAGCGACCGAAACGAACAGAAAGTTGAATGGATAGTCTGAACAATCAATGTATCAGGGTGGTATCCGATTATATCGCAATACTGTATATATAGTGATACATACCAGGTGACGGTACTTCCGTTACACATACTAGCGACTGAATCGAACAGAAAGTTAAATGGTTAGACGAAACGATAATTGTAACTGAGTTGTATTCTATTATATCGTGGTGATGTTTATATAGAAATACTCACCAGGTTACTGTTCTTCCGTTACACATACTAGCGACTGAATCGAACAGAAGGTTAAATGGTTAGACGAAACGATAATTGAAACTGAGTTGTATTCGATTATATCGTGGTGATGTTTATATAGAAATACTCACCAGGTAACTGTTCTTTCGTTTTCACATACAAGCGACCGAATCGAGCAGAAGGTCAAATGGATAGATTGAACAATCATCGTATCTGGGTTGTATTCGATTATGTTTATATAGTTATACTCACCAGGTAACTGATCTTTCGTTATACATACGAGCGACTGAATCGAACATACGGTTGAATGGATAGATTGAACAATCATTGTATCTGGGTTGTATCCGAATATATCGTTATGCTGTATATTCAGTTACACCTATCATGTAACGGTTCTTTCGTTACACATACGAGCGTCCGAATCAAAAATTAGGTTGGATGGATAGACGGAACGATAATTGTAACTGAGTTGTATTCGATTATATCGTGGTGATGTTTATATAGTAATACTCACCAGGTGACTGTTCTTGCGTTATACATACGAGCGACCCAATCGAACAGAAGGTTGAATGGATAGATTGAACAATCATCGTATCTGGGTTGTTTTCGATTATGTTTTTATAGTAATACTCACCAGGTAACTGTTCTTTCGTTTTCACATACAAGCGACCGAATCGAGCAGAAGGTTAAATGGATAGATTGAACAATCATCGTATCTGGGTTGTATTCGATTATGTTTATATAGTTATACTCACCAGGTAACTGTTCTTCCGTTATACATACGAGCGACCAAAACGAACAGAAAGTTGAATGGATAGTCTGAACAATCAATGTATCTGGGTGGTATCCGATCATATCGCAATACTGTATATATAGTGATACTAACCAGGTGACGGTACTTCCGTTACACATACTAGCGACTGAATCGAACAGAAGGTTAAATGGTTAGACGAAACGATAATTGAAACTGAGTTGTATTCGATTATATCGTGGTGATGTTTATATAGCAATACTCACCAGGTAACTGTTCTTTCGTTTTCACATACAAGCGACCGAATCGAGCCGAAGGTCAAATGGATAGATTGAACAATCATCGTATCTGGGTTGTATTCGATTATGTTTATATAGTTATACTCACCAGGTAACTGTTCTTCCGTTACACATACTAGCGACTGAATCGAACAGAAGGTTAAAAGGTTAGACGAAACGATAATTGAAACTGAGTTGTATTCTATTATATCGTGGTGATGTTTAAATAGAAATACTCACCAGGTTACTGTTCTTCCGTTATACATACGAGCAACCGAATCGAACAGAAGGTTGAATGGATAGTATATGGGTTGTATTCGATTTTGATGTTATGCTGTGTATAAAAGTAGTAATACAGGGCGGGTTGTAACGCAACCGCAATGTGGCTAACCTACCTTGATAAGCCGAGTCAGTAGCATACCTAACCTATCTAAAATAGTCCCACCAGGGGCGTACCTAACCTATCTAATAGCCCCACCTGGGTCGTACGAACCCCCATAAATATTTTCGGAGGGTACACAGGTGCACCTCCCCAATGACCCACCCCACACCGTTTCAATGGCCCACCCCGACCTACAACATACGTCATGCGTCGTACGGTGAAACGTCGAAAACGTTAAGCGTCATACGGCGAAACGTCAAAACGACGAAACGTCAAAACAACGAAACGTCAAAACGACGAAACGTCAAAACGACGAAACGTCAAAGCGATAAAACGTCAATCTACATCGGGGTTTCCCAACAGGATTTCAGAATAAAATTAAGTTTTTTCATAAATAATAATGATAAGATTTTTATTGAGAGAGAGATCACAAATTATTTTGGTAGCATATTTTCAAACCATTCATATAAAATATCAACGTTTCGTAAATTACAACTATGATTGGAGTCACCACAACAGCGACGCAGGTGATGCATACAGGGTATCTTGGTGCTATCCTGGAAAGTTGGAACAACCCACCATGAATCATCGAAATCCTCCAGATTCACAACTTTTGCATGTACATTGAATTGAGCTAATTTTTCAATCAGCAATTCCTTCTTCTGATAGCCTCGCACATAAATGATATCAATGTCACACAAATTCTCCCGGAGAATATCATCTAGCAAGTTGTATTCCACAAAGCCTGAAGAATATCTCAGGCCATGAACGTTTTTCTCCAAGAAACAAACCCCACATCGGTCTCCTTTGCTTAGCAATGAGAATGGTTTTTTTGGCAGCAGTAAATAATTACTACATTGAACTCCAATTCTTATAGCAATCTCCTTTGGGTGAAATTGCTGTTCAACAACAAACCCCTGAATGTCTACGAACGCAACTCTCATGATGAATATCTGACTCAAACTGCCGATGAAATCGAATCAGTTCCACTTTTTGATAATTTCACTGAGCGGGAGGTGTTCGATAATGTTATCGTGAACAATGATGCAATAGGCGCGAGTATTGGCGGGAAAACCTTGAGAAGCTTCAATTTCAAGTTTGACGTCGACGCTGGAACTTTTAACACTTTCATCGCGTCGAGAACAATCTATAACGAAAATAGGTTGTTTACCGGAAAATTCGGCATAACCGAGGAGTGGGGTATGTATGGTGGTATTTTTGTAACTATACCCAAATTGAGAATAGTTAAAGTAGGCTTGTGGAAAGGCTCCTTTATTGAAGGCCAAATGCATCTTTTCCTTCGGGTAACTTTCTCCGTTGAGTGTTAATGTGATATTCGTAATGTTCACATGATTAAAAAGTGTTGGATCATTATTCACTTTATTTTGATCGTGGTTTGTTTGAATGCAAACGATGACATATCGAGGGCTTTCGAGAAACGATGAAGTTTTGACGGCCCATATTTCATTGGTGGCACCTGTGGTGAGAGAAGGCAGCATATGCAATTCCCATTTTCTGAAAGGTATAAGAACAGGAGTGTCAGCCTTGATTGCCTTCAAAAGTTGTAATTTAATTTGATCGCTTGGATACAATCTTTTCACTTTGAGTTCCACATTCTCGATTTCCAATTGTACTTCTGTGTCAACAGTCGCCCCAATAGCTTCGGTGATTTTGAAGCAGTTGTTATCGTTTCCTGCTCGTACTAAGCGAATTGAATGCTTGCCATAGGAAACGCACTCGTAATCGTTGAAAATGTTTAGTGAGTGCTTCAGAGGAATGAGCATACTGAACGTTAAATCCACTTCATTGACGACATCAACATTATTGGGGTAGGTCCAACCTGCAATAACTAAATGTTTTGAATCTTCGACAGTATAGCATAGATATCCTTTGACGGTGCTGACAGTTCCAACTTCACGTACAGATTCCAATTCTTTACCATTTTGATCATAACTGATGGATTGGAACATATATGCCCCAGCATTATTGACAAAAGATACACGTCCAGCACCTTTAGTTCGAGTGATTTTTCCACTAATATAAAGCAGACTATCATACAGAGCATCGAAGGCATCAGACTGATTAATATTGATTTCTATAACATCATTGTTACGAAAAGACTTGACATAGGGGTAGTATGTCCGCCATTCCACCTTTTGTATGGATTCATCTAGGTGAGGTTTTCGGAAGATGTTAAACACTTGTGCAGATAACATGGTAGCCAAGAGACTTGAGAAATTTTATATTCTGCAGACAGAGCTGTCGAGTGTGGCTGATGAAGGTCTTCTTGAAGACTGATGGCTGGGAAACAGTGGAGCGGCTTTTATAAACACCTAACACCATAATTGCTTCGGCTCCAATCGAATGATGATTTCTTGACTAATTGAAAGTTTTGATCGAGCACTTTGAGTGTGATATTATGAATTTCACATGTATGAGTAGCGATGGGCAGATAGATGAGATGATTTGGCGTTTCGTCGATGGCGTAGCCTGGATCAGCGTCAATAGCGAATTCGTAGATCGTGTGGGATGGTCTGTCGTTGTAGAAGGCTCCAGAGGTAATGTTGCTGTCCACATGAATCGTTCGTACTTTTATAATGTTCACAGGCTGATCGGATACATGGTGAATGTCACGTTACAAAATTTTAGGTGAGAATCCTAATATGTTTGCTAAACTATTGTTCCGAGTGAAATCGATTGCATGGTGCTTACAAAAAATTTCACTTTTCAAAGTATTATTATTCGGTCTGAGATAGAAAAAGTCTTCGGGCTTCTCTGACGGTGGTGAATTTTTCTTTTGCGAAGTTGGTAAGACAAGATCTTTTCTGAGCAGCCATTCAATATCTTCAATTTCGTAAGCTCCAACAGGAATATCAATACTTTTTCTTTTGCCTTTGTTACCATTCTCGAAATAATCAAACTTTGTAACCTTTTCAATATTGGGTATGCTGTTGTATGAATGAAAACTGAGTAAAGCTAAGCCATAATCAGAATCATACTCTAATTGAATCGGTGGGGAGAAATCGATGGATAGCGTCGAAGTCCGACCCTTCAGAGTTGATATCATAGACATGATGCTTGATTGGTGTGGAGGAAAGTAATAAGATTCAATTCATCAAACACATTCATTTATTTGGAATGTAGTAGAAATTCTAAACATAAATGTCCACAATTGATTTGATTATAATTTTGATATTGTTTATTGTTATATAAAATATCAACGCTGCGTCCGAAATATTCAGCCAATTCTTCTGGCGGCTTCAAATTACCATAACTATCAAAATATCGAACAGTGTTTCCAACTTTTCTATAAGCTACCCAATGTGTACCTGAATTAATGGAGGAATCTAAATTCACCACTGCACACTCACAACGTCGTGGTCGGTTAGGCAGAGTGTCTCGCATGAAAACACCTCGAAAGTATGGTATTTTCAGCTTTTTTGCATACTTTATAATCTCTCCATCATATGATGCTCTATTGGGCAGCTCAGCTAGAAGTTTTTTGACTGACGCTTCTTCAAGTATAGACCTCTGCCTCCTTTGGCACATTTCGGAGACGCATTCTTCTTCAAGTATAGACCGAATCCTTTACGTGTTTTACGCAGATACACACCAGACCCTAAATGCTCCATAGCTTGATTGTGACGCTTATCTTCCTCCATTTTTTTCTTTGCATTCTTGGCATCGATGACAGTCTTTGCAATGGCACTAGCCCCCCCAGCCAACGACCCTAAAGCTGAGAGGCCTGCGAATAGTGGGATTAGCGGTAGAAATCCTCCACTTTTTCCCATCGATGATGATGATGATGATGAAGTCGCCGGTAAAGGTATAATTCGAGGTATTCGTATTCTCTTTCGACCTCCAACTTTTTTTATTGCGTTTCGAGCTGCACGCAAAGCTGCTACAGATGATCGATTCAAACCACTACCCTGATGCAGATCGTTATTATCATTACCATGACCAAATGTTTGTTTTTTCAAAACGCCAAGTATATTGTTTACAATTTTCGAAAATGGGTGTTGCTTTTGCCCCATACCCATACCGAGTTTACGTTTCGCCTTCATGCCTGCGGTGACAAACCAAGCGGCTGCTTTCTCACCAAATTTCGCGTCCTTCGATTTGACTCGTTCCCACGCTCTATTTTCCAATACGTGATCGGCCTTATGACGTTCCTCCACAGAAGTGTTTTCAGAGTATGCGATATCGTGTTCTTTACAAGCCTCATCCAACGGATTGATACCCGTATCACCACGCTCTAGTCGCTTTTGTAATTTGGTTCCAGGACCACAATACGAATAATTGGGTAGATGTAGTTCGAATGGTAGTTTATTGATTAATGAATTTACCACACCCTCTCCACGATAGATCAACATTAAAAATGACTAATGATGTTACGAGACATCGATATCACATCATGAGAACCGTTCAGCAGGAAAACATCCTACCAATCGAAAACTTGGACCATCTGAATGATGGTGCAGGTGCGAGAGATTCAAGTAAACATGGTGCCTTATTACCAAACTCATTTCGTGCAATCATCTGCGGACCGAGTGGATGTGGAAAAACAAATGCCGCACTGGCACTGCTGTTTCATCCTAATGGTGCCAAATTTGAAAACGTATACGTATACTCAAAATCGCTGTATCAACCCAAGTACCAGCTGCTCAAAGAGGTATTGAAGGCGGTCAAAGGAGTAGGTTATTTTCCATACAAAGATAATGATGAAATCATATGTCCCAACGAAGCAAAACCAAATTCCGTCTTCATTTTCGATGACATTTCTTGCGATTCACAACAAAAAAATCAAGAATATTATTCGATGTGTCGACATCGAGGTATTGACGCTATATACATTGGCCAGACATACAGTTTTGCTAGAAAGCAAATGCTTCGAGACAATTGTAACCTGATTGTGCTATTTAAACAAGACGAGGTGAATTTAAAGCATGTGTTTGATGAACACGTCTCTCCAGACGTCACATTCGATGAATTCAAGCGACTTTGTGCAGATTGTTGGGGTGAAAAATATGGTGCAATGGTTATTGTCAAGGAGTGTGATCTGAATTCAGGTCGCTATCGACAGGGCTTCGACAAATTTATAAAAGTATGATTACATTGTGATGTATCATATTCATCATCATGAAACCGTCCAGCAAAGAGGTCGACGTCATTCGCAAAAATAAAATCGGTGAAATAGCCAAGGCTATAAGGAGGAAATATCTAACTTTGAAATTAGGTAGGTCCGAGGAGAATGAGACAATACAGAAATTTTTCCAACCAATATCTACACCCCTGAAAAAACTAGTATCGACAAAAAGTCGATTGATTGACAGTGACATAAAAAATGAACCTTCAACACTATCGAAAAAAGAACAGCTGAAAGTATGGAATGAAAGTGAAAAAACTGAAAAAGAAGATGATGAAGAGAAAGCATTGGAAATTCAATTTCAAAAACTTGAACGTATTGCTAGCGCTAGCGGTAAAAGTGACGATGGTGTGTTCGAGGAAGATGAGGAATCTGAAGAGACTGATGGTGACACCGATGTAATTGATCCTGCAGCTATTGAGTCATACCTTGAGCAGTATCCTGTGATGAGCATTCGATTCATGATTGGATAGACTATTTTTCTCTCAAAATTTTTTTTCCAATTTATGGCTAATCCATTTTTTCATGAAAGAATATTGGACAGAGGACGATAAAATAGACAAAGTATATGGCCCCATATACGATTCCAGTAATTCAAAATGGCGTCTTGGATATAATGAAATTGATTTTGATGGTCGTACAGGCTACATCAAAATTGCTGGAAAACAAGTGAGAGGGACGCCTGGAATATATGAGCTGATATTCTACGATATACCAGAAAATTTCAATAAAGAAGATCTGAATGGATATAAACAAATTTTGGAACTTTCGAATGCCCACAAGAATGCTAGCGGAAAACTGGAAGGTACCACAAGATATAAGTATAAGGAAATCATTAGACCCATGTTCCTACCTCCACCACCAACATCATTGAGACGTTATACAACGGGACATGGTTTAAATATCCAATTGAGAAATTTGACAACGAAATTCCAATCGCCAATGTTGTCCTACAATACTAAACCTGTGGAATACATTTACTGGGATGACCCCAATGAATTGTGTGAAAGATTAAAATTGCTCATAGCTTCGAAAAATGCAGGAAATACCTCTCTGGACAACGAGATTGTATCAATCATTGACGAATTGAAGGAGGCCAACATCATACAATAGATACTGACTTTCGCATGGATATTGAGGTCATTTCAAAGATGACTATCGATAAGTTCGGACGTAGTTCGAATGGAAAACGCAAACTGGTAGTAATTACATCTTCGAGTGTCGGCGTCGGTGGTGGTGGTGGTGGTGGACTATCGTACACTTCTAAATGGGAAATAGATTTTGGCAATTTGAAATTGTGTAATGTCAAAATGCCAAATTTGAAAAACGACGTCGCCAACAAGGAATATGTAGACAATATTAAAATATATGTAGAACATACTATTTCACAAATAAAAACAGATTTCGAGATTGCGTTCGATAATTTTGGTGATAAGGTACAAATTGCGATTGATAATCTCAAAAACGAATCGATGAAACTAGAGAAGATGTTCGATTTACATCAAATCAAACTGGAAACATTCAATTCAAACTTGATACAATTGTCGATGATGCTACAGAAAACAACCAGCCCGATGACAAACTTTCTAAGTATATCATTACCTAAACTGGAGAAGGATATCTGTTGAATTTAGTTAGATATTTTGTGTTAGATACTTTGTATACAATGATATTTTATTTCCTCTGTATGCACGTTATTGAGAACCATTGGTTACGAAATAAAAACACTGAAAACCAGACTTGAATTTGATCTGTAAAAAAGTGATTTTTTAGAAAGTAATCGTAAGAAAAGTTATATATTCTTTTACATGGTCCTTCGAGCCGAACGAGAACTAAAGTGGTGATACGAAGAAGTTCAAATCTGAAGAGATTCTATATTCGAAAATTTTTGAAAAGTGAGTGACATTTTGTCAGAAAAATGTCAGAAAATTTGAGAAGGTCTGCCAGAGGAAACTCAGGAAAAAATACAACGTTAGATCCAAATTTTGTATGGCCTCAGCAAATTATGCCTACAAGAAACCCATGTAACGCGAGTGCTGATCAGATTGCTACATTAACATCAGTGACGCCGTTTTCAATGATTGATAACTCTTTACCAAGTCTTGGCGGGAATGAGGATACTGTACATTCAACAGACATAAAAGGAAAAGATTCATTGACTGAACAAGTTTCCCAGTTGAACATGTCGATTCATTCCAAGAAGGAGGGAACTGTGAGAACTCGAGGAACTAAGAAAAGATCACAGATTTCCTCAAGAATATCAAAACATGATTTGGAGAAGAAGAAATTGGAGTTGGATACAGAACGGGCGAAAGCAGATCTGCTCAAGAAGAAATTAGAAATAGAATCTCAACTGAAAATATTAGAATTAGAAAAAGAGTTTGCTGAAGCACAATTAGAAGATATTGAAGAAGATGAAACTGAAAGTAGTTCTCAAGATGACGGAAGTGAAATATATAGGAAGCAACAGGAAGACATCAACAACTGGGTAACCAAAAGCGTGGCTATGAAGATAGATCCCAGCCTTGAACCGATAGAGAATAACTCGGAGAATAAGTTCGCTGAAGAAGAAAGAAGAGATAAAAATACCTTGGATAAACTATGTCAAGCAATAGAAAAAGCTATCAAAAGCGTTTCATCTCCTGATAATACGAGAACTATTTTGAGTAGACAAGTATTAGACAAAGATCTACCTAATTTCGACGGAAAACCTGAAGATTGGCCATTATTCATCACTCAATTTAAGAGACGAGCTGAAATTTGTCAATATTCCGATGATGAAAAAATGTTGAAATTACAGAAGTACTTGAAAGGAGAAGCTCTAGAAAGTGTACGAGGTATGATGCTTCAACCAAAAAATGTTGAACTTATTATGAAAACTTTAGAAATGCGTTTTGGTAGAGCTGAGTATGTCATTGATGCTATGATTGAGAAAATACAAGCTCTTCCTATGGTTAAAGATGGTGACTATGACATGTTCATAAAATTTTCCTGCAATATCAACAATCTAGTTACTACGTTAGAACAGCTTGAAGCAGGTAACTACTTGAATAATCCATATTTATTGAGGAAAATCTTGGAGAAGGTTCCTAATAGCTTGAAGATCCAGTGGGGCCAGATTGTTGTTATAAAGGAACAGAAAAACGAGACAAATGTTACTTTGAAAGATTTTGCTGACTGGACAAACTCAATCGCCTCAGCAGCTTGTTGTGTAGTTACACCAAGATACCCGAGTGGAAGTGGTAAAAACACTTCTAATAAACCACACGAAAAACTTTTTCATACCAAGGATATCCAAAATGATGAATCACGCTGTTTTTATTGTAAGGAACTGAGTAGTCACACTATAAAAAACTGTCCCAAGATAAAAGAAGACTCTGTAGATAACCGCTGGAAAAAGATTGTGGAAGCTAAATTATGTTTTTGTTGTTTGGGTGGAAGTCACAGAAAAATAAATTGCAAATCCAAAAAGTTTTGTGGAGTCGATGGATGTAGAAGACGTCATCACTTTCTCCTACATAAAACTGCGACGAATACATCTGAAAATTGCAATACTTCCGAAGACAAAACAACAGTTCTTATAGTCAACCAAGATAACTCCAAAGTTCTATTGAGAATAGCACCAATCAAATTGTATGGACAGAACGGTTGTTTCGAAACATTTGCTCTCTTCGACGAAGGTTCAACTGTTTCTTTGCTTGATGAGAATATGGCAAAAGAATTGGGAGTAGATGGAGAAACTCGCCCATTTTGTATGCAATGGGCAAACGAAATTGTTCTTAACAATGATGACTCTCGTAGTATCAACTTACAAATTTCCGGAATGCAAGAAAATGCTAGAATCTACTCTATGAAAAATGTTCGAACAGTGAAGAATTTGGCACTCCCTTGTCAAACAGTATTAATGTCTGACTTTAATGATGAACATCTTCAGGGACTACCAATAAGAGATATGAAGAATGCCAAACCAACACTTCTGATAGGACAAGACAACATACATCTATCAGTAGCCAGAAAAGTTTATCAGGGTTCAAATACTAGTCCAATAGCTACGAAAACGCATCTGGGATGGGTACTACATGGAAATGTTGGACAAAGGCGACAAACCGAAAATCATTTCACTTTTCATGCATGTTGCCAAGACAATGAGGAAAACATAAATCGTCTCATCATGGACTCTTTTTCGACCGAAGCTTTTGGTATAACAATGACGAATACAAGAATAAATAAAGATGAGAAGAGAGCTTTGGAGATTCTAGAGATGACAACCAGAAAATTGGAGAATGAAAACAGATATGAAACCGGTCTGCTATGGAGGAAAGATCAAATCGTTTTGCCTGAAAGCAGAAGAAATGCGTATAATCGCCTCCTTTGTGTCGAGAGAAAAATGTTCAAGGACAGATCATATTTTGATCGATACTGTAGCAAAATTGAAGATTATTTACAAAAAGGTTACATTCGGCGGCTGGAACATTCTGAAATATCCATGAAGAATCCAAGAACCTGGTATCTACCACATTTTGGCGTGGTCAATCCCAATAAACCGAATAAGTTGAGGTTAGTTTTCGATGCTGCCGCCAAATCTGGTAATACCAGCCTGAATGAGAATCTTCTGCAAGGTCCAGATTACTTGAATTCCCTTCCTGGAGTATTGATGCGATTTAGACGATGGAAATGGGGCTTCTGCGGCGATATTGCCGAAATGTTTCACCAAGTCCAAATACGATCTGAAGATCGTTGCGCTCAACGATTTCTCTGGACGAATGGGGACCCAAATAGAAATGTAGATGAATATGAAATGAAAGTGATGATATTTGGGGCTACTTGTTCTCCATGCTCTGCACAATTCGTGAAGAACCTCATTGCAAGAGAATCAAAGAATTATCCACATCTAGCTTTCCATGTCGATAACCAGTTTTATGTCGATGACTACCTTGACTCCACTCCAGATGAAGAATCTGCAGTACAGAAAATTGGTGATATGATCAATCTCCTTCGTGAAGGCGGCTTTGAAATAGTAGGATGGACATCGAATTCACCAAAAGTTACAGAAAGATATGTAGAATCTAAAGCAGTAACAAAAGATTTGAACAAAGACACAGCTAATCGAGTTCTTGGAATATGGTGGAATGTGACTGAAGACGAATTCACTTTCAAGATATCATTCCACAAAGTAAAGACAGAAATAGTCAGTGGAATGAAAATTCCAACGAAGCGAGAAGCTCTGAAGCTGGTCATGTCCGTTTTCGACCCCCTAGGTTTTCTCACGAATTTAACAATTAGGGGGCGAATTATACTTCAACAGATTTGGCGATGTGGTATAAGTTGGGATGAGACAATTCCTGAAAGTATTTTCCGAAATTGGATCATTTGGTTGAATGAATTAAAAGAAATTAAAAATGTACGAATACCAAGATGTTATTCACATATTCTACCAGAATCATATTCTACTGAAATTCATATATTTTGCGATGCCAGTGAAGAGGCGTTTGCAGCTGTAGCCTACCTACGAATTATTTCTGAAGATGGTATACAAGTTGTCTTGGTTTGTGCAAGGGCAAGAGTCGCGCCGCTGAGACCCATATCCATTCCAAGATTAGAACTTCAAGCTGCGGTGATGGGTAGCAGGTTACTGAACACAGTCAAGACAGAAATTCATCTGAATATTCGAGCTTCGTATCTGTGGACGGATTCCAGGATCGTACTATACTGGATTAGGGGAGATGGTCGAGATTATAAACAGTTCGTAGCTCACCGAATTGGAGAGATACAAGAATTAACTTCTTCCGATGAATGAAAATATGTTTCTACGAAAGAAAATGTCGCTGATGGAGTAACCAGATTCAGTTGTCAATCTGAATTACATGAAAACTCAACATGGTTTACAGGACCAATGTTTCTACAAAGTACTGAAGATTGTTGGCCGAAACAAGATATGAATAATTCATTCATAATAGATGATTCCGAAGAAAAGAAAAATCCTGTATTTTTGACATTAATGATAGACAAATATGAAAGTTTACCTGATGTTACTAGATTCTCAAAATGGAGACGTCTAGTTCGAGCTACTGCTTGGGTTCATCGATTCTGCAAGAGACTGAAGAATGAAAAAGTAGGACATGCCAAAGAACTGACTAAAGAAGAACTCAATTTGGCTGAAGAGAGTTGTATTCGGGCCTCCCAAAACGAGAGTTTCGCACACGAAATTACACTGCTCAAACACGATCAAAGTTTAAAATCAAACTCCAGAATATTACAATTTTCACCCTTTATAGATGGACGTGGACTTTTACGTATGAATGGCAGAATCAACCAATGCGACTATTTAGATGAGGATGTGAAGAAATCGATCATTTTGGACCCAAAAAGTAGGTATACTAAATTGATAATTCAGTACTACCACGAAAAAAGGCACCACCAAGGAGTTGAGACAGTTCTGAATGATCTGAGACAGCGGTTCTGGATTATAAAAGGCAGATCTGCAGTGAAAACAACATTCAAGCACTGTCAGTTTTGTAGAATTCGTAGAGCCAAACCTGTTCCTCCAGAAATGGGACAACTACCACCTGCCAGATTGAATAGAAATGTTAAGCCATTCACATACACAGGTATGGACTATTTCGGACCCTTATACGTCACTGTTGGAAGGCGTCGCGAAAAACGGTGGGGAGTTCTCTTCACTTGTATGTCAATAAGAGCGATACATTTAGAAATAGCCCATACACTCTCAACAGATAGTACTATCATGGCTATTCAGAGAATGATAGCACGAAGGGGAGCCATATCGTATATATATTCAGACAACGGTACAAATTTCAGAGGTGCTAGCGAAGAATTAAAAACCTATTACGATAATCTAGACGAAGATGTACTGAATAGTAAATTAGCTGAACAGCAAGTTGAATGGCACTTCATTCCTCCTAGTAGCCCAAATATGGGAGGATGTTGGGAAAGATTGGTTGGATCAGTCAAACGTGTTCTATATAATATATTGAAGGAAGAAGCGCCCAAAGATGAACTTTTGTTGACTGTTTTTGCAGAAGTCGAGAACGTTGTTAACAGTCGTCCACTTACTCACGTTTCACTGGACCCCAACGACCCGGAATGCTTGACACCGAACCATCTATTGATTGGTTCATCAAGTCAACATTCACTACCACAAGATGGTGAAGATCTCAGGAAACAATGGAGACGATCGCAACGATTAGCAGATAGTTTCTGGACCAGATGGGTTAAAGAATACTTGCCCACACTGACCAAACGTGGAAAATGGACCAAAACCACAGAACCCTTGAAACTGGACGATATTGTTGTAATAGTCGACGGAAACCAACCAAGAAAGTCATGGCCTCTGGGGAAAATTGTTGCTACTTTTCCAGGAAAAGATGGTGTTACGAGGGTGGTGGAAGTCAAGACTTCTAAAGGAACTTATCGTCGCCCAGTGAATAAATTATGTAAACTGGATGTTGAGGGTGAAAATTCTTAGGCAGATTTTACACGATGGGGAGTATGTTGAATTTAGTTAGATATTTTGTGTTAGATACTTTGTATACAATGATATTTTATTTCCTCTGTATGCACGTTATTGAGAACCATTGGTTACGAAATAAAAACACTGATAAGAAAAGTTATATATTCTTTTACAATATCGATTTGAATTCAAAGGCAATTCTAGATATTTCCGAGGTGCAGGAGAATATCAATGGAACTATTGCCGATTTGAAGAAGCGTCAGCAGCAAAGTTTTGAATCTGAACTGCTTCTCACCAATATCGTCACATAGATCAAAGATGATCTCGCAAAGAATGTGTATTCCACCATCGATCCGCAAACAAAAATTCCAAACAAAATTGTATCCCTAAGTCATCAATAAAATAATATATATGAGGGAAAATTACAATTCTTAAACCACTTTATCACACACACATAATCGCAGATGACACGCTACCATCCAGTCATATTGATAATAATAATACCGAGATATGTCACACTCTGCAGAAAAGATTCGACTTGTCGATGAGCTGCATAAACCTGCAAGAAAAAATTACCCACGTCGGCGAACCATAATTAAAGGTATAGACGATTTGTGGCAAATGGATCTAGCGGAAATGCGACAGTATGTCTCACACAAGAATCGAAATTTCAAAATGATTATGATTGTGATTGATTGTTTCTCTAAATATGTATGGACGCGTCCATTGAAAACGAAAACTGGTGAGGAAATAACCAAAACGTTTGCAGACATTTTAGCGCACACAAAACGATGTCCGAAAAATCTGCAAACAGATCAGGGAACTGAATTTCACAATAGCAAATTCCAAAGTCTAATGAAATTGCATAACATAAACCATTACAGTACGTACAGCGTCAAGAAGGCCGCAATAGCAGAACGTGTAATTAGAACTTTGAAAGAAAAACTATTCGAATACTTTAGTTTGAATGCCACCTACAGGTGGATAGATGTACTACCCACCATTACAGAATCCTACAATAATACACACCACAGTACGATTGGTTGCAAACCATCGCGAGTCGACAAATCCAATGAAAAACAAATTCTCAATAGATCTTATACACACTTGAAGATTGTTGGCCTGCGAAAATTCAAAGTTGGTGATATTGTACGCATATCCAAGGTCAAGCATATTTTCGAAAAGGGGTACACACCAAATTGGACGACAGAGTTATTTAAAATCGTCGAAGTCAAAATAACGAATCCCACCACCTATCTGTTGGAAGATATGCATGGGACGGCAATCAGGGGGGCCTTCTATGATGAGGAATTGCAGAAAACCAAGAATCCCGACATCTATCTAGTGGAGAAAGTGATGCAAAGAAAGGGTCAGAAGCTGTACGTGAAATGGTTGGGCCTTGATAGGTCACACAACAGCTGGATTCAAAATACCGATTTAGTATAGGATGTTATGGAAAATACGAACAAATCTAGACAATTCAGGGGGCCTTTTCACCACCACCACCACCACCACCACCACCACCACACATTCCATGTTTTTTTTTTGCACGAAAAAACATAAGAATTATCATAACAATGATATCACTTCGGATATCACATTGGAAAAAACAAAAAACAAAAAACAAAAAACATCACGCCATAATCACATGATTTCAAGCTTTAAATAGTCTCAAAAAATTCAATATTCATTCAGTCAAGTTTTGAATTATGGTGAGTCAAGATAGTGGTTATTTTAGTAGCAGCACAGAAATGGAGTTTGTTTACAATGATGTCGGCGGCAACGTCAACGTCGACGACGACGACGACGACGTTGGCTACAACAATAAGTGTGACTTTGAAGAAACGCTCAAAGTCATCAATCGGGCTCTAGACAAATATGAGAATTCAGCTCAAACTGCGTACTACGATGATGGCGTCGATAAAGCTTTAGCTCGATTCGAGAAGATTGCTCAAAGTGAAGACCCACTGCTGCTGATGACATTTCCAATGGACTCATGCTGCTGCTGCTATGAAATTCAATGTGGCCTAAGTCCAGCGAGAGATTTTAGCGTCTGTGTAATTCTGAAGCAAAAGTTTTCACCTCGAAGGATTTCCTTCAACACCTACGAGTGAGCCACACTCATGGACATATTGTCTAAAATAAAACAATCATTTTTCGATGGGGACGACACCGACGACGGCGACAGCTATCCTGATGAATATGATCCGGTGATGATAAAGTGTGGAGACTTTGTGCAAGTGTACCAATACATCGAGTGTAGCACAAAACAGGTTTCAATCTCCAAATGGACCGGTGGCGGCGGCATTGCCTCGGACGGGCCAGGCGTCGACATCAACTTGAGTCAGAGAGACGTTGAAAAAATGTTACAAACTCATACGAGTGTGGTGTCTGATAGAATTGCCATGTTGGATGTCATGAACTTCAATGATTATTTTCGAAATATTTTTGATATTGTTAAAGGGTGGTTGCGAGATAATAAGACAAATATGTCTGCTACAGAAATCATTCTGGGAATTTGTGAAACATCATCTTTGAATAGTTTTTATGCCAATGCTTTGCGTGAATATTTATTCTATTATCGTTCTCAAATTAAATCAGATTTACAATGTAATTAATATGATGTATTTACCTATAATAAATGCGATTATTTACTGAATCGATTTTATTTTTATATTTGAAGACCTCCACAAATCTTTTTTAAATCATTTCCCATCAAGCTAACCATGGAGACAGTTGTTTTTGCCACTCTACTGTTGACATTACGCACAGTGACATCTGATGGCTATGTTAGTGGTGGTGGTGGTGGTGGTGGTGGTAGCCTAACTCGACTTGAAGCACAAAAATATCTTGAAAAATATGGTTATATTGATAATAGTACTCTGATGGATTTTAATGAGGTCCTCAGACATTTTCAAGACCGATATAATTTACCGCCAGATGGCACCCTCAATGAAGAAACAATACACTTGATGAAAAAACCTCGATGCCAACATGGTGACAAAGAATTCCGGGTTGGAAATAAATGGAACAAGACGACAATTCAATGGTATCTACCTGTTACACATAAAAAATATATCGAAGTAGTTCAGACGGCTTTCGATATGTGGCAGAATGCATCTAAATTAACATTTAAAAAAACTCATCCCAATCGCATCAATCCAGACATTACAATTTCGTTTGGTAAAAGAAATCACCTTCTTCGCATTGTATGTATGGGAAGTGTGAATTGTGGATTCAAATTCGATGGGCCGAGTGGTGTCTTGGGACATGCCTTCTTCCCGAAATCAGATTCGTCATGCATAGAAGTTCACTTGGATATTGATGAGAATTGGTATGTAGGCAATGGAAAAGTACCAGATGGTTATACGAATTTACTTATGGTTCTTGTACACGAGATTGGTCATGCTTTGGGGATATACCATAGCGATGATGCGTCTGCAATCATGTATCCATGGTATCAGGGTGAAACAAAGCCCCTACAAGATGATGATTTATATGCAATCCAAGCGCTGTATGGTTTCAAAGAAAGCTATTCTCTCATCCCAAAATTCGATTCAATGACATCGACAACAGCATCACAGATGATGACATCAAGCACCCCTCAAATCAACGTTAATACAAAAATCGTACTCCCATTATCTACTACTACTACTACTACTACTACTACTACTACTACTACTACTACTACCCCTGACACTGAATTGGTTGAACACAACTTGTGTGAAGTGAATCACCCTAATGTAATGTTTTTGGCTTACAGTCCGGAATTTCACAACCATCGAATGTATGTAATTTCTGAAGATATGGTATGGAAAAATGATATCGGTAGTAGAGATGCGAAAATACATAGTAAACTGCTGAAGGAAAAAATGCAATCTGAACCGCTACATGAATATCTTCCAAAAGAATTGACTAAAGTGAATCACGTTTTTCAAACAACGTCTGGAGATCTATTTGTAGTAAGTGGAAATAAATTTTATTCGAGCTATTTTCCAAACTTGCAAATCAAACGAAAAATTAATCTCAATTTACCTCAACAATCTGAAATAAATGCCGCCTTCCAAACGAATACTGGAAAAATCTACATGTTCTTGAACAATTCGTCTTTCATTGAATACCACCAGCATGAAGATGATTATCGTATAGTCAACAGAGGGCGAATTGAGGATATTTTTCCGAATATACCAAGCGATATTACTTCGGCATTCCGCTACATTGACGGACACATATATTTTTTCAAAGCAAGTACATACTTCAAGTACAATGAATTTCAGAGAAAGCTAGTTGCGGTTGGAGACTTTGATTGGAATATGTTTAACATTAATTGTCCAAACCGAGGTATTCTACATGAACTGAAAACTCTACTTTCAAAAGTGATTTCTTTTTATGAATAATTTTCACAGATGTTGTATATAGGGGGAAATAAATAAAGCACAGGAATTTTCAAAATGTTTTTTTTTTCATGCAATCGCAATAAACATACACACACAAATATAATTTTCATTTTATTTTCCAGTGAAAACATTTATATATATATATAGTGAATATTCAAATCATATACAATTGTGTAGGTGTGTGTGTGTGTAACATTTTCCTCAAAGAATACAAATTGATGAGACATGGCAAAGTTCAATTAATTCAAACTGTAATGGCCCCAGGGAAGTGTATCGAACGAATTGGCTAAAAGTTTTCTCTTATCATCATGTGGACTTAGACCGATTTTCGATTGTTTAATAGAAAAAACTTCATGCTTGTATGAGCGTATTGTTTGTTGGGTTACAGTCTTTTGCGCGCACTCCTTCAGACAATTTACATAATCGTTGAATGTTAGTTTATTTTTGACTACACATTTTTTCACCCCTTTAGATTTTTTAGTCATCCCGAAATTTTTCAAGGCATTATCAATTTGATCTTTACTATACCCCTTTCCCTTCAAGCGTTCCCGCTCTCTATCAATGTCCTCCTCATCCACAGATAATTTGAAAGTATACATTTTGGATCGTAACCCTATGAAATGTGTAATAATTTTACCATTAGCCTCGTCCTTCATCAAACCTAGAACCTTTTTGTTGACCCGCGGAATCCCATAGACATTGTCTGGAGCATAATCAGATGTATCAAATCTATTGATATTCTCTACAATAACTTCTCTATATACATCCTCACATGACAGCTCATAAAAAAAGCTATCTGTATCTGTATACATGAGCTTGCATTTATCAGCTTCCATGTGAGTTAGCATGAAATTATAGTGGAAATCATACATGATAGTTTTGGAGATATCTAGGATAGCCATACCAATGTATAGAGGCTTATTAAAGATCAACTCACACTTTTTCATCTCAACGGCTACGAGGTTTTCATCGAAAATTGTGCGCTGATGGAATTGTGGACTCGATATTAGATTTTTGAGGCCATAACGACCTTCATACTTTCTTACCAATTTAACTATGCGATGATTGCGAATATTTTCCATAGTCTTTTCAAAGACGGCGTTATTCATCAATTTCCTCAGATCCTTTTCAAAGGCACTCGTGGCCATTGTTCTTAATCGAGTATTCAAGTCTATGTAGGATTTCAACCACGTCGACTGTTTGAATTTTAGAATCTTGTGGATTTTTGTTAATTTAAGACCGTGTTCGAGAGCCTGCTTCAAATTTCTGTAGTGTAAAATGTATTCTTTTTTATTGTTCAGAGTTGCCATTGATTTCGGTAATTTGGAATCTGGCGGAGTGCGGTGTTCGGGACAAAACGGAAAGTCCTTATGTGCATCATGTAATGTTGTCGGATATTCCAAATCTACTTGGAGAATATAGCCTTCAGGACTGTCATCCGGAATTTGAGTTACATCGATGTTGGTGTTCTCATCCCAAGTGAACTCCCCATACGGTAGGGGTTCGCTCATGGCTTTCCCATACAAGTTATTTACGTCTAGATAGAGCAAGTATTTTGATGGTTTCTCGGGATCATATTCTGACATATACTTGTTATTCGATTCAGAGTATCTATTGCTACAAACCGATATTCCCCCACGAATCGCCTTTTCAACAAACATCAACATATCTACATCTTTTAGAATTTGTAATTTACACCCAGTATACTTGAGCATACAACTCCAAGTATACGAGGGCATCGTAATGTACCATGCGGGGTCGAGATGATATGTTTTCCTACATGATTCGCGAAAATTTTCCATTATATCAGCTAGAAGGAGAATATCGGTACGCATATACAAATCACTATATTCTCCGAGCGATTTGATGTCGAAATATTCCCAAACCTTTTGAGCATGAGCGTAATCGCTGTCTGAAATATTTGAATCGTTCAATATATTGTGAAAATTTTCAATGCTCGGTAGCTTGGTTTCGTTTAATTTCTCCTCATTATCAATATAATCGTAGGGAAAAACACCTTTTCGTGTTAAAAGATTGAATTGCGCCTCATTCACATTACTGAATTCTTTCCTTAGAATTTTCAATTCATCTAGTTTCAAAGTTGATGCTAGAGTATCGAGACCGGCTCCCAAAAAACGCACTGAATCAATAAATCTAAATTTTATTGATGTTTCCGAATCATATTGAGTGAAGGAGATGTATTTTTCTCTATTTATTGGGAGTACGGCCACGTGTCCACGCTTGGAAATATCTCGAATTATAAAGTGCGAATCATACCCGGAGAGATTGTGGAATGTTATTGGTACAACGAACAATTTTCTAAATCGGAGGTTACATGACTGGTGCGCATGACCACGAACTACGCCAGAATTCCAACTGCGATGAGGCCTTTGAATATTAATGCGTATCCACCAGTTGAGAGCTCTTTTGTGTGAGCGGAGTATGCTTCAGTTACTCTTGAAGGCAGGAAAACCACAGAGTCCTGCAGTTCAAGCAGAATAGACACACCAAATTTTGTTTCAACGCTCTTTGCTGAGATGATGGGGAAAGGTACTCCGATTTCCAATTCTCCAATCTTTGTGATTGGTTTTCTTTCTGCAATACATGAAACGCTGTTCAATGAGGATAGATCCATCTGGAAATTATTATAAAATTGTGTATTAATAAACGAGCATTTGGAAATTCAGAGAAAAATGTGTTGAAAAAATGTTTGGAAAATCGTTCATGGAAACTTAGATTGATATCAAAGAAATAATTCTGAGAAAAACAAAATAAAAAAATACCCAATGTTATTGGTCAGCTGATGTGGCGCACACATACAAAGGTTGATTATTGCTCGATGTCTTCGAGGTGTATCAGGAATAATGATTTTTGGTGATGGTGATTCGGTTATATAGCACGCATGAAAAAACATTGAAATTTGGTAACCGCAGGAAAATAGATGAATATTTTTTCAGTTCGAAAATATTGTTGAAAACAAAAATTGAGGTTCTTCTTTAAAGGTAAAAATATTTTTTCACCTATCATGCTAATCTATAATAATGACCTTCGATGAAAATACACAATATTGATTAGAATTTATTTCATTTCATTTGGAAAAACATCAAATATAGATTATAATTAATATAATGTGAAATGCATGTAACAGATTGTTTGATAGCTCAAATGGTTTTTTATGCTTCATTGTCAGCTGAGGTCGTGTGGCGGTTCTGAGGATGCTGTATGCTTCAAGAAACTGACATCTTCATGGGTTTTATCGTTGAATTTTATATCAAAATATAATCTGTGGTACTTGTTTCAGGATAACATCTGAGTATCGACGAATTTTCCTAATATTGCATGCAGTTCTTATAAAAAATATTATATTTCAAAATAACCATAGTTTTTTCATAGTTGGTGATGATACTGGTATGCTTCGAGTAGCGATTACTTTTTCCAATAAAGATATTCTCGAAAAATTTCTGATCATCAGCTGTTTATCTTCATATTGTTTTATTGTATGATTGAGTTCCTTCATTTTCTTTTGGAATTCTTCAAGCTGGTGTCTATACTCTATCGACGCCATTTGAAAACTGTTTGAAAAACATTCGTCCATAACATTTTTATGTAGGAACTGCATGCGCATACTCAATCTGATTTATGTTTTATTTAATTTTTTCTCCCTATAAATAATTTGATGTTCCACCCTGTATGTTGTAGGTCAGGGTGGAACATTGAAACGGTGTGGGGCGGGTCATTGGGGAAGTGTTGAGGTGGACCCTGGACCATTGTGACGTTTCATCGTTTTGACGTTTCGTCGTTTTGACGTTTCGTTGTTTTGACGTTTCGTCGTTTTGACGTTTCGTCGATTTGACGTTTCGCTGTATGACGCTTAACGTTTTCGACGTTTCACCGTACGACGCATGACGTATGTTGTAGGTCGGGGTGGGCCATTGAAACGGTGTGGGGTGGGTCATTGGGGAGGTGCACCTGTGTACCCTCCGAAAATATTTATGAGGGTTCGTACGACCCAGGTGGGGCTATTAGATAGGTTAGGTACGCCCATGGTGGGACTATTTTAGATAGGTTAGGTATGCTACTGACTCAACTTATCAAGGTAGGTTAGCCACATTGCGGTTGCGTTACAACCCGCCCTGTATTACTACTTATAAAGTTATACACACTAGGTGACGGTATTCCCGTTTCACATACGAGCGACGGAAACGAACAGAAAGTTGAATGGATAGTCTGAACAATCAATGTATCTGGGTGGTATCCGATTATATCGCAATACTGTATATATAGTGATACTAATCAGGTGACGGTACTTCCGTCACACATACTAGCGACTGAATCGAACAGAAGGTTAAATGGTTAGACGAAACGATAATTGAAACTGAGTTGTATTCTATTATATCGTGGTGATGTTTATATAGAAATACTCACCAGGTAACTGTTCTTCCGTTTTACATACAAGCGACCGAATCGAGCAGAAGGTTGAATTCAGTATAGATTGAACAATCATCGTATCTGGGTTGTATTCGATTATGTTTATATAGTTATACTCACCAGGTAACTGTTCTTCCGTTACACATACTAGCGACTGAATCGAACAGAAGGTTAAATGGTTAGACGAAACGATAATTGAAACTGAGTTGTATTCTATTATATCGTGGTGATGTTTATATAGAAATACTCACCAGGTTACTGTTCTTCCGTTACACATACGAGCAACCGAATCGAACAGAAGGTTGAATGGATAGTATATGGGTTGTATTCGATTATGATGTTATGCTGTGTATATAGTTATACACACTAGGTGACGGTATTCCCGTTTTATATACGAGCGACCGAAACGAACAGAAAGATGAATGGATAGTCTGAACAATCAATGTATCTGGGTGGTATCCGATTATATCGCAATACTGTATAAATAGTGATACTAACCAGGTGACGGTACTTCCGTTACACATACTAGCGACTGAATCGAACAGAAGGTTAAATGGTTAGACGAAACGATAATTGTATCTGAGTTGTATTCGATGATATCGTGATGATGTTCATATAGCAATACTCACCAGGTAACTGTTCTTCCGTTTTACATACAAGCGACCGAATCGAGCAGAAGGTTGAATTCAGTATAGATTGAACAATCATCGTATCTGGGTTGTATTCGATTATGTTTATATAGTTATACTCACCAGGTAACTGTTCTTCCGTTATACATACGAGCGACTGAATTGAACAGAAGGTTGAATGGATAGTATATGGGTTGTATTCGATTATGATGTTATGCTGTGTATATAGTTATACACACTAGGTGACGGTATTCTTGTTTTACATACGAGCGACCGAAACGAACAGAAAGTTGAATGGATAGTCTGAACAATCAATGTATCAGGGTGGTATCCGATTATATCGCAATACTGTATATATAGTGATACATACCAGGTGACGGTACTTCCGTTACACATACTAGCGACTGAATCGAACAGAAGGTTAAATGGTTAGACGAAACGATAATTGTAACTGAGTTGTATTCTATTATATCGTGATGATGTTTATATAGAAATACTCACCAGGTTACTGTTCTTCCGTTATACATACGAGCAAACGAATCGAACAGAAGGTTGAATGGATAGTATATGGGTTGTATTCGATTATGATGTTATGCTGTGTATATAGTTATACACACTACTTCCGTTACACATACTAGCGACTGAATCGAACAGAAGGTTGAATGGTTAGACGAAACGATAATTGTAACTGAGTTGTATTCTATTATATCGTGGTGATGTTTATATAGAAATACTCACCAGGTTACTGTTCTTTCGTTTTCAGATACAAGCGACCGAATCGAGCAGAAGGTCAAATGGATAGATTGAACAATCATCGTATCTGGGTTGTATTCGATTATGTTTATATAGTTATACTCACCAGGTAACTGTTCTTCCGTTACACATACTAGCGACTGAATCGAACAAAAGGTTAAATGGTTAGACGAAACGATAATTGTATCTGAGTTGTATTCGATGATATCGTGATGATGTTCATATAGCAATACTCACCAGGTAACTGTTCTTCCGTTTTACATACAAGTGACCGAATCTAGCAGAAGGTTGAATTCAGTATAGATTGAACAATCATCGTATCTGGGTTGTATTCGATTATGTTTATATAGTTATACTCACCAGGTAACTGTTCTTTCGTTATACATACGAGCGACTGAATTGAACAGAAGGTTGAATGGATAGTATATGGGTTGTATTCGATTATGATGTTATGCTTTGTATATAGTTATACACACTAGGTGACGGTATTCCCGTTTCACATATGAGCGACCGAAACGAACAGAAAGTTGAATGGATAGTCTGAACAATCAATGTATCTGGGTGGTATCCGATTATATCGCAATACTGTATATATAGTGATACTAACCAGGTGACGGTTCTTCCGTTACACATACTAGCGACTGAATCGAACAGAAGGTTAAATGGTTAGACGAAACGATAATTGAAACTGAGTTGTATTCGATTATATCGTGGTGATGTTTATATAGAAATACTCACCAGGTAACTGTTCTTTCTTTTTCACATACAAGCGACCGAATCGAGCAGAAGGTCAAATGGATAGATTGAACAATCATCGTATCTGGGTTGTATTCGATTATGTTTATATAGTTATACTCACCAGGTTACTGTTCTTTCGTTATACATACGAGCAACCGAATCGAACAGAAGGTTGAATGGATAGTATATGGGTTGTATTCGATTATGATGTTATGCTGTGTATATAGTTATACACACTAGGTGACGGTATTCCCGTTTCACATACGAGCGACCGAAACGAACAGAAAGTTGAATGGATAGTCTGAACAATCAATGTATCTGGGTGGTATCCGATTACATCGCAATACTGTATATATAGTGATACTAACCAGGTGACGGTACTTCCGTTACACATACTAGCGACTGATTCGAACAGAAGGTTAAATGGTTAGACAAAACGATAATTGTATCTGAGTTGTATTCGATGATATCGTGATGATGTTTATATAGCAATACTCACCAGGTAACTGTTCTTCCGTTTTACATACAAGCGACCGAATCGAGCAGGAGGTTGAATAGATAGATTGAACAATCATCGTATCTGGGTTGTATTCGATAATGTTTATATAGTTATACTCACCAGGTAACTGTTCTTCCGTTACACATACTAGCGACTGAATCGAACAGAAGGTTAAATGGTTAGACGAAACGATAATTGTATCTGAGTTGTATTCGATGATATCGTGATGATGTTCCTATAGCAATACTCACCAGGTAACTGTTCTTCCGTTTTACATACAAGCGACCGAATCGAGCAGAAGGTTGAATTCAGTATAGATTGCACAATCATCGTATCTGGGTTGTATTCGATTAAGTTTATATAGTTATACTCACCAGGTAACGAGAACGAGATGGCTAGTGGTTGGAGCGTACTTTCAGAGCTCTCTCAGAATATTAATCTAAAGTGTCTGAAATGCAATAGGAAAGTAGCTAAAGGTGTGAAATGTTGTCTGTGTCAGTCAACCCTACATCTTAAATGTGCTAGTGTTGAAGAAAATGCAGATATGACCGAATTCAAGTGCGAGCAATGTGATATACCCGAGGATGATTTCCATGATGCCATGGAAGATATGGCCAACACTGGCAAGTTTAATCCAAAAATGTTTATTTATGTAGTTAAACAAAAAGACAATTTGATTTTTGAATTGAAAGATATAATCCGAATTCTCAATACTCAAATTGAATTATTGAATAAAATCAATTCTTTGACATATTCCGGAAAAAACATCGACAATACCAAGCAAACTATTGATTGCAAAAAAATTGAAGATAACAATTCGATAAAAAGTGTATCGACACATGCACCCAGCGTCAGTAAAAACTCAGGTAATCATCGGAATGAAGAAATACCAAAGATGAATACAAGAAATAAAATTACAACTGGACAGCTGTCCAACGAAATATTAAAATTCGAAACGGAAAGGAAATGCCAAGATGTTATCAACTTAGCATCGCTGGATAGATCGCCTCCGATGGATAATTTAGCATCAAATGAATCGAATACGTGGACAGAGGTGAGGAAAAAGAAACATAGTAATAGAAGGAGAATAGTTGGAAACAATCGAGAAGATACTGTAAAAGGTGTACCAAAACAGGTTGAATTACATGTCTACAGGGTGGTTAAAGATACATCTATTGAATCTTTCACTGATTCAGTGATAAAAAATTTCCCAGAAGCTGAATGTGAATCGCTGAACTCTAAACATCCTGATTCGTACAAGTCGTTCAAAGTTAGAATTCTAGAAGAAAATTTTGAAAAATCGATGAACCCGAAATTGTGGCCATATGGGTCCTGTATTTCCCGTTTTTTAGACTTCAGCAAGAGAAGAAACCAAAGGATGAAAGATCGAGAAACTCATCAAACTCTATATTCAAACCCAGTCTGCTCTTGGTGAATGTGGGTAGCCTCAATATATCTAAAATTATCCTTTTATATGATGATATCAATAAATACCCTTCTTTAGATATTTTATGCATAGTTGAAACGGGTTTGAAAGAAGAGGAAGTGAACTTTTGTCATATAGAAGGTTACAAATTAATAAACTATTATTGTAGGCGGACTAAAAAATGTGGAGGACTAGGTATCTGGGTAAAAGATGAAATGAATGCGAAAAAGGAGACAGTTAACATCTCTGCCATAGAACAAGATTTCGAATACTGTATTATATCGATGAAAACAAATAATACCAAAACAGTTTTTTTGAATGTATACAGGTCACCATCTGGAAATGTCTCAACATTTTTTGATAAACTGACGGAGGTTTGAAGGTAGAGTTTGATGAGTTTCTCGATCTTTCATCCTTTGGTTTCTTCTCTTGCTGAAGTCTAAAAAACGGGAAATACAGGACCCATATGGCCACAATTTCGGGTTCATCGATTTTTCAAAATTTTCTTCTAGAATTCTAACTTTGAACGACTTGTACGAATCAGGATGTTTAGAGTTCAGCGATTCACATTCAGCTTCTGGGAAATTTTTTATCACTGAATCAGTGAAAGATTCAATAGATGTATCTTTAACCACCCTGTAGACATGTAATTCAACCTGTTTTGGTACACCTTTTACAGTATCTTCTCGATTGTTTCCAACTATTCTCCTTCTATTACTATGTTTCTTTTTCCTCACCTCTGTCCACGTATTCGATTCATTTGATGCTAAATTATCCATCGGAGGCGATCTATCCAGCGATGCTAAGTTGATAACATCTTGGCATTTCCTTTCCGTTTCGAATTTTAATATTTCGTTGGACAGCTGTCCAGTTGTAATTTTATTTCTTGTATTCATCTTTGGTATTTCTTCATTCCGATGATTACCTGAGTTTTTACTGACGCTGGGTGCATGTGTCGATACACTTTTTATCGAATTGTTATCTTCAATTTTTTTGCAATCAATAGTTTGCTTGGTATTGTCGATGTTTTTTCCGGAATATGTCAAAGAATTGATTTTATTCAATAATTCAATTTGAGTATTGAGAATTCGGATTTTATCTTTCAATTCAAAAATCAAATTGTCTTTTTGTTTAACTACATAAATAAATATTTTTGGATTAAACTTGCCAGTGTTGGCCATATCTTCCATGGCATCATGGAAATCATCCTCGGGTATATCACATTGCTCGCACTTGAATTCGGTCATATCTGCATTTTCTTCAACACTAGCACATTTAAGATGTAGGGTTGACTGACACAGACAACATTTCACACCTTTAGCTACTTTCCTATTGCATTTCAGACACTTTAGATTAATATTCTGAGAGAGCTCTGAAAGTACGCTCCAACCACTAGTAACCACTCAGTAATGAAGGTCTGTGTTGTGTTTTGGATAATTGTATAGCTGATCATCGTTCTGTTTATTTGGAATTAGATGAAAATAGCTTTGTAAGTAGCAAATCTAAGTATCGTAGAAGTTTCAATGCAGTTAATGTTGAACGATTTGAAAGGGTTTTGGTTGAGGAGGACTGGGAGCCTCTATATTGTATCGAAGACTTGAATTCAGCTGTTGAGTATTTCTATTCAATTATTCTGTATTATTTCAATCTTCACTCTCCTGAAAGGAAATATTACAGTAAACGTACACCTAATAAGAAATGGGTAAATGAAGAGGTCATAAGATCAAGCACTAATCTTAAAGACCTGAGCATTTTATGTAAAAGATTTCCTGTTCTTGAACCAGCTTATCGAGAATCAAAAAGAAAACACACTGATTTGATATCCAAGGTTAAAGAAGAATATTACCAAAATAAAATATTCAATTCTAGCAATCCATCTAGAACTGCTTGAAAAGTGATAGATGAAATATCAAATAAAAATAAAAAACACGTAAACCTAGAAATAAGAGTAGAGGATCAAGAAATACGTGATCCCCACTTGGTTGCCTCATCTTTCAACGGTTTTTTTACAGATGCTTCGAAAAAAATAATTAAAAATTTGACCAACAAAAATAAAACTCAGGTATTAGATTGTAGAGTCATCCGATATGATTCATTTTACTTAACCCCTTATGGAGAAGATGAATTGGAAATACTTCTCAAAACTAAATTGAAAAATAAAAGTTCATCAGGCTCTGATGATATACCTATGTTTTTAGTGAAAAAAATAATACCTTTTGTAAAAAAGCCACTTACTCACCTGGTGAATATATCATTCACTTCAGGTACGTTTCCAACCTGTTTGAAAGTGGGTAAGATTATTCCAATATTTAAAAAAAAGGATCGATTATTACTTGAAAACTATAGACCAGTAACGGTCCCTCTCTCAGTTTCCAGAATTTTTGAATATGCTTTTTTATCACGTCTTGATGATTTCTTAGATAAATTTAAAATATTAACAAAAAAACAACATGGGTTTCGTGCAGGAAAATCTATTGATACCGCAATTCACTCCTTTTATAGTCAGATTATCAAATGTATTGAGGCCGCCGAGTGTCCTGTTGGGATCTTCTGTGATCTCAGCAGGGCATTCGACTGTGTCAATCATGATACTTTGCTATCGAAGCTGTATGACTCTGGAATAAGAGGACAACCTTTAAGCTGGATATCATCTTTTTTGAAGTATAGAAAACAATTCGTCCAATTACAATATACAGATCTGACTGAAATTAAAAAATATAACTCAGACTTCTCTTCTGGTGTTCCACAAGGTACTGTGCTGGGACCTTGCCAATTTTTGCTATATGTAAATAGCCTTGATTTATTTCTGAAAAATCAGTTTTTCACAATGTATGCAGATGATTTATCGTTAATTATCTCAAATCCGTTAGCGATAAATATTGGAACAGATATTACAAATCTATTAGAAAATACACGTGAGTGGTTTGATGAACATCAATTATTTTTCAATGCCGAAAAAACTCAATTAGCGACATTTTATAACCGACAAAAAGTATGTGATCCACTGAATATATCTATTAACAACTGTATGGTACGACACAGTGTAGAGGCGATCAGTTTTTTGGGGATGAAGATAGATCCAACTCTCACTTGGAAACCACATTGTGAAACATTGATTTCAAAACTTAATTCAATCCATTACCTTTTCAAAAATGTTAAATGTGTTCTAACTAGAAGACAAATAATGAATTTATATTATGCACAAGTAGAATCCCGCATTAGATTTGGTATTTGTCTTTGGGGTAACTCCACTCTAGCAGCAAATGTGTTTATTTCACAAAAGCGCATCATCCGATGTATTGCTGGAGTGAAATATAATCATTCTTGTAGAAACATTTTTACAGAGTTTAGGGTATTAACGCTCACTTCATTATATATTTTAGAATCGTCTATACACATTTTTAAAAATAAAAATAGCTTCAAACTGAATGAAGATATGCATCCAATGAATACCAGAAATAAAAATGATTTTAGTGTGCCATTTGCAAAAATGGGTTTAAGCTATAACTCACCCGAATACATGGGGTTGCGTATTTTTAATAAGTTACCTGGAACGATTAAAAATATTGTCAGATTTACGGAATTCAGGAAAACTCTCAAGGAATTTTTGATAGATAAGTGCTTCTACCATCTGTCTGAGTACTTTGAATAATTTGTCAATTTGTCTTTAATATTACCCAGTATTTATATACTTAGTTTGTGATATATTTATTATTTTTTAAATCTATATGTGTTAGTATTCGTTTATATATGTATGTATACATCTTTTTGTGTATATTTGACTATTGCTATATTACTAAACTGTAATCTTTGGCAAAATAAATGATATCTATCTATCTATCTATCTATCTAACTGTTCTTCCGTTATACATACGAGCGACTGAATTGAACAGAAGGTTGAATGGATAGTATATGGGTTGTATTCGATTATGATGTTATGCTGTGTATATAGTTATACACACTAGGTGACGGTTTTCTTGTTTTACATACGAGCGACCGAAACGAACAGAAAGTTGAATAGTCTGAACAATCAATGTATCAGGGTGGTATCCGATTATATCGCAATACTGTATATATAGTGATACATACCAGGTGACGGTACTTCCGTTACACATACTAGCGACTGAATCGAACAGAAGGTTAAATGGTTAGACGAAACGATAATTGTAACTGAGTTGTATTCTATTATATCGTGGTGATGTTTATATAGAAATACTCACCAGGTCACTGTTCTTCCGTTATACATACGAGCAACCGACTCGAACAGAAGGTTGAATGGATAGTATCTGGGTTGTATTCGATTATGATGTTATGCTGAGTATATAGTTAAACACACTAGGTGACGGTATTCCCGTTTCACATACGAGCGACCGAAACGAACAGAAAGTTGAATGGATAGTCTGAACAATCAATGTATCTGGGTGGTATCCGATTATATCGCAATACTGTATATATAGTGATACTAACCAGGTGACGGTACTTCCGTTATACATACTAGCGACTGAATCGAACAGAAGGTTAAATGGTTAGACGAAACGATAATTGAAACTGAGTTGTATTCGATTATATCGTGGTGATGTTTATATAGAAATACTCACCAGGTAACTGTTCTTTCGTTTTCACATACAAGCGACCGAATCGAGCAGAAGGTCGAATGGATAGATTGAACAATCATCGTATCTGGGTTGTATTCGATTATGTTTATATAGTTATACTCACCAGGCAACTGTTCTTCCGTTACACATACTAGCGACTGAATCGAACAGAAGGTTAAATGGTTAGACGAAACGATAATTGAAACTGGGTTGTATTCTATTATATCGTGGTGATGTTTATATAGAAATACTCACCAGGTTACTGTTCTTCCGTTATACATACGAACAACCGAATCGAACAGAAGGTTGAATGGATAGTATATGGGTTGTATTCGATTATGATGTTATGCTGTGTATATAGTTATACACACTAGGTGACGGTATTCCCGTTTTACATACGAGCAACCGAAACGAACAGAAAGTTGAATGGATAGTCTGAACAATCAATGTATCTGGGTGGTATCCGATTATATCGCAATACTGTATATATA
Source organism: Chrysomela aeneicollis (assembly GCA_029955515.1). Lineage (NCBI taxonomy): Eukaryota > Metazoa > Arthropoda > Insecta > Coleoptera > Chrysomelidae > Chrysomela > Chrysomela aeneicollis. The sequence continues at coordinate 26,223,646 of JARUHQ010000003.1, forward strand.
GTGATACATACCAGGTGACGATACTTCCGTTACACATACTAGCGACTGAATCGAACAGAAGGTCAAATGGTTAGACGAAACGATAATTTTAACTGAGTTGTATTCTATTATATCGTGGTGATGTTTATATAGTTATACTCACCAGGTAACTGTTCTTCCGTTACACATACTAGCGACTGAATCGAACAGAAGGTTAAATGGTTAGACGAAACGATAATTGTAACTTAGTTGTATTCTATTATATCGTGGTGATGTTTATATAGAAATACTCACCAGGTAACTGTTCTTTCGTTTTCACATACAAGCGACCGAATCGAGCAGAAGGTCAAATGGATAGATTGAACAATCATCGTATCTGGGTTGTATTCGATTATGTTTATATAGTTATACTCACCAGGTAACTGTTCTTCCGTTACACATACTAGCGACTGAATCGAACAGAAGGTTAAATGTTTAGACGAAACGATAATTGAAACTGAGTTGTATTCGATTATATCGTGGTGATGTTTATATAGAAATACTCACCAGGTAACTGTTCTTTCGTTTTCACATACAAGCGACCGAATCGAGCAGAAGGTCAAATGGATAGATTGAACAATCATCGTATCTGGGTTGTATTCGATTATGTTTATATAGTTATACTCACCAGGTGACTGTTCTTCCGTTACACATACGAGCGACTGAATTGAACAGAAGGTTGAATGGATAGTATATGGGTTGTATTCGATTATGATGTTATGCTGTGTATATAGTTATACACACTAGGTGACGGTATTCTTGTTTTACATAAGAGCGACCGAAACGAACAGAAAGTTGAATGGATAGTCTGAACAATCAATGTATCAGGGTGGTATCCGATTATATCGCAATACTGTATATATTGTGATACTAACCAGGTAACTGTTCTTCCGTTACACATACTAGCGTCTGAATCGAACAGAAGGTTAAATGGTTAGACGAAACGATAATTGAAACTGAGTTGTATTCTATTATATCGTGGTGATGTTTATATAGAAATACTCACCAGGTTACTGTTCTTCCGTTATACATACGAGCAACCGAATCGAACAGGAGGTTGAATGGATAGTATATGGGTTGTATTCGATTATGATGTTATGCTGTGTATATAGTTATACACACTAGGTGACGGTATTCCCGTTTTACATACGAGCGACCGAAACGAACAGAAAGTTGAATGGATAGTCTGAACAATCAATGTATCTGGGTGGTATCCGATTATATCGCAATACTGTATATATAGTGATACTAACCAGGTAACTGTTCTTCCGTTACACATACTAGCGACTGAATCGAACAGAAGGTTAAATGGTTAGACGAAACGATAATTGAAACTGAGTTGTATTCTATTATATCGTGGTGATGTTTATATAGAAATACTCACCAGGTTACTGTTCTTCCGTTATACATACGAGCAACCGAATCGAACAGAAGGTTGAATGGATAGTATATGGGTTGTATTCGATTATGATGTTATGCTGTGTATATGGTTATACACACTAGGTGACGGTATTCCCGTTTCACATACGAGCGACCGAAACGAACAGAAAGTTGAATGGATAGTCTGAACAATCAATGTATCTGGGTGTTATCCGATTATATCGCAATACTGTATATATAGTGATACTTACCAGGTGACGGTACTTCCGTTACACATACTAGCGACTAAATCGAACAGAAGGTTAAATGGTTAGACAAAACGATAATTGTATCTGAGTTGTATTCGATGATATCGTGATGATGTTTATATAGCAATGTTCACCAGGTAACTGTTCTTCCGTTTTACATACAAGCGACCGAATCGAGCAGGAGGTTGAATAAATAGATTGAACAATCATCGTTTCTGGGTTGTATTCGATAATGTTTATATAGTTATACTCACCAGGTAACTGTTCTTCCGTTACACATACTAGCGACTGAATCGAACAGAAGGTTAAATGGTTAGACGAAACGATAATTGTATCTGAGTTGTATTCGATTATATCGTGGTGATGTTTATATAGAAATACTCACCAGGTAACTGTTCTTTCGTTTTCACATACAAGCGACCGAATCGAGCAGAAGGTCAAATGGATAGATTGAACAATCATCGTATCTGGGTTGTATTCGATTATGTTTATATAGTTATACTCACCAGGTAACTGTTCTTCCGTTACACATACTAGCGACTGAATCGAACAGAAGGTTAAATGGTTAGACGAAACGATAATTGAAACTGAGTTGTATTCGATTATATCGTGGTGATGTTTATATAGAAATACTCACCAGGTAACTGTTCTTTCGTTTTCACATACAAGCGACCGAATCGAGCAGAAGGTCAAATGGATAGATTGAACAATCATCGTATCTGGGTTGTATTCGATTATGTTTATATAGTTATACTCACCAGGTGACTGTTCTTCCGTTACACATACGAGCGACTGAATTGAACAGAAGGTTGAATGGATAGTATATGGGTTGTATTCGATCATGATGTTATGCTGTGTATATAGTTATACACACTAGGTGACGGTATTCTTGTTTTACATAAGAGCGACCGAAACGAACAGAAAGTTGAATGGATAGTCTGAACAATCAATGTATCAGGGTGGTATCCGATTATATCGCAATACTGTATATATAGTGATACATACCAGGTGACGGTACTTCCGTTACACATACTAGCGACTGAATCGAACAGAAGGTTAAATGGTTAGACGAAACGATAATTGTAACTGAGTTGTATTCTATTATATCGTGGTGATGTTTATATAGAAATACTCACCAGGTTACTGTTCTTCCGTTATACATACGAGCAACCGAATCGAACAGGAGGTTGAATGGATAGTATATGGGTTGTATTCGATTATGATGTTATGCTGTGTATATAGTTATACACACTAGGTGACGGTATTCCCGTTTTACATACGAGCGACCGAAACGAACAGAAAGTTGAATGGATAGTCTGAACAATCAATGTATCTGGGTGGTATCCGATTATATTGCAATACTGTATATATAGTGATACTAACCAGGTGACGGTACTTCCGTTACACATACTAGCGACTGAATCGAACAGAAGGTTAAATGGTTAGACGAAACGATAATTGTAACTGAGTTGTATTCTATTATATCGTGGTGATGTTTATATAGAAATACTCACCAGGTTACTGTTCTTTCGTTTTCACATACAAGCGACCGAATCGAGCAGAAGGTCAAATGGATAGATTGAACAATCATCGTATCTGGGTTGTATTCGATTATGTTTATATAGTTATACTCATCAGGTAACTGTTCTTTCGTTACACATACTAGCGACTGAATCGAACAGAAGGTTAAATGGTTAGACGAAACGATAATTGAAACTGAGTTGTATTCTATTATATCGTGGTGATGTTTATATAGAAATACTCACCAGGTTACTGTTCTTCCGTTATACATACGAGCAACCGAATCGAACGGAAGGTTGAATGGATAGTATATGGGTTGTATTCGATTATGATGTTATGCTGTGTATATAGTTATACACACTAGGTGACGGTATTCCCGTTTCACATACGAGCGACCGAAACGAACAGAAAGTTGAATGGATAGTCTGAACAATCAATTTATCTGGGTGGTATCCGATTATATCGCAATACTGTATATATAGTGATACTTACCAGGTGACGGTACTTCCGTTACACATCTCAAAATCATCTATTCAAAAAGACGAACTTACCCTTCAGATCTCCTTTATGAAGAATCAGGCGTTCTAGACGTCAGACAACTCTTTGCACAAAATATTATTTGTCATTATCATCAAAATAAAACAAATAACCAGATTGTCTCTCACAGATACGAAACAAGACAAAAAGGCAGCTATGTAGTCCCGTTCATGAAAAAAGCACTCGGACAGAAGTCTTATGAATTTGTTGCCCCAAAACTCTATAATGTCATACCCAAGGAACTGAAAGAGATCATCAACATTCATGTCTTCAAAAAAAGATTGAAATATTACATCATCGCAAACCCACGTAATCTTTTCACTAATTTGCTTGAAAATGTATAAGTTCCCGTTCCTCCTTCCTCCCGCAAATAGTAATATTTAGCTTTAAGATAATTTTACATATCGACAGACGTTTATATGTTCATTGTTCCGCCTATTCTTTTATCATAATTGTGTTATATTATTACAATAAATTTTTATCATACCTACTTACAATTGAATTTTTAATTATTTTATTATTGTATTTATTTACTGTCAATGTCTTTCTTGAACTTGAAACAAGTGTTCAATCACTTATCAAGATTACTTTATTCACATAATATTTATCCTTAGTCTTATATTGTATTTTGTATTGAATTGTATTATTGTATTGTTGGAAACGAATGTTTGTGAATAAATAACAATAACAATAACAATAACATACTAGCGACTGAATCGAACAGAAGGTCAAATGGTTAGACAAAACGATAATTGTATCTGAGTTGTATTCGATGATATCGTGATGATGTTTATATAGCAATACTCACCAGGTAACTGTTCTTCCGTTTTACATACAAGCGACCGAATCGAGCAGGAGGTTGAATAGATAGATTGAACAATCATCGTATCTGGGTTGTATTCGATAATGTTTATATAGTTATACTCACCAGGTAACTGTTCTTCCGTTACACATACTAGCGACTGAATCGAACAGAAGGTTAAATGGTTAGACCAAACGATAATTGTATCTGAGTTGTATTCGATTATATCGTGGTGATGTTTATATAGAAATACTCACCAGGTAACTGTTCTTTCGTTTTCACATACAAGCGACCGAATCGAGCAGAAGGTCAAATGAATAAATTGAACAATCATCGTATCTGGGTTGTATTCGATAATGTTTATATAGTTATACTCACCAGGTAACTGTTCTTCCGTTACACATACTAGCGACTGAATCGAACAGAAGGTTAAATGGTTAGACGAAACGATAATTGTATCTGAGTTGTATTCGATTATATCGTGGTGATGTTTATTTAGAAATACTCACCAGGTAACTGTTCTTTCGTTTTCACATACAAGCGACCGAATCGAACAGAAGGTCAAATGGATAGATTGAACAATCATCGTATCTGGGTTGTATTCGATTATGTTTATACAGTTATACTCACCAGGTAACTGTTCTTCCGTTACACATACTAGCGACTGAATTGAACAGAAGGTTGAATGGATAGACTAAACAATGATCCTATCTGGGGTTGTATTCGATTATATCGTGATGATGTTTATATAGAAATACTCACCAGGTAACTGTTCTCTCGTTTTTACATACAAGCGACCGAATCGAACAGAAGGTCAAATGGATAGATTGAACAATCATCGTATCTGGGTTGTATTCGATTATGTTTATATAGTTATACTCACCAGGTAACTGTTCTTCCGTTACACATACGAGCGACTGAATTGAACAGAAGGTTGAATGGATAGTATATGGGTTGTATTCGATTATGATGTTATGCTGTGTATATAGTTATACACACTAGGTGACGGTATTCTTGTATTACATACGAGCGACCGAAACGAACAGAAAGTTGAATGGATAGTCTGAACAATCAATGTATCAGGGTGGTATCCGATTATATCGCAATACTGTATATATAGTGATACATACCAGGTGACGGTACTTCCGTAACACATACTAGCGACTGAATCGAACAGAAGGTTGAATGGTTAGACGAAACGATAATTGTAACTGAGTTGTATTCTATTATATCGTGGTGATGTTTATATAGAAATACTCACCAGGTTACTGTTCTTCCGTTATACATACGAGCAACCGAATCGAACAGAAGGTTGAATGGATAGTATATGGGTTGTATTCGATTATGATGTTATGCTGTGTATATACTTATACACACTAGGTGATGGTATTCCTGTTTTACATACGAGCGACCGAAACGAACAGAAAGTTGAATGGATAGTCTGAACAATCAATGTATCTGGGTGGTATCCGATTATATCGCAATACTGTATATATAGTGATACTAACCAGGTGACGGTACTTCCGTTACACATACTAGCGACTGAATCGAACAGAAGGTTAAATGGTTTGACGAAACGATAATTGTAACTGAGTTGTATTCTATTATATCGTGGTGATGTTTATATAGAAATATTCACCAGGTTACTGTTCTTTCGTTTTCACATACAAGCGACCGAATCGAGCAGAAGGTCAAATGGATAGATTGAACAATCATCGTATCTGGGTTGTATTCGAATATGTTTATATAGTTATACTCACCAGGTAACTGTTCTTCCGATACACATACTAGCGACTGAATCGAACAGAAGGTTAAATGGTTAGACGAAACGATAATTGAAACTGAGTTGTATTCTATTATATCGTGGTGATGTTTATATAGAAATACTCACCAGGTTACTGTTTTTCCGTTATACATACGAGCAACCGAATCGAACAGAAAGTTGAATGGATAGTCTGAACAATCAATTTATCTGGGTGGTATCCGATTATATCGCAATACTGTATATATAGTGATACTTACCAGGTGACGGTACTTCCGTTACACATCTCAAAATCATCTATTCAAAAAGACGAACTTACCCTTCAGATCTCCTTTATGAAGAATCAGGCGTTCTAGACGTCAGACAACTCTTTGCACAAAATATTATTTGTCATTATCATCAAAATAAAACAAATAACCAGATTGTCTCTCACAGATACGAAACAAGACAAAAAGGCAGCTATGTAGTCCCGTTCATGAAAAAAGCACTCGGACAGAAGTCTTATGAATTTGTTGCCCCAAAACTCTATAATGTCATACCCAAGGAACTGAAAGAGATCATCAACATTCATGTCTTCAAAAAAAGATTGAAATATTACATCATCGCAAACCCACGTAATCTTTTCACTAATTTGCTTGAAAATGTATAAGTTCCCGTTCCTCCTTCCTCCCGCGAATAGTAATATTTAGCTTTAAGATAATTTTACATATCGACAGACGTTTATATGTTCATTGTTCCGCCTATTCTTTTATCATAATTGTGTTATATTATTACAGTAAATTTTTATCATACCTACTTACAATTGAATTTTTAATTATTTTATTATTGTATTTATTTACTGTCAATGTCTTTCTTGAACTTGAAACAAGTGTTCAATCACTTATCAAGATTACTTTATTCACATAATATTTATCCTTAGTCTTATATTGTATTTTGTATTGAATTGTATTATTGTATTGTTGGAAACGAATGTTTGTGAATAAATAACAATAACAATAACAATAACATACTAGCGACTGAATCGAACAGAAGGTCAAATGGTTAGACAAAACGATAATTGTATCTGAGTTGTATTCGATGATATCGTGATGATGTTTATATAGCAATACTCACCAGGTAACTGTTCTTCCGTTTTACATACAAGCGACCGAATCGAGCAGGAGGTTGAATAGATAGATTGAACAATCATCGTATCTGGGTTGTATTCGATAATGTTTATATAGTTATACTCACCAGGTAACTGTTCTTCCGTTACACATACTAGCGACTGAATCGAACAGAAGGTTAAATGGTTAGACGAAACGATAATTGTATCTGAGTTGTATTCGATTATATCGTGGTGATGTTTATATAGAAATACTCACCAGGTAACTGTTCTTTCGTTTTCACATACAAGCGACCGAATCGAGCAGAAGGTCAAAAGAATAAATTGAACAATCATCGTATCTGGGTTGTATTCGATAATGTTTATATAGTTATACTCACCAGGTAACTGTTCTTCCGTTACACATACTAGCGACTGAATCGAACAGAAGGTTAAATGGTTAGACGAAACGATAATTGTATCTGAGTTGTATTCGATTATATCGTGGTGATGTTTATTTAGAAATACTCACCAGGTAACTGTTCTTTCGTTTTCACATACAAGCGACCGAATCGAACAGAAGGTCAAATGGATAGATTGAACAATCATCGTATCTGGGTTGTATTCGATTATGTTTATACAGTTATACTCACCAGGTAACTGTTCTTCCGTTACACATACTAGCGACTGAATTGAACAGAAGGTTGAATGGATAGACTAAACAATGATCCTATCTGGGGTTGTATTCGATTATATCGTGATGATGTTTATATAGAAATACTCACCAGGTAACTGTTCTCTCGTTTTCACATACAAGCGACCGAATCGAACAGAAGGTCAAATGGATAGATTGAACAATCATCGTATCTGGGTTGTATTCGATTATGTTTATATAGTTATACTCACCAGGTAACTGTTCTTCCGTTACACATACGAGCGACTGAATTGAACAGAAGGTTGAATGGATAGTATATGGGTTGTATTCGATTATGATGTTATGCTGTGTATATAGTTATACACACTAGGTGACGGTATTCTTGTATTACATACGAGCGACCGAAACGAACAGAAAGTTGAATGGATAGTCTGAACAATCAATGTATCAGGGTGGTATCCGATTATATCGCAATACTGTATATATAGTGATACATACCAGGTGACGGTTCTTCCGTAACACATACTAGCGACTGAATCGAACAGAAGGTTGAATGGTTAGACGAAACGATAATTGTAACTGAGTTGTATTCTATTATATCGTGGTGATGTTTATATAGAAATACTCACCAGGTTACTGTTCTTCCGTTATACATACGAGCAACCGAATCGAACAGAAGGTTGAATGGATAGTATATGGGTTGTATTCGATTATGATGTTATGCTGTGTATATAGTTATACACACTAGGTGATGGTATTCCTGTTTTACATACGAGCGACCGAAACGAACAGAAAGTTGAATGGATAGTCTGAACAATCAATGTATCTGGGTGGTATCCGATTATATCGCAATACTGTATATATAGTGATACTAACCAGGTGACGGTACTTCCGTTACACATACTAGCGACTGAATCGAACAGAAGGTTAAATGGTTTGACGAAACGATAATTGTAACTGAGTTGTATTCTATTATATCGTGGTGATGTTTATATAGAAATACTCACCAGGTTACTGTTCTTTCGTTTTCACATACAAGCGACCGAATCGAGCAGAAGGTCAAATGGATAGATTGAACAATCATCGTATCTGGGTTGTATTCGATTATGTTTATATAGTTATACTCACCAGGTAACTGTTCTTCCGATACACATACTAGCGACTGAATCGAACAGAAGGTTAAATGGTTAGACGAAACGATAATTGAAACTGAGTTGTATTCTATTATATCGTGGTGATGTTTATATAGAAATACTCACCAGGTTACTGTTCTTCCGTTATACATACGAGCAACCGAATCGAACAGAAGGTTGAATGGATAGTATATGGGTTGTATTCGATTATGATGTTATGCTGTGTATATAGTTATACACACTAGGTGACGGTATTCCCGTTTCACATACGAGCGACCGAAACGAACAGAAAGTTGAATGGATAGTCTGAACAATCAATGTATCTGGGTGGTATCCGATTATATCGCAATACTGTATATATAGTGATACTTACCAGGTGACGGTACTTCCGTTACACATACTAGCGACTGAATCGAACAGAAGGTTAAATGGTTAGACAAAACGAAAATTGTATCTGAGTTGTATTCGATGATATCGTGATGAAGTTTATATAGCAATACTCACCAGGTAACTGTTCTTCCGTTTTACATACAAGCGACCGAATCGAGCAGGAGGTTGAATAGATAGATTGAACAATCATCGTATCTGGGTTGTATTCGATAATGTTTATATAGTTATACTCACCAGGTAACTGTTCTTCCGTTACACATACTAGCGACTGAATCGAACAGAAGGTTAAATGGTTAGACGAAACGATAATTGTATCTGAGTTGTATTCGATTATATCGTGGTGATGTTTATATAGAAATACTCACCAGGGAACTGTTCTTTCGTTTTCACATACAAGCGACCGAATCGAGCAGAAGGTCGAATGGATAGATTGAACAATCATCGTATCTGGGTTGTATTCGATTATGTTTATATAGTTATACTCACCAGGTAACTGTTCATCCGTTACACATACTAGCGACTGAATCGAACAGAAGGTTAAATGGTTAGACGAAACGATAATTGAAACTGAGTTGTATTAGATTATATCGTGGTGATGTTTATATAGAAATACTCACCAGGTAACTGTTCTTTCGTTTTCACATACAAGCGACCGAATCGAGCAGAAGGTCAAATGGATAGATTGAACAATCATCGTATCTGGGTTGTATTCGATTATAATAATAATAATAATAATAATAATAATAATGTTTATTTACATCTTTGACTTACAATATCAATGTATTACTTTCAATATATATAAAAAAACATCGAAGATCCCACAAAAGCCGAAGCTGCGCGTGGGGTTATGTTTATATAGTTATACTCACCAGGTAACTGTTCTTCCGTTACACATACGAGCGACTGAATTGAACAGAAGGTTGAATGGATAGTATATGGGTTGATATGATGTTATGCTGTGTATATAGTTATACATACTAGGTGACGGTATTCTTGTTTCACATACGAGCGACCGAAACGAACAGAAAGTTGAATGGATAGTCTGAACAATCAATGTATCAGGGTGGTATCCGATTATATCGCAATACTGAATATATAGTGATACATACCAGGTGACGGTACTTCCGTTACACATACTAGCGACTGAATCGAACAGAAGGTTAAATGGTTAGACGAAACGATAATTGTAACTGAGTTGTATTCTATTATATCGTGGTGATGTTTATATAGAAATACTCACCAGGTTACTGTTCTTCTGTTATACATACGAGCAACCGAATCGAACAGAAGGTTGAATGGATAGTATATGGGTTGTATTCGATTATGATGTTATGCTGTGTATATAGTTATACACACTAGGTGACGGTATTCCCGTTTTACATACGAGCGACCGAAACGAACAGAAAGTTGAATGGATAGTCTGAACAATCAATGTATCTGGGTGGTATCCGATTATATCGCAATACTGTATATATAGTGATACTAACCAGGTGACAGTACTTCCGTTACACATACTAGCGACTGAATCGAACATAAGGTTGAATGGTTAGACGAAACGATAATTGTAACTGAGTTGTATTCTATAATATCGTGGTGATGTTTATATAGAAATACTCACCAGGTTACTGTTCTTTCGTTTCCACATACAAGCGACCGAATCGAGCAGAAGGTCAAATGGATAGATTGAACAATCATCGTATCTGGGTTGTATTCGATTATGTTTATATAGTTATACTCACCAGGTAACTGTTCTTCCGTTACACATACTAGCGACTGAATCGAACAGAAGGTTAAATGGTTAGACGAAACGATAATTGAAACTGAGTTGTATTCTATTATATCGTGGTGATGTTTATATAGAAATACTCACCAGGTTACTGTTCTTCCGTTATACATACGAGCAACCGAATCGAACAGAAGGTTGAATGGATGGTATATGGGTTGTATTCGATTATGATGTTATGCTGTGTATATAGTTATATACACTAGGTGACGGTATTCCCGTTTCACATACGAGCGACCGAAACGAACAGAAAGTTGAATGGATAGTCTGAACAATCAATGTATCTGGTTGGTATCCGATTATATCGCAATACTGTATATATAGTGATACTTACCAGATGACGGTACTTCCGTTACACATACTAGCGACTGAATCGAACAGAAGGTTGGATGGTCAGACAAAACGATAATTGTATCTGAGTTGTATTCGATGATATCGTGATGATGTTTATATAGCAATACTCACCAGGTAACTGTTCTTCCGTTTTACATACAAGCGACCGAATCGAGCAGGAGGTTGAATAAATAGATTGAACAATCATCGTATCTGGGTTGTATTCGATAATGTTAATATAGTTATACTCACCAGGTAACTGTTCTTCCGTTACACATACTAGCGACTGAATCGAACAGAAGGTTAAATGGTTAGACGAAACGATAATTGTATCTGAGTTGTATTCGATTATATCGTGGTAATGTTTATATAGAAATACTCACCAGGTAACTGTTCTTTCGTTTTCACATACAAGCGACCGAATCGAGCAGAAGGTCAAGTGGATAGATTGAACAATCATCGTATCTGGGTTGTATTCGATTATGTTTATATGGTTATACTCACCAGGTAACTGTTCTTCCGTTACACATACTAGCGACTGAATCGAACAGAAGGTTAAATGGTTAGACGAAACGATAATTGAAACTGAGTTGTATTCGATTATATCGTGGTGATGTTTATATAGAAATACTCACCAGGTAACTGTTCTTTCGTTTTCACATACAAACGACCGAATCGAGCAGAAGGTCAAATGGATAGATTGAACAATCATCGTATCTGGGTTGTATTCGATTATGTTTATATAGTTATACTCACCAGGTTACTGTTCTTCCGTTATACATACGAGCAACCGAATCGAACAGAAGGTTGAATGGATAGTATATGGGTTGTATTCGATTATGATGTTATGCTGTGTATATAGTTATACACACTAGGTGACGGTATTCCCGTTTTACATACGAGCGACCGAAACGAACAGAAAGTTGAATGGATAGTCTGAACAATCAATGTATCTGGGTGGTATCCGATTATATCGCAATACTGTATATATAGTGATACTAACCAGGTGACGGTACTTCCGTTACACATACTAGCGACTGAATCGAACAGAAGGTTAAATGGTTAGACGAAACGATAATTGTAACTGAGTTGTATTCTATTATATCGTGGTGATGTTTATATAGAAATACTCACCAGGTTACTGTTCTTTCGTTTCCACATACAAGCGACCGAATCGAGCAGAAGGTCAAATGGATAGATTGAACAATCATCGTATCTGGGTTGTATTCGATTATGTTTATATAGTTATACTCACCAGGTAACTGTTTTTCCGTTACACAAACTAGCGACTGAATCGAACAGAAGGTTAAATGGTTAGACGAAACGATAATTGAAACTGAGTTGTATTCTATTATATCGTGGTGATGTTTATATAGAAATACTCACCAGGTTACTGTTCTTCCGTTACACATACGAGCAACCGAATCGAACAGAAGGTTGAATGGATGGTATATGGGTTGTATTCGATTATGATGTTATGCTGTGTATATAGTTATACACACTAGGTGACGGTATTCCCGTTTCACATACGAGCGACCGAAACGAACAGAAAGTTGAATGGATAGTCTGAACAATCAATGTATCTGGTTGGTATCCGATTATATCGCAATACTGTATATATAGTGATACTTATCAGGTGACGGTACTTCCGTTACACATACTAGCGACTGAATCGAACAGAAGGTTAAATGGTTACACAAAACGATAATTGTATCTGAGTTGTATTCGATGATATCGTGATGATGTTTATATAGCAATACTCACCAGGTAACTGTTCTTCCGTTTTACATACAAGCGACTGAATCGAAGAGAAGGTTAAATGGTTAGACGAAACGATAATTGTATCTGAGTTGTATTCGATTATATCGTGGTAATGTTTATATAGAAATACTCACCAGGTAACTGTTCTTTCGTTTTCACATACAAGCGACCGAATCGAGCAGAAGGTCAAGTGGATAGATTGAACAATCATCGTATCTGGGTTGTATTCGATTATGTTTATATAGTTATACTCACCAGGTTACTGTTCTTCCGTTACACATACTAGCGACTGAATCGAACAGAAGGTTAAATGGTTAGACGAAACGATAATTGAAACTGAGTTGTATTCGATTATATCGTGGTGATGTTTATATAGAAATACTCACCAGGTAACTGTTCTTTCGTTTTCACATACAAGCGACCGAATCGAGCAGAAGGTCAAATGGATAGATTGAACAATCATCGTATCTGGGTTGTATTCGATTATGTTTATATAGTTATCTCACCAGGTAACTGTTTTTCCGTTACACATACGAGCGACTGAATTGAACAGAAGGTTGAATGGATAGTATATGGGTTGTATTCGATTATGATGTTATGCTGTGTATATAGTTATACACACTAGGTGACGGTATTCTTGTTTTACATACGAGCGACCGAAACGAACAGAAAGTTGAATGGATAGTCTGAACAATCAATGTATCAGGGTGGTATCCGATTATATCGCAATACTGTATATATAGTGATACATACCAGGTGACGGTACTTACGTTACACATACTAGCGACTGAATCGAACAGAAGGTTGAATGGTTAGACGAAACGATTGTCACAAATGGAAATGCCCAGTATAGTAAAACCATCCGGTTATAAAGTCCACGTGCGTATTCATATATTCTAAAAGTCAAGTCAATTCATATTTCTGATAATCGTAAAAATCATTCACCTCTAGGATATAACCATTCATGTGTAATTCAACCCTAGCTCAGGTTACACAGTTCATGTCGGCTACATGGACAGGAAACCGAGTTTAAGTTGAAAACATACTATTTATTGAAAACTCAAAATCGGCAGAATCGGAATATCTATAACATAGAGTTCAACGTCGTGCGAGTTATATGAACAATGAAGTTGCCGATTCTGCAATCTTGCACGAATTACCCATAAATATCAATCGCACTAGGATTATTCATTATTATTACGATCTCTGCGTTCGAGTCATTATCATCTCGTCACTGAATTCATTCAGGCCTTCAGCCCTTTAGCCGGTAACTATTCGCGAGTGAAAGAACTAGGGAAGCCACCCCAGCCATGGTCACTTCTAGCCGACACATCTCCTCATCCTGGGGAGCCTTGTTCACAATAATATCAATGTAAGTACCAAATGATCAGAATTTGTCGTGAAAAGAAGGTACATTTGTTTGTCGTCTTGCTTACCCCCATGTTTCTTTTGGGCCGATTGGCCACAATTATAAATGCATAATCCAGGAATGTAATTATAATCAATTTATAACTCACCAGATAATTGTCCACTTGTTTTCCTGGACATAAAGTCACTTGTTGTTTAATCACTAGTTTTTATTCACTGTAATCACTTTTCACGTTCTTTTATCAAGTTGTTCACTTTATTTTAAATTCACTTTGTTTTATATTCAATAAACTGTTTAATCCACTATTTTCATGTCTTCTTTCACAAGTAGTAGTCAGTTAACCTCTTGCTGCCAAGCATAACCCCCTTAACTAAAGTCCGACAAAGGGATAGCAACCCCAGGTCGTGACATATGGAGGAAGCGCCAGATTTGAGACGTGACATATGGTGGAGGCGCCTCGTCTCGAATTCCTGAGGCTCCATTCTTCATAATGGACCTAAATAAAATACAAACAGATGTACCTACTTCTCAATTATTGAAATGTTTTTTTTTTATGTAATACATTGACAGTTTACCCCACGGTTCACTCTTAAAAATTGTACCATTACCAATTATTAGTGGTCATTCATTTTTTTTTTCTCGAACGTCTGGAAAAGTTGTTGCTGTGAAAGTTGATTAAAGAATCATATGCTTGTGCTGATATAGACGGGCTTTCTATTCAACTCCCTGAGTTGTTTGTCTGCAAGTGTCTGTGCGCGCCATCAGGCTGATCCTTTTTTCTTCATAACAGCAACTAATTTCTTATGAAATAACAGTTACTACCAAGTGCTTGTGCTATCATAGACGTAAATGTCTGGATTGATAACAGGCTGGTTTGTTACTGTTATTTAATAATTCAGTTCAACCCCCGTAAATATTTTTCCTTTTAATGTTAAATAATGCCACGAAAAAATCATGGAAAACGCCAACGAATGTTGATCAAAAAATATAAACAAGCCCAACAATTTTCCCAACTGAAAACAAAATTAGTTGTGCAAATACCTCTTTCAATTTTATCAGAACCCATAGTAAGAGATCTGAAAGTGAAAAAGGTAATTCAAGAAAAGTTTGATCGTCTTTTTTTGGGGATGTCTAATGGTACAATCTGATTTTTTTTTTGCTGTGTTTTATGAACATTCACATATACTGATGAAATTGATATTTTAACATATATCACTAGTAGAATTGAGGATAAATCGAATCCACGAAAGCATAATATATTTCAAACAATTACAAAATGCGCCATAGTCAGGTATGCCAGGAAGAAAACCATTTACGAGGGGAGATAAATTAGTTTTAAAATTAAACAAACCCCCATTTGAACCTCCACATCGTAGTACTGAATTTTTTGGGGAAACAAGTACATCACCAAACCCTTTTGAGAGGTCAAATTTACTTAACCGCTCTCCACCCTTAAGCCCTATTCCGTCAAACTTGTCATCTGAGGCAAGAAATTTATTACCAGACTTTGAGGAAACCAGCCCACAAATTGTTTCAAATAAATCGGAAGCCCTGCCAGAAAATATTGAAGGAAAATTAATTGAAAATCTAGAAGAAACCGTGATAAACATTGAAAATGTTACACTGATAGAGGAATTTCCCGATCACGAGATTTCCGAAGAAGGGGTAGAAGGACATAAAATCGAATCATTTATACAAAACGGTCAACCCCCGGCTTCACCCCTAGTAGAAGGCTCACAGACTAAAACTATGGCAAATACCACCTTGAACGAGGCACTAGCGGCCGCAAAGACAGCAGCAATTCCAGAATTCATCTCTCCCCAAACTTACAACCCCTCCAAGGGCAATGCTAACACTTTTATAACTGCTTATGACAGAACAGCTATAGCCAATGGATGGGATGATAAATTGAAAATTTATTATTTTGGAACTTTCTTGGAAGGTGCAGCTAATATATGGTACAAGATATATACAGAGGTACCAGGAAACAACGGGAAAACCTGGGAAAACATAAAAACAGACTTTATAGCGGAATTCGGGGACGGGGATATAAAGAGAAGCCTAGAAATTCGTCTCCTGCATCGTAAACAGGGTAACGATGAATCAATTAAAGCATATTTCTACGACCTCAAAACCCTTTTTTACGAATATGACCCGACCTTGAGCCCGGAGGAATTTCGTAAATTCTTCGAAAACGGGATAAGACCAGACATCTATGGGGCATATCGCCTTATTCGTACAGAAGGGATGACGATGAACGATTTCAAAAATATCGTCAATAAATTAGAGGACGTCATGACCAACTCATCCTTGAATCTCATCCCTTTAACAACACCAGTAAATCCAGTGGGGGTACATCAGCAGTACCTCGGAGAACAACAATATAACTTTCGACCAAGGGTAAATTTCCAAGCAAGACATAATTTTTCTCAGGGTAATAATTATCAGTTTCGGCCTAGAAACAATTTTCAGCCTCGCTTTCAGCTGAGGAATAATTTCCAGACCAACAATGGCTTCCAGCAGTATCATCCCCCTCGTCAACAGAACAACCCCTTTGTACCAAATAACAGATATCCACAAAATAACCAACAAATTAATCAACAGCAGAGTTATGGACAACAAAACTATTCAGGCAACAACAGGGTATTCGAGCAACAACAGCAAAACAATTTCACACAAAGACCTCATTACAACCAAAGAACACCCAACCCACAGTATATACCAAATACTAGAACAACAAATGGTCGACCTAGATGCTATGCGTGTGGAAAAATAGGACACCACGCCTCTGTCTGCATGAGTAATCCTAGAAACCCAAACGGAGGTGGACGCCCCAACTAGACCCCGGCGTCGTCCTATCCATAAACGGGGCACCTACTAAAAATTTTCGTAATCACAACATATTAACAGTCACGGCGAGGATAAATAATGAAGAAACTAGAATAATTTTGGATACGGGAGCAGAGCAAAACATTGTGTGCAAAAAGTACACAAGTTCCTATGACATAAATAAGCAATATTTAATAGCAGTTGGGAACCGAAGAGTACCTACCCTGGGTACAGCATTGGTTGATTTACAAATTGGAAATCTTTCAGTAGAATGCAAGGCAATTGTTATTGAAAAACTGCCATGCCCATTAATTCTGGGGATGGAATTTTTGAGAAGGTACAAAGCTATAATTAATCTAAATAATAATCTTCTTTCCTTGTCAAAAGATAATGAATTTCATGAAATAAATTTGCACCCTAGTGAAACAGAAAGCAGTACGACATCTGCAAATATTAATTTTTTTTACCATAAGAAGCCAGAAATAAATATTTCATACAAGCAACTCTACAGAGAAGAGGGCCTTATGAATATAAAAAATAGCATGCAACAAATGAAATTACTAGACCCATTTGAAAGGACTGGCCAACAATATCCAAACATAAACCCACAGACAGAAGAAAACCAGATTCTTGGAGCCACCCTGTATGTCGAGGATCTCATTTCATTTGAAGAAAACCAGCCACCACTTATTGATCTTAATGTGGAAATCGATAAAAATGTAAACTACAATAGTGAAACAAAAGGTACTTCTGAAAACCAAGATCACAATGCATTTTATAACCCTGATATATTACTACCCCCTGATGATTTCAGAGACCATAATATGAACATAGTGGACATACTAAAACCAAGACCCAGTGAACCCAAAGAAAAAATTACAAGAACAAACATTCAGAAAATAAATTTAGACCTATTTTCAACCCCTATAGAGTATGCCATAGCTCATTGTATATCAGCTGATCTAATAATGAGTAAAGGAATAGCTGAGACGTTCAAAAACAAATTTGGAGGAATTCACGAACTACGAGCACAAAACCAAACACCGGGTGGACTAGCCATACTACAAAGAGAAGGGCGAAAAATATTTTACCTAGTAACAAAACCATTTTATTATTCAAAACCAACCCTGGATTCTCTGAAATCGTCCCTTGTGAAACTTTGTGAAACCATGAAAAAAATGAACCTAAAGAAATTAGCAATTCCCAAATTAGGATGTGGGTTAGACAAACTCGAATGGAACGTAGTGGAACCAATGGTCCATGAAATTTTTGAAGATACAGATATTGATTTACTTATTTGCTCCCTACCATCTCGAAACGAGCAGAGGACCATGGAAAAAGTAACTTCAAAGAAAGACTACATTATCGGGACCAATAAACAGGTATTAATTGAGGTGAAGTGGAATACAGACTTGAGACAATATAAGAAATTCAAAGTAAAGGAAGATTTCCTTATAAAACGGGGTCTACTATGTGAAAGCCAACCAGAATTTCCGGAAAAGAACGTAATGCTCATAAAAAATATAACTAATCATGAAATCAAAATACTGCAAGGAACAACAATTGGTTGGTTGACTGAAATAGAAAATGAACCAATAGGAAGCGCCATCGTACTATACACAGAACCCACAAATGAAGAAGTCACTCTAGAAGATCATGACACTAACCACATCCAAGATCAGGAATTCAAAAGGAAACTAAATAATCTGTTAAAAGAATACAATGACATTTTTTCAAAATCAACTAGACAAATGGGCTTAACAGATTTAACTGAACACAAAATTGATGTGGGTAATGCCGAACCAATAAAGAGTCGCCCCTATAGGGTGTCCCAAAAAGAGCGAGAAATTATTGATGAGCAAATTTCGGAAATGTTAGATTACAATATCATTAGGCCATGTCATTCCCCATGGGCAAGTCCAGTGGTACTGGTGAAGAAAAAAGACGGGTCAACACGCTTTTGTGTAGATTACAGGAAGCTGAATAATGTCACCAAAAAGTCGTCATACCCAATACCAAATATGGACGATATTTTAACATACCTCGGAGGAGCCAAATACTATTCTACATTGGACATGTTTAGCGGCTATTGGCAAGTGAAGATCGAGGAGGAATCTAAACAATATACTGCCTTTACAGCACAAGGACATGGGTCCTACGAATTCAACGTCCTCAGCTTCGGATTGTGCAATGCGCCTGCTACCTTCCAGGAAGTAGCAGACAGAGTATTTCAGGGAATGAAATGGAAGGATATATTAATATACCTAGATGATATTGTAATTTTTTCGGACACTTTAAAGACCCATCTCGAAAAATTGAAAAAAGTATTTGAGAGACTACGCTGGGCTGGATTGACCCTGAAGCCGAACAAATGTATTTATGTTAAAGAATGTGTAAAGATTTTGGGACATGTGGTGAGTGGAAGAGGTATAACGCCAGACGATGATATTATTACCTCGATTAAAAATTTTCCCGTGCCCAAGTCGATTAGACAAGTTCAAAGTTTTGTTGGATTGTGTAATTTTTACAGAAAGTTCATATTAGATTTCGCAAAAATAGCTCGCCCACTACATGAAGCTACCAAACAATGTAAGAAATTTTCGTGGGGGCAAGAACAACAGCATGCGTTCGAACAATTGAAAGGAAAATTGATATCTACACCTGTATTACAACACTACAATCCCAATAAGGAGACAGAATTGAGAGTGGATGCGAGTATAGTGGGAATAGGAGGAATCTTACTACAGGAAGGAGAAGACGGCCAACAGCACCCAATAGCTTACATTAGTAGAAGCTTGTCTAAATGTGAACAAAATTACACAATCACAGAATTGGAGGCCCTTGCAGCAATTTGGTCGCTTGGTTACCTACGACACCTCATTTACGGAAGACCTGTGAAGATTGTGACAGATCACCATGCGCTGTGCTATATTCGTTCCCTCAAAGATCCCACAGGTAGGTTGGCAAGGTGGTCCCTCAAACTATCCGAATTTGACTACGAAATAGTTCACAAAAATGGGAAGAAGCATCTGGATGCGGACAGTCTGTCAAGAAATCCTGTCCTGGAAGCAGAAAGTGATGACATGGAGGACGTCCCAACATTCCTGATGTTACCTGAAGATATGGTCAAGGAACAAGAACAGGATGGTGAACTGAAACACTTAATACAAATAATAAATAACCCCATTGACCCAACAATCCCAATTGGGTTAGCAAAAAGAGCAAAAAATTTTAGAATTATTGAAAAAGTATTGTATAAAGTAAACCCCACAACAAATGGTCTAGAGGATCTTTTGGTCATACCAAGACATCTAATTGGTGAGATTTTATTCTCCAATCATGCCGAACCCTTATCCGGTCACTTGGGAATAGCGAAGACTCTGCACAGAATCAAATCAAGGTTCTACTGGAGCAATCTCCAAAGAGATGTCGAGAAATTTGTCAAAGGCTGTACAGACTGCCAAGCCGGAAAGGGGTTAAAAAATAAAAAACCAGCAGGTTTGCTTCAACCAATTCCAGTAGGAACACCATTTGAAAGAATTGGTATCGATTTACTAGGCCCATTCCATAAAAGTAGAAATGGAAAAACCATGATCGTAGTCGCCACAGATTATGCTACTAGATGGGCTGAAACTGCAGCCCTACCCAGTGGAAAAGCTGGGCCAATTGCCAAATTTTTATTAAATAATATTATATGTCGACACGGCTCGCCCAGATATATTCTTTCAGACCGTGGCCTTACGTTCAGATCACAACTAGTAATGGAATTGTTAAGCATGATGGGGACAGTTAACCAGTATACAACAGCATATCACCCGAGTTGTAATGGATTGGTAGAACGGTTGAATGGAAGCTTGGCCAAAATGTTGTCTATGTACACCAATACGCAACAAACTGACTGGGACGAATTTCTACCCCATGTCACGTTCGCGTACAACACATCCAGACAAGATACAACAAGATATTCCCCATTCATGCTGGTCTATGGAAGGGAAGTGATTCTTCCAACAGAAGCAAACCTGATGGAACCCGTTAACTCTCCTAACGCAGAAGAAATCAGAGAACGGGCCCTGGCAGTCAGAAGTGAAGCTATTGAAAATATTACGAAAAAACAAGTGGTTGACAAAGCTAGGTTTGACGAAAGACATCGCCACTTAGAGTTTAATGTGGGAGACAAGGTGAAAGTCTTCACACCCGTTAGGAAAAAAGGGCTCAGTGAAAAACTAATTTTAAAATGGTTTGGACCCTATTATATCCAGATTTGAGACGTGACATATGTGTGTCACAAATGGAAATGCCCAGTATAGTAAAACCATCCGGTTATAAAGTCCACGTGCGTATTCATATATTCTAAAAGTCAAGTCAATTCATATTTCTGATAATCGTAAAAATCATTCACCTCTAGGATATAACCATTCATGTGTAATTCAACCCTAGCTCAGGTTACACAGTTCATGTCGGCTACATGGACAGGAAACCGAGTTTAAGTTGAAAACATACTATTTATTGAAAACTCAAAATCGGCAGAATCGGAATATCTATAACATAGAGTTCAACGTCGTGCGAGTTATATGAACAATGAAGTTGCCGATTCTGCAATCTTGCACGAATTACCCATAAATATCAATCGCACTAGGATTATTCATTATTATTACGATCTCTGCGTTCGAGTCATTATCATCTCGTCACTGAATTCATTCAGGCCTTCAGTCCTTTAGCCGGTAACTATTCGCGAGTGAAAGAACTAGGGAAGCCACCCCAGCCATGGTCACTTCTAGCCGACACATCTCCTCATCCTGGGGAGCCTTGTTCACAATAATATCAATGTAAGTACCAAATGATCAGAATTTGTCGTGAAAAGAAGGTACATTTGTTTGTCGTCTTGCTTACCCCCATGTCTCTTTTGGGCCTCTTGGCCACAATTATAAATGCATAATCCAGGAATGTAATTATAATCAATTTATAACTCACCAGATAATTGTCCACTTGTTTTCCTGGACATAAAGTCACTTGTTGTTTAATCACTAGTTTTTATTCACTGTAATCACTTTTCACGTTCTTTTATCAAGTTGTTCACTTTATTTTAAATTCACTTTGTTTTATATTCAATAAACTGTTTAATCCACTATTTTCATGTCTTCTTTCACAAGTAGTAGTCAGTTAACCTCTTGCTGCCAAGCATAACCCCCTTAACTAAAGTCCGACAAAGGGATAGCAACCCCAGGTCGTGACATATGGAGGAAGCGCCAGATTTGAGACGTGACACGATAATTGTAACTGAGTTGTATTCTATTATATCGTGGTGATGTTTATATAGAAATACTCACCAGGTTACTGTTCTTCCGTTATACATACGAGCAACCGAATCGAACAGAAGGTTGAATGGATAGTATATGGGTTGTATTCGATTATGATGTTATGCTGTGTATATAGTTATACACACTAGGTGACGGTATTCCCGTTTTACATACGAGCGACCGAAACGAACAGAAAGTTGAATGGATAGTCTGAACAATCAATGTATCTGGGTGGTATCCAATTATATCGCAATACTGTATATATGGTGATACTAACCAGGTGACGGTACTTCCGTTACACATACTAGCGACTGAATCGAACAGAAGGTTAAATGGTAGACGAAACGATAATTGTAACTGAGTTGTATTTTATTATATCGTGGTGATGTTTATATAGAAATACTCACCAGGTTACTGTTCTTTCGATTTCACATACAAGCGACCGAATCGAGCAGAAGGTCAAATGGATAGATAAAACAATCATCGTATCTGGGTTGTATTCGATTATGTTTATATAGTTATACTCACCAGGTAACTGTTCTTCCGTTACACATACTAGCGACTGAATCGAACAGAAGGTTAAATGGTTAGACGAAACGATAATTGAAACTGAGTTGTATTCTATTATATCGTGGTGATGTTTATATAGAAATACTCACCAGGTTACTGTTCTTCCGTTATACATACGAGCAACCGAATCGAACAGAAGGTTGAATGGATAGTATATGGGTTGTATTCGATTATGATGTTATGCTGTGTATATAGTTAAACACACTAGGTGACGGTATTCCCGTTTCACATACGAGCGACCGAAACGAACAGAAAGTTGAATGGATAGTCTGAACAATCGATGTATCTGGGTGGTATCCGATTATATCGCAATACTGTATATATAGTGATACTAACCAGGTGACGGTACTTCCGTTACACATACTAGCGACTGAATCGAACAGAAGGTTAAATGGTTAGACGAAACGATAATTGTAACTGAGTTGTATTCTATTATATCGTGGTAATGTTTATATAGTTATACTCACCAGGTAACTGTTCTTCCGTTATACATACGAGCAACCGAATCGAACAGAAGGTTGAATGGATAGTATATGGGTTGTATTCGATTATGATGTTATGCTGTGTATATAGTTATACACACTAGGTGACAGTATTCCCGTTTCACATACGAGCGACCGAAACGAACAGAAAGTTGAATGGATAGTCTGAACAATCAATGTATCTGGGTGGTATCCGATTATATCGCAATACTGTATATATAGTGATACTAACCAGGTGACGGTACTTCCGTTACACATACTAGCGACTGAATCGAACAGAAGGTTGAATGGTTAGACGAAACGATAATTGAAACTGAGTTGTATTCGATTATATCGTGGTGATGTTTATATAGAAATACTCACCAGGTAACTGTTCTTTCGTTTTCACATACAAGCGACCGAATCGAGCAGAAGGTCAAATGGATAGATTGAACAATCATCGTATCTGGGTTGTATTCGATTATGTTTATATAGTTATACTCACCAGGTAACTGTTCTTCCGTTACACATTCTAGCGACTGAATCGAACAGAAGGTTAAATGGTTAGACGAAACGATAATTGTATCTGAGTTGTATTCGATGATATCGTGATGATGTTCAAATAGCAATACTCACCAGGTAACTGTTCTTCCGTTTTACATACAAGCGACCGAATCGAGCAGAAGGTTGAATTCAGTATAGATTGAACAATCATCGTATCTGGGTTGTATTCGATTATGTTTATATAGTTATACTCACCAGGTAACTGTTCTTCCGTTATACATACGAGCGACTGAATTGAACAGAAGGTTGAATGGATAGTATATGGGTTGTATTCGATTATGATGTTATGCTGTGTATATAGTTATACACACTAGGTGACGGTATTCTTGTTTTACATACGAGCGTCCGAAACGAACAGAAAGTTGAATGGATAGTCTGAACAATCAATGTATCTGGGTGGTATCCGATTATATCGCAATACTGTATATATAGTGATACTAACCAGGTGACGGTACTTCCGTTACACATACTAGCGACTGAATCGAACAGAAGGTTAAATGGTTAGACGAAACGATAATTGTAACTGAGTTGTATTCTATTATATCGTGGTGATGTTTATATAGAAATACTCACCAGGTTACTGTTCTTCCGTTATACATACGAGCAACCGAATCGAACAGAAGGTTGAATGGATAGTATATAGGTTGTATTCGATTATGATGTTATGCTGTGTATATAGTTATACACACTAGGTGACGGTATTTCCGTTTCACATACGAGAGACCGAAACGAACAGAAAGTTGAATGGATAGTCTGAACAATCAATGTATCTGGGTGGTATCCGATTATATCGCAATACTGTATATATAGTGATACTAACCAGGTGACGGTTCTTCCGTTACACATACTAGCGACTGAATCGAACAGAAGGTTAAATGGTTAGACGAAACGATAATTGAAACTGAGTTGTATTCGATTATATCGTGATGATGTTTATATAGAAATACTCACCAGGTAACTGTTCTTTCGTTTTCACATACAAGCGACCGAATCGAGCAGAAGGTCAAATGGATAGATTGAACAATCATCGTATCTGGGTTGTATTCGATTATGTTTATATAGTTATACTCACCAGGTAACTGTTTTTCCGTTACACATACGAGCGACTGAATTGAACAGAAGGTTGAATGGATAGTATATGGGTTGTATTCGATTATGATGTTATGCTGTGTATATAGTTATACACACTAGGTGACGGTATTCTTGTTTTACATACGAGCGACCGAAACGAACAGAAAGTTGAATGGATAGTCTGAACAATCAATGTATCAGGGTGGTATCCGATTATATCGCAATACTGTATATATAGTGATACATACCAGGTGACGGTACTTACGTTACACATACTAGCGACTGAATCGAACAGAAGGTTAAATGGTTAGACGAAACGATAATTGTAACTGAGTTGTATTCTATTATATCGTGGTGATGTTTATATAGAAATACTCACCAGGTTACTGTTCTTCCGTTATACATACGAGCAACCGAATCGAACAGAAGGTTGAATGGATAGTATATGGGTTGTATTCGATTATGATGTTATGCTGTGTATATAGTTATACACACTAGGTGACGGTATTCCCGTTTTACATACGAGCGACCGAAACGAACAGAAAGTTGAATGGATAGTCTGAACAATCAATGTATCTGGGTGGTATCCAATTATATCGCAATACTGTATATATGGTGATACTAACCAGGTGACGGTACTTCCGTTACACATACTAGCGACTGAATCGAACAGAAGGTTAAATGGTAGACGAAACGATAATTGTAACTGAGTTGTATTTTATTATATCGTGGTGATGTTTATATAGAAATACTCACCAGGTTACTGTTCTTTCGATTTCACATACAAGCGACCGAATCGAGCAGAAGGTCAAATGGATAGATAAAACAATCATCGTATCTGGGTTGTATTCGATTATGTTTATATAGTTATACTCACCAGGTAACTGTTCTTCCGTTACACATACTAGCGACTGAATCGAACAGAAGGTTAAATGGTTAGACGAAACGATAATTGAAACTGAGTTGTATTCTATTATATCGTGGTGATGTTTATATAGAAATACTCACCAGGTTACTGTTCTTCCGTTATACATACGAGCAACCGAATCGAACAGAAGGTTGAATGGATAGTATATGGGTTGTATTCGATTATGATGTTATGCTGTGTATATAGTTAAACACACTAGGTGACGGTATTCCCGTTTCACATACGAGCGACCGAAACGAACAGAAAGTTGAATGGATAGTCTGAACAATCGATGTATCTGGGTGGTATCCGATTATATCGCAATACTGTATATATAGTGATACTAACCAGGTGACGGTACTTCCGTTACACATACTAGCGACTGAATCGAACAGAAGGTTAAATGGTTAGACGAAACGATAATTGTAACTGAGTTGTATTCTATTATATCGTGGTAATGTTTATATAGTTATACTCACCAGGTAACTGTTCTTCCGTTATACATACGAGCAACCGAATCGAACAGAAGGTTGAATGGATAGTATATGGGTTGTATTCGATTATGATGTTATGCTGTGTATATAGTTATACACACTAGGTGACAGTATTCCCGTTTCACATACGAGCGACCGAAACGAACAGAAAGTTGAATGGATAGTCTGAACAATCAATGTATCTGGGTGGTATCCGATTATATCGCAATACTGTATATATAGTGATACTAACCAGGTGACGGTACTTCCGTTACACATACTAGCGACTGAATCGAACAGAAGGTTGAATGGTTAGACGAAACGATAATTGAAACTGAGTTGTATTCGATTATATCGTGGTGATGTTTATATAGAAATACTCACCAGGTAACTGTTCTTTCGTTTTCACATACAAGCGACCGAATCGAGCAGAAGGTCAAATGGATAGATTGAACAATCATCGTATCTGGGTTGTATTCGATTATGTTTATATAGTTATACTCACCAGGTAACTGTTCTTCCGTTACACATTCTAGCGACTGAATCGAACAGAAGGTTAAATGGTTAGACGAAACGATAATTGTATCTGAGTTGTATTCGATGATATCGTGATGATGTTCAAATAGCAATACTCACCAGGTAACTGTTCTTCCGTTTTACATACAAGCGACCGAATCGAGCAGAAGGTTGAATTCAGTATAGATTGAACAATCATCGTATCTGGGTTGTATTCGATTATGTTTATATAGTTATACTCACCAGGTAACTGTTCTTCCGTTATACATACGAGCGACTGAATTGAACAGAAGGTTGAATGGATAGTATATGGGTTGTATTCGATTATGATGTTATGCTGTGTATATAGTTATACACACTAGGTGACGGTATTCTTGTTTTACATACGAGCGTCCGAAACGAACAGAAAGTTGAATGGATAGTCTGAACAATCAATGTATCTGGGTGGTATCCGATTATATCGCAATACTGTATATATAGTGATACTAACCAGGTGACGGTACTTCCGTTACACATACTAGCGACTGAATCGAACAGAAGGTTAAATGGTTAGACGAAACGATAATTGTAACTGAGTTGTATTCTATTATATCGTGGTGATGTTTATATAGAAATACTCACCAGGTTACTGTTCTTCCGTTATACATACGAGCAACCGAATCGAACAGAAGGTTGAATGGATAGTATATAGGTTGTATTCGATTATGATGTTATGCTGTGTATATAGTTATACACACTAGGTGACGGTATTTCCGTTTCACATACGAGAGACCGAAACGAACAGAAAGTTGAATGGATAGTCTGAACAATCAATGTATCTGGGTGGTATCCGATTATATCGCAATACTGTATATATAGTGATACTAACCAGGTGACGGTTCTTCCGTTACACATACTAGCGACTGAATCGAACAGAAGGTTAAATGGTTAGACGAAACGATAATTGAAACTGAGTTGTATTCGATTATATCGTGATGATGTTTATATAGAAATACTCACCAGGTAACTGTTATTTCGTTTTTACATACAAGCGACCGAATCGAGCAGAAAGTCAAATGGATAGATTGAACAATCATCGTATCTGGGTTGTATTCGATAATTTTTATATAGTTATACTCACCAGGTAACTGTTCTTCCGTTACACATACTAGCGACTGAATCGAACAGAAGGTTAAATGGTTAGACGAAACGATAATTGTATCTGAGTTGTATTCGATGATATCGTGATGATGTTTATATAGCAATACTCACCAGGTAACTGTTCTTCCGTTTTACGTACAAGCGACCGAATCGAGCAGAAGGTAGAATTCAGTATAGATTGAACAATCATCGTATCTGGGTTGTATTCGATTATGTTTATGTAGTTATACTCACCAGGTAACTGTTCTTCCGTTACACATACGAGCAACCGAATCGAACAGAAGGTTGAATGGATAGTATCTGGGTTGTATTCGATTATGATGTTATGCTGTGTATATAGTTAAACACACTAGGTGACGGTATTCCCGTTTCACATACGAGCGACCGAAACGAACAGAAAGTTGAATGGATAGTCTGAACAATCGATGTATCTGGGTGGTATCCGATTATATCGCAATACTGTATATATAGTGATACTAACCAGGTGACGGTACTTCCGTTACACATACTAGCGACTGAATCGAACAGAAAGTTAAATGGTTAGACGAAACGATAATTGAAACTGAGTTGTATTCGATTATATCGTGGTGATGTTTATATAGAAATACTCACCAGGTAACTGTTCTTTCGTTTTCACATACAAGCGACCAAATCGAGCAGAAGGTCAAATGGATAGATTGAACAATCATCGTATCTGGGTTGTATTCGATTATATTTATATAGTTATACTCACCAGGTAACTGTTCTTCCGTTACACATACTAGCGACTGAATCGAACAGAAGGTTAAATGGTTAGACGAAACGATAATTGTATCTGAGTTGTATTCGATGATATCGTGATGATGTTAATATAGCAATACTCACCAGGTAACTGTTCTTCCGTTTTACATACAAGCGACCGAATCGAGCAGAAGGTTGAATTCAGTATAGATTGAACAATCATCGTATCTGGGTTGTATTCGATTATGTTTATATAGTTATACTCACCAGGTAACTGTTCTTCCGTTATACATACGAGCGACTGAATTGAACAGACGGTTGAATGGATTGTATATGGGTTGTATTCGATTATGATGTTATGCTGTGTATATAGTTATTAACACTAGGTCACGGTATTCTTGTTTTACATACGAGCGACCGAAACGAACAGAAAGTTGAATGGATAGTCTGAACAATCAATGTATCAGGGTGGTATCCGATTATATCGCAATACTGTATATATAGTGATTCATACCAGGTGACGGTACTTCCGTTACACATACTAGCGACTGAATAGAACAGAAGGTTGAATGGTTAGACGAAACGATAATTGTAACTGAGTTGTATTCTATTATATCGTGGTGATGTTTATATAGAAATACTCACCAGGTTACTGTTCTTCCGTTATACATACGAGCAACCGAATCGAACAGAAGGTTGAATGGATAGTATATGGGTTGTATTCGATTATGATGTTATGCTGTGTATAAAGTTATACACACTAGGTGACGGTATTCCCGTTTTACATACGAGCGACTGAAACAAAAAGAAAGTTGAATGGATAGACTGAACAATCAATGTATCTGGGTGGTATCCGATTATATCGCAATACTGTATATATAGTGATACTTACCAGGTGACGGTACTTCCGTTACACATACTAGCGACTGAATCGAACAGAAGGTTAAATGGTTAGACTAAACGATAATTGTATCTGAGATGTATTCGATGATATCGTGATGATGTTTATATAGCAATACTCACCAGGTAACTGTTCTTCCGTTTTACATACAAGCGACCGAATCGAGCAGGAGGTTGAATAGATAGATTGAACAATCATCGTATCTGGGTTGTTTTCGATAATGTTTATATAGTTATACTCACCAGGTAACTGTTCTTCCGTTACACATACTAGCGACTGAATCGAACAGAAGGTTAAATGGTTAGACGAAACGATGATTGTATCTGAGTTGTATTCGATGATATCGTGATGATGTTTATATAGCAATACTCACCAGGTAACTGTTCTTCCGTTTTACATACAAGCGACCGAATCGAGCAGGAGGTTGAATTCAGTATAGATTGAACAATCATCGTATCTGGGTTGTATTCGATTATGTTTATATAGTTATACTCACCAGGTAACTGTTCTTCCGTTATACATACGAGCGACTGAATTGAACAGAAGGTTGAATGGATAGTATATGGGTTGTATTCGATTATGATGTTATGCTGTGTATATAGTAATACACACTAGGTGACGGTATTCTTGTTTTACATACGAGCGACCGAAACGAACAGAAAGTTGAATGGATAGTTTGAACAATCAATGTATCAGGGTGGTATCCGATTATATCGCAATACTGTATATATAGTGATACATACCAGGTGACGGTACTTCCGTTACACATACTAGCGACTGAATCGAACAGAAGGTTAAATGGTTAGACGAAACGATAATTGTAACTGAGTTGTATTCTATTATATCGTGGTGATGTTTATATAGAAATACTCACCAGGTTACTGTTCTCCCGTTATACATACGAGCAACCGAATCGAACAGAAGGTTGAATGGATAGTATCTGGGTTGTATTCGATTATGATGTTATGCTGTGTATATAGTTGAACACACTAGGTGACGGTATTCCCGTTTCACATACTTGCGACCGAAACGAACAGAAAGTTGAATGGATAGTCTGAACAATCAATGTATCTGGGTGGTATCCGATTATATCGCAATACTGTATATATAGTGATACTTACCAGGTGACGGTACTTCCGTTACACATACTAGCGACTGAATCGAACAGAAGGTCAAATGGTTAGACGAAACGATAATTGAAACTGAGTTGTATTCGATTATATCGTGGTGATGTTTATATAGAAATACTCACCAGGTAACTGTTCTTTCGTTTTCACATACAAGCGACCAAATCGAGCAGAAGGTCAAATGGATAGATTGAACAATCATCGTATCTGGGTTGTATTCGATTATGTTTATATAGTTATATTCTCCAGGTAACTGTTCTTCCGTTACACATACTAGCGACTGAATCGAACAGAAGGTTAAATGGTTAGACGAAACGATAATTGTATCTGAGTTGTATTCGATGATATCGTGATGATGTTTATATAGCAATGCTCACCAGGTAACTGTTCTTCCGTTTTACATACAAGCGACCGAATCGAGCAAAAGGTTGAATTCAGTATAGATTGAACAATCATCGTATCTGGGTTGTATTCGATTATGTTTATATAGTTATACTCACCAGGTAACTGTTCTTCCGTTATACATACGAGCGACTGAATTGAACAGAAGGTTAAATGGTTAGACGAAACGATAATTGTAACTGAGTTGTATTCTATTATATCGTGGTGATGTTTATATAGAAATACTCACCAGGTTACTGTTCTTCCGTTATACATACGAGCAACCGAATCGAACAGAAAGTTGAATGGAAAGTATCTGGGTTGTATTCGATTATGATGTTATGCTGTGTATATAGTTAAACACACTAGGTGACGGTATTCCCGTTTCACATACGAGCGACCGAAACGAACAGAAAGTTGAATGGATAGTCTGAACAATCAATGTATCAGGGTGGTATCCGATTATATCGCAATACTGTATATATAGTGATATTAACCAGGTGACGGTACTTCCGTTACACATACTAGCGACTGAATCGAACAGAAGGTTAAATGGTTAGACGAAACGATAATTGAAACTGAGTTGTATTCGCGGTGATGTTTATATAGAAATACTCACCAGGTAACTGTTCTTTCGTTTTCACATACAAGCGACCGAATCGAGCAGAAGGTCAAATGGATAGATTGAACAATCATCGTATCTGGGTTGTATTCGATTATGTTTATATAGTTATACTCACCAGGTAACTGTTCTTTCGTTATACATACGAGCGACTGAATCGAACATAAGGTTGAATGGGTAGATTGAACAATCATTGTATCTGGGTTGTATCCGAATATATCGTTATGCTGTATATTCAGTTACACCTATCATGTAACGGTTCTTTCGTAACACATACGAGCGTCCGAATCGAAAATTAGGTTGGATGGATAGACGGAACGATAATTGTAACTGAGTTGTATTCGATGATATCGTGATGATGTTTATATAGCAATACTCACCAGGTAACTGTTCTTCCGTTTTACATACAAGCGACCGAATCGAGCAGAAGGTTGAATTCAGTATAGATTGAACAATCATCGTATCTGGGTTGTATTCGATTATGTTTATATAGTTATACTCACCAGGTAACTGTTCTTCCGTTATACATACGAGCGACTGAATTGAACAGAAGGTTGAATGGATAGTATATGGGTTGTATTCGATTATGATGTTATGCTGTGTATATAGTTATACACACCAGGTGACGGTATTCTTGTTTTACATACGAGCGACCGAAACGAACAGAAAGTTGAATGGATAGTCTGAACAATCAATGTATCAGGGTGGTACCCGATTATATCGCAATACTGTATATATAGTGATACATACCAGGTGACGGTACTTCCGTTACACATACTAGCGACTGAATCGAACAGAAGGTTAAATGGTTAGACGAAACGATAATTGTAACTGAGTTGTATTCTATTATATCGTGGTGATGTTTATATAGAAATACTCACCAGGTAACTGTTCTTCCGTTATACATACGAGCAACCGAATCGAACAGAAGGTTGAATGGATAGTATCTGGGTTGTATTCGATTATGATGTTATGCTGTGTATATAGTTGAACACACTAGGTGACGGTATTCCCGTTTCACATACGAGCGACCGAAACGAACAGAAAGTTGAATGGATAGTCTGAACAATCAATGTATCTGGGTGGTATCCGATTATATCGCAATACTGTATATATAGTGATACTAACCAGGTGACGGTACTTCCGTTACACATACTAGCGACTGAATCGAACAGAAGGTTAAATGGTTAGACGAAACGATAATTGTAACTGAGTTGTATTCTATTATATCGTGGTGATGTTTATATAGAAATACTCACCAGGTTACTGTTCTTCCGTTATACATACGAGCAACCGAATTGAACAGAAGGTTGAATGGATAGTATCTGGGTTGTATTCGATTATGATGTTATGCTGTGTATATAGTTAAACACACTAGGTGACGGTATTCCTGTTTCACATACGAGCGACCGAAAGGAACAGAAAGTTGAATGGATAGTCTGAACAATCAATGTATCTGGGTGGCATCCGATTATATCGCAATACTGTATATATAGTGATACTAACCAGGTGACGGTACTTCCGTTACACATACTAGCGACTGAATCGAACAGAAGGTTAAATGGTTAGACGAAACGATAATTGTATCTGAGTTGTATTCGATGATAACGTGATGATGTTTATATAGCAATACTCACCAGGTAACTGTTCTTCCGTTTTACATACAAGCGACCGAGTCGAGCAGAAGGTTGAATTTAGTATAGATTGAACAATCATCGTATCTGGGTTGTATTCGATTATGTTTATATAGTTATACTCACCAGGTAACTGTTCTTCCGTTATACATACGAGCGACTGAATTGAATAGAAGGTTGAATGGATAGTATATGGGTTGTATTCGATTATGATGTTATGCTGTGTATATGGTTATACACACTAGGTGACGGTATTCCCGTTTTACATACGAGCGACCGAAACAAAAAGAAAGTTGAATGGATAGACTGAACAATCAATGTATCTGGGTGGTATCCGATTATATCGCAATACTGTATATATAGTGATACTTACCAGGTAACGGTACTTCCGTTACACATACTAGCGACTGAATCGAACAAAAGGTTAAATGGTTAGACAAAACGATAATTGTATCTGAGTTGTATTCGATGATATCGTGATGATGTTTATTAAGCAATACTCACCAGGTAACTGTTCTTCCGTTTTACATACAAGCGACCAAATCGAGCAGGAGGTTGAATAGATAGATTGAACAATCATCGTATCTGGGTTGTATTCGATAATGTTTATATAGTTATACTCACCAGGTAACTGTTCTTCCGTTACACATACTGGCGACTGAATCGAACAGAAGGTTAAATGGTTAGACGAAACGATAATTGTATCTGAGTTGTATTCGATGATATCGTGATGATGTTTATATAGCAATACTCACCAGGTAACTGTTCTTCCGTTTTACATACAAGCGACCGAATCGAGCAGAAGGTTGAATTCAGTATAGATTGAACAACCATCGTATCTGGGTTGTATTCGATTATGTTTACATAGTTATACTCACCAGGTAACTGTTCTTCCGTTATACATACGAGCGACTGAATTGAACAGAAGGTTGAATGGAGAGTATATGGGTTGTATTCGATTATGATGTTATGCTGTGTATATAGTTATACACACTAGGTGACGGTATTCTTGTTTTACATACGAGCGACCGAAACGAACAGAAAGTTGAATGGATAGTCTGAACAATCAATGTATCAGGGTGGTATCCGATTATATCGCAATACTGTATATAGTGATACATACTATACTATAGTGATAAATACCAGGTGACGGTACTTCCGTTACACATACTAGCGACTGAATCGAACAGAAGGTTAAATGGTTAGACGAAACGATAATTGTAACTGAGTTGTATTCTATTATATTGTGGTGATGTTTATAAAGAAATACTCACCAGGTTACTGTTCTTCCGTTATACATACGAGCAACCGAATCGAACAGAAGGTTGAATGGATAGTATCTGGGTTGTATTCGATTATGATGTTATGCTGTGTATATAGTTAAACACACTAGGTGACGGTATTCCCGTTTCACATACTTGCGACCGAAACGAACAGAAAGTTGAATGGATAGTCTGAACAATCAATGTATCTGGGTGGTATCCGATTATATCGCAATACTGTATATATAGTGATACTAACCAGGTGACGGTACTTCCGTTACACATACTAGCGACTGAATCGAACAGAAGGTCAAATGGTTAGACGAAACGATAATTGAAACTGAGTTGTATTCGATTATATCGTGGTGATGTTTATATAGAAATACTCACCAGGTAACTGTTCTTTCGTTTTCACATACAAGCGACCAAATCGAGCAGAAGGTCAAATGGATAGATTGAACAATCATCGTATCTGGGTTGTATTCGATTATGTTTATATAGTTATATTCACCAGGTAACTGTTCTTCCGTTACACATACTAGCGACTGAATCGAACAGAAGGTTAAATGGTTAGACGAAACGATAATTGTATCTGAGTTGTATTCGATGATATCGTGATGATGTTTATATAGCAATACTCACCAGGTAACTGTTCTTCCGTTTTACATACAAGCGACCGAATCGAGCAAAAGGTTGAATTCAGTATAGATTGAACAATCATCGTATCTGGGTTGTATTCGATTATGTTTATATAGTTATACTCACCAGGTAAGTGTTCTTCCGTTATACATACGAGCGACTGAATTGAACAGAAGGTTGAATGGATAGTATATGGGTTGTATTCGATTATGATGTTATGCTGTGTATATAGTAATACACACTAGGTGACGGTATTCTTGTTTTACATACGAGCGACCGAAACGAACAGAAAGTTGAATGGATAGTCTGAACAATCAATGTATCAGGGTGGTATCCGATTATATCGCAATACTGTATATATAGTGATACATACCAGGTGACGGTACTTCCGTTACACATACTAGCGACTGAATCGAACAGAAGGTTAAATGGTTAGACGAAACGATAATTGTAACTGAGTTGTATTCTATTATATCGTGGTGATGTTTTTATAGAAATACTCACCAGGTTACTGTTCTTCCGTTATACATACGAGCAACCGAATCGAACAGAAGGTTGAATGGATAGTATCTGGGTTGTATTCGATCATGATGTTATGCTGTGTATATAGTTAAACACACTAGGTGACGGTATTCCCGTTTCACATACGAGCGACCGAAACGAACAGAAAGTTGAATGGATAGTCTGAACAATCAATGTATCTGGGTGGTATCCGATTATATCGCAATACTGTATGTATAGTGATACTAACCAGGTGACGGTACTTCCGTTACACATACTAGCGACTGAATCGAACAGAAGGTTAAATGGTTAGACGAAACGATAATTGAAACTGAGTTGTATTCGATTATATCGTGGTGATGTTTATATAGAAATACTCACCAGGTAACTGTTCTTTCGTTTTCACATACAAGCGACCGAATCGAGCAGAAGGTCAAATGGATAGATTGAACAATCATCGTATCTGGGTTGTATTCGATTATGTTTATATTGTTATATTCACCAGGTAACTGTTCTTCCGTTACACATACTAGCGACTGAATCGAACAGAAGGTTAAATGGTTAGACGAAACGATAATTGTATCTGAGTTGTATTCGATGATATCGTGATGATGTTTATATAGCAATACTCACCAGGTAACTGTTCTTCCGTTTCACATACAAGCGACCGAATCGAGCAGAAGGTTGAATTCAGTATAGATTGAACAATCATCGTATCTGGGTTGTATTCGATTATGTTTATATAGTTATACTCACCAGGTAACTGTTCTTCCGTTATACATACGAGCGACTGAATTGAACAGAAGGTTGAATGGATAGTATATGGGTTGTATTCGCTTATGATGTTATGCTGTGTATATAGTTATACACACTAGGTGACGGTATTCTTGTTTAACATACGAGCGACCGAAACGAACAGAAAGTAGAATGGATAGTCTGAACAATCAATGTATCAGGGTGGTATCCGATTATATCGCAATACTGTATATATAGTGATACATACCAGGTGACGGTACTTCCGTTACACATACTAGCGACTGAATCGAACAGAAGGTTAAATGGTTAGACGAAACGATAATTGTAACTGAGTTGTATTCTATTATATCGTGGTGATGTTTATATAGAAATACTCACCAGGTTACTGTTCTTCCGATATACATACGAGCAACCGAATCGAACAGAAGGTTGAATGGAAAGTATCTGGGTTGTATTCGATTATGATGTTATGCTGTGTATATAATTAAACCCACTAGGTGACGGTATTCCCGTTTCACATACGAGCGACCGAAACGAACAGAAAGTTGAATGGATTGAATAGATTGAACAATCAATGTATCTGGGTGGTATCCGATTATATCGCAATACTGTATATATAGTGATACTAACCAGGTGACGGTACTTCCGTTACACATACTAGCGACTGAATCGAACAGAAGGTTAAATGGTTAGACGAAACGATAATTGAAACTAAGTTGTATTCGATTATATCGTGGTGATGTTTATATAGAAATACTCACCAGGTAACTGTTCTTTCGTTTTCACATACAAGCGACCGAATCGAGCAGAAGGTCAAATGGATAGATTGAACAATCATCGTATCTGGGTTGTATTCGATTATGTTTATATAGTTATACTCACCAGGTAACTGTTCATTCGTTATACATACGAGCGACTGAATCGAACAGAAAGTTGAATGGATAGTCTGAACAATCAATGTATCTGGGTGGTATCTGATTATATCGCAATACTGTATATATAGTGATACTAACCAGGTGACGGTACTTCCGTTACACATACTAGCGACTGAATCGAACAGAAGGTTAAATGGTTAGACGAAACGATAATTGTATCTGAGTTGTATTCGATGATAACGTGATGATGTTTATATAGCAATACTCACCAGTTAACTGTTCTTCCGTTTTACATACAAGCGACCGAATCGAGCAGAAGGTTGAATTTAGTATAGATTGAACAATCATCGTATCTGGGTTGTATTCGATTATGTTTATATAGTTATACTCACCAGGTAACTGTTCTTCCGTTATACATACGAGCGACTGAATTGAACAGAAGGTTGAATGGATAGTATATGGGTTGTATTCGATTATGATGTTATGCTGTGTATATAGTTATACACACTAGGTGACGGTATTCCCGTTTTACATACGAGCGACCGAAACAAAAAGAAAGTTGAATGGATAGACTGAACAATCAATGTATCTGGGTGGTATCCGATTATATCGCAATACTGTATATATAGTGATACTTACCAGGTGACGGTACTTCCGTTACACATACTAGCGACTGAATCGAACAGAAGGTTAAATGGTTAGACAAAACGATAATTGTATCTGAGTTGTATTCGATGATATCGTGATGATGTTTATATAGCAATACTCACCAGGTAACTGTTCTTCCGTTTTACATACAAGCGACCGAATCGAGCAGGAGGTTGAATAGATAGATTGAACAATCATCGTATCTGGGTTGTATTCATAATGTTTATATAGTTATACTCACCAGGTAACTGTTCTTCCGTTACACATACTAGCGACTGAATCGAACAGAAGGTTAAATGGTTAGACGAAACGATAATTGTATCTGAGTTGTATTCGATGATATCGTGATGATGTTTATATAGCAATACTCACCAGGTAACTGTTCTTCCGTTTTACATACAAGCGACCGAATCGAGCAGAAGGTTGAATTCAGTATAGATTGAACAACCATCGTATCTGGGTTGTATTCGATTATGTTTACCAGGTAACTGTTCTTCCGTTTTACATACAAGCGACCGAATCGAGCAGAAGGTTGAATTCAGTATAGATTGAACAACCATCGTATCTGGGTTGTATTCGATTATGTTTACATAGTTATACTCACCAGGTAACTGTTCTTCCGTTATACATACGAGCGACTGAATTGAACAGAAGGTTGAATGGAGAGTATATGGGTTGTATTCGATTATGATGTTATGCTGTGTAAATAGTTATACACACTAGGTGACGGTATTCTTGTTTTACATACGAGCGACCGAAACGAACAGAAAGTTGAATGGATAGTCTGAACAATCAATGTATCAGGGTGGTATCCGATTATATCGCAATACTGTATATATAGTGATACATACCAGGTGACGGTACTTCCGTTACACATACTAGCGACTGAATCGAACAGAAGGTTAAATGGTTAGACGAAACGATAATTGTAACTGAGTTGTATTCTATTATATCGTGGTGATGTTTATATAGAAATACTCACCAGGTTACTGTTCTTCCGTTATACATACGAGCAACCGAATCGAACAGAAGGTTGAATCGATAGTATATGGGTCGTATTCGATTATGATGTTATGCTGTGTATATAGTTATACACACTAGGTGACGGTATTCCCGTTTTACATACGAGCGACCGAAACGAACAGAAAGTTGAATGGATAGTCTGAACAATCAATGTATCTGGGTGGTATCCGATTATATCGCAATACTGTATATATAGTGATACTAACCAGGTGACGGTACTTCCGTTACATATACTAGCGACTGAATCGAACAGAAGGTTAAATGGTTAGACGAAACGATAATTGTAACTGAGTTGTATTCTATTATATCGTGGTGATGTTTATATAGAAATACTCACCAGGTTACTGTTCTTTCGCTTTCACATACAAGCGACCGAATCGAGCAGAAGGTCAAATGGATAGATTAAACAATCATCGTATCTGGGTTGTATTCGATTATGTTTATATAGTTATACTCACCAGGTAACAGTTCTTCCGTTACACATACTAGCGACTGAATCGAACAGAAGGTTAAATGGTTAGACGAAACGATAATTGTATCTGAGTTGTATTCGATGATATCGTGATGATGTTTATATAGCAATACTCACCAGGTAACTGTTCTTCTGTTTTACATACAAGCGACCGAATCGAGCAGAAGGTTGAATTCAGTATAGATTGAACAATCATCGTATCTGGGTTGTATTCGATTATGTTTATATAGTTATACTCACCAGGTAACTGTTCTTCCGTTATACATACGAGCGACTGAATTGAACAGAAGGTTGAATGGATAGTATATGGGTTGTATTCGATTATGATGTTTTGCTGTGTATATAGTTATACACACTAGGTGACGGTATTCTTGTTTTACATACGAGCGACCGAAACGAACAGAAAGTTGAATGGATAGTCTGAACAATCAATGTATCAGGGTGGTATCCGATTATATCGCAATACTGTATATATAGTGATACATACCAGGTGACGGTACTTCCGTTACACATACTAGCGACTGAATCGAACAGAAGGTTAAATGGTTAGACGAAACGATAATTGTAACTGAGTTGTATTCTATTATATCGTGGTGATGTTTATATAGAAATACTCACCAGGTTACTGTTCTTTCGTTTTCACATACAAGCAATCGAATCGAGCAGAAGGTCAAATGGATAGATTGAACAATCATCGTAACTGGGTTGTATTCGATTAGGTTTATATAGTTATACTCACCAGGTAACTGTTCTTCCGTTATACATACGAGCGACTGAATTGAACAGAAGGTTGAATGGATAGTATATGGGTTGTATACGATTATGATGTTATGCTGAGTATATGGTTATACACACTAGGTGACGGTATTCTTGTTTTACATACGAGCGACTGAATCGAACAGAAGGTCAAATGGTGAGACAAAACGATAATTGTATCTGAGTTGTATTCGATGATATCGTGATGATGTTTATATAGCAATACTCACCAGGTAACTGTTCTTCCGTTTTACATACAAGCGACCGAATCGAGCAGGAGGTTGAATAGATAGATTGAACAATCATCGTATCTGGGTTGTATTCGATAATGTTTATATAGTTATACTCACCAGGTAACTGTTCTTCCGTTACACATACTAGCGACTGAATCGAACAGAAGGTTAAATGGTAAGACGAAACGATAATTGTATCTGAGTTGTATTCGATGATAACGTGATGATGTTTATATAGCAATACTCACCAGGTAACTGTTCTTCCGTTTTACATACAAGCGACCGAATCGAGCAGAAGGTTGAATTTAGTATAGATTGAACAATCATCGTATCTGGGTTGTATTCGATTATGTTTATATAGTTATACTCACCAGGTAACTGTTCTTTCGTTATACATACGAGCGACTGAATTGAACAGAAGGTTGAATGGATAGTATATGGGTTGTATTCGATTATGATGTTATGCTG
The DNA here is from genome assembly GCA_029955515.1 of Chrysomela aeneicollis. Lineage (NCBI taxonomy): Eukaryota > Metazoa > Arthropoda > Insecta > Coleoptera > Chrysomelidae > Chrysomela > Chrysomela aeneicollis. The sequence continues at coordinate 26,265,268 of JARUHQ010000003.1, forward strand.
TGTATATAGTTAAACACACTAGGTGACGGTATTCCCGTTTCCCATACGAGCGACCGAAACGAATAGAAAGTTGAATGGATAGTCTGAACAATCAATGTATCTGGGTGGTATCCGATTATATCGCAATACTGTATATATAGTGATACTAACCAGGTGACGGTACTTCCGTTACACATACTAGCGACTGAATCGAACAGAAGGTTAAATGGTTAGACGAAACGATAATTGTATCTGAGTTGTATTCGATGATAACGTGATGATGTTTATATAGCAATACTCACCGGGTAACTGTTCTTCCGTTTAACATACAAGCGACCGAATCGAGCAGAAGGTTGAATTTAGTATAGATTGAACAATCATCGTATCTGGGTTGTATTCGATTATGTTTATATAGTTATACTCTCCAGGTAACTGTTCTTCCGTTATACATACGAGCGACTGAATTGAACAGAAGGTTGAATGGATAGTATATGGGTTGTATTCGATTATGATGTTATGCTGTGTATAAAGTTATACACACTAGGTGACGGTATTCCCGTTTTACATACGAGCGACCGAAACAAAAAGAAAGTTGAATGGATAGTCTGAACAATCAATGTATCTGGGTGGTATCCGATTATATCGCAATACTGTATATATAGTGATACTTACCAGGTGACGGTACTTCCGTTACACATGCTAGCGACTGAATCGAACAGAAGGTTAAATGGTTAGACAAAACGATAATTGTATCTGAGTTGTATTCGATGATATCGTGATGATGTTTATATAGCAATACTCACCTGGTAACTGTTCTTCCGTTTTACATACAAGCGACCGAATCGAGCAGGAGGTTGAATAAATAGATTGAACAATCATCGTATCTGGGTTGTATTCGATAATGATTATATAGTTATACTCACCAGGTAACAGTTCTTCCGTTACACATACTAGCGACTGAATCGAACAGAAGGTTAAATGGTTAGACGAAACGATAATTGTATCTGAGTTGTATTCGATGATATCGTGATGATGTTTATATAGCAATACTCACCAGGTAACTGTTCTTCCGTTTTACATACAAGCGACCGAATCGAGCAGAAGGTTGAATTCAGTATAGATTGAACAATCATCGTATCTGGGTTGTATTCGATTATGTTTATATAGTTATACTCACCAGGTAACTGTTCTTCCGTTATACATACGAGCGACTGAATTGAACAGAAGGTTGAATGGATAGTATATGGGTTGTATTCGATTATGATGTTTTGCTGTGTATATAGTTATACACACTAGGTGACGGTATTCTTGTTTTACATACGAGCGACCGAAACGAAGAGAAAGTTGAATGGATAGTCTGAACAATCAATGTATCAGGGTGGTATCCGATTATATCGCAATACTGTATATATAGTGATACATACCAGGTGACGGTATTTCCGTTACACATACTAGCGACTGAATCGAACAGAAGGTTAAATGGTTAGACGAAACGATAATTGTAACTGAGTTGTATTCTATTATATCGTGGTGATGTTTATATAGAAATACTCACCAGGTTACTGTTCTTTCGTTTTCACATACAAGCAATCGAATCGAGCAGAAGGTCAAATGGATAGATTGAACAATCATCGTAACTGGGTTGTATTCGATTAGGTTTATATAGTTATACTCACCAGGTAACTGTTCTTCCGTTATACATACGAGCGACTGAATTGAACAGAAGGTTGAATGGATAGTATATGGGTTGTATACGATTATGATGTTATGCTGAGTATATGGTTATACACACTAGGTGACGGTACTTCCGTTACACATGCTAGCGACTGAATCGAACAGAAGGTTAAATGGTTAGACAAAACGATAATTGTATCTGAGTTGTATTCGATGATATCGTGATGATGTTTATATAGCAATACTCACCTGGTAACTGTTCTTCCGTTTTACATACAAGCGACCGAATCGAGCAGGAGGTTGAATAGATAGATTGAACAATCATCGTATCTGGGTTGTATTCGATAATGATTATATAGTTATACTCACCAGGTAACTGTTCTTCCGTTACACATACTAGCGACTGAATCGAACAGAAGGTTAAATGGTTAGGCGAAACGATAATTTTATCTGAGTTGTATTCGATGATATCGTGATGATGTTTATATAGCAATACTCACCAGGTAACTGTTCTTCCGTTTTACATACAAGCGACCGAATCGAGCAGAAGGTTGAATTCAGTATAGATTGAACAACCATCGTATCTGGGTTGTATTCGATTATGTTTACATAGTTATACTCACCAGGTAACTGTTCTTCCGTTATACATACGAGCGACTGAATTGAACAGAAGGTTGAATGGAGAGTATATGGGTTGTATTCGATTATGATGTTATGCTGTGTAAATAGTTATACACACTAGGTGACGGTATTCTTGTTTTACATACGAGCGACCGAAACGAACAGAAAGTTGAATGGATAGTCTGAACAATCAATGTATCAGGGTGGTATCCGATTATATCGCAATACTGTATATATAGTGATACATACCAGGTGACGGTACTTCCGTTACACATACTAGCGACTGAATCGAACAGAAGGTTAAATGGTTAGACGAAACGATAATTGTAACTGAGTTGTATTCTATTATATCGTGGTGATGTTTATATAGAAATACTCACCAGGTTACTGTTCTTCCGTTATACATACGAGCAACCGAATCGAACAGAAGGTTGAATCGATAGTATATGGGTCGTATTCGATTATGATGTTATGCTGTGTATATAGTTATACACAATAGGTGACGGTATTCCCGTTTTACATACGAGCGACCGAAACGAACAGAAAGTTGAATGGATAGTCTGAACAATCAATGTATCTGGGTGGTATCCGATTATATCGCAATACTGTATATATAGTGATACTAACCAGGTGACGGTACTTCCGTTACATATACTAGCGACTGAATCGAACAGAAGGTTAAATGGTTAGACGAAACGATAATTGTAACTGAGTTGTATTCTATTATATCGTGGTGATGTTTATATAGAAATACTCACCAGGTTACTGTTCTTTCGCTTTCACATACAAGCGACCGAATCGAGCAGAAGGTCAAATGGATAGATTAAACAATCATCGTATCTGGGTTGTATTCGATTATCTTTATATAGTTATACTCACCAGGTAACAGTTCTTCCGTTACACATACTAGCGACTGAATCGAACAGAAGGTTAAATGGTTAGACGAAACGATAATTGTATCTGAGTTGTATTCGATGATATCGTGATGATGTTTATATAGCAATACTCACCAGGTAACTGTTCTTCCGTTTTACATACAAGCGACCGAATCGAGAAGAAGGTTGAATTCAGTATAGATTGAACAATCATCGTATCTGGGTTGTATTCGATTATGTTTATATAGTTATACTCACCAGGTAACTGTTCTTCCGTTATACATACGAGCGACTGAATTGAACAGAAGGTTGAATGGATAGTATATGGGTTGTATTCGATTATGATGTTTTGCTGTGTATATAGTTATACACACTAGGTGACGGTATTCTTGTTTTACATACGAGCGACCGAAACGAACAGAAAGTTGAATGGATAGTCTGAACAATCAATGTATCAGGGTGGTATCCGATTATATCGCAATACTGTATATATAGTGATACATACCAGGTGACGGTACTTCCGTTACACATACTAGCGACTGAATCGAACAGAAGGTTAAATGGTTAGACGAAACGATAATTGTAACTGAGTTGTATTCTATTATATCGTGGTGATGTTTATATAGAAATACTCACCAGGTTACTGTTCTTTCGTTTTCACATACAAGCAATCGAATCGAGCAGAAGGTCAAATGGATAGATTGAACAATCATCGTAACTGGGTTGTATTCGATTAGGTTTATATAGTTATACTCACCAGGTAACTGTTCTTCCGTTATACATACGAGCGACTGAATTGAACAGAAGGTTGAATGGATAGTATATGGGTTGTATACGATTATGATGTTATGCTGAGTATATGGTTATACACACTAGGTGACGGTATTCTTGTTTTACATACGAGCGACTGAATCGAACAGAAGGTCAAATGGTGAGACAAAACGATAATTGTATCTGAGTTGTATTCGATGATATCGTGATGATGTTTATATAGCAATACTCACCAGGTAACTGTTCTTCCGTTTTACATACAAGCGACCGAATCGAGCAGGAGGTTGAATAGATAGATTGAACAATCATCGTATCTGGGTTGTATTCGATAATGTTTATATAGTTATACTCACCAGGTAACTGTTCTTCCGTTACACATACTAGCGACTGAATCGAACAGAAGGTTAAATGGTTAGACGAAACGATAATTGTATCTGAGTTGTATTCGATGATAACGTGATGATGTTTATATAGCAATACTCACCAGGTAACTGTTCTTCCGTTTTACATACAAGCGACCGAATCGAGCAGAAGGTTGAATTTAGTATAGATTGAACAATCATCGTATCTGGGTTGTATTCGATTATGTTTATATAGTTATACTCACCAGGTAACTGTTCTTTCGTTACACATACGAGCGACTGAATTGAACAGAAGGTTGAATGGATAGTATATGGGTTGTATTCGATTATGATGTTATGCTGTGTATATAGTTAAACACACTAGGTGACGGTATTCCCGTTTCCCATACGAGCGACCGAAACGAATAGAAAGTTGAATGGATAGTCTGAACAATCAATGTATCTGGGTGGTATCCGATTATATCGCAATACTGTATATATAGTGATACTAACCAGGTGACGGTACTTCCGTTACACATACTAGCGACTGAATCGAACAGAAGGTTAAATGGTTAGACGAAACGATAATTGTATCTGAGTTGTATTCGATGATAACGTGATGATGTTTATATAGCAATACTCACCGGGTAACTGTTCTTCCGTTTTACATACAAGCGACCGAATCGAGCAGAAGGTTGAATTTAGTATAGATTGAACAATCATCGTATCTGGGTTGTATTCGATTATGTTTATATAGTTATACTCTCCAGGTAACTGTTCTTCCGTTATACATACGAGCGACTGAATTGAACAGAAGGTTGAATGGATAGTATATGGGTTGTATTCGATTATGATGTTATGCTGTGTATAAAGTTATACACACTAGGTGACGGTATTCCCGTTTTACATACGAGCGACCGAAACAAAAAGAAAGTTGAATGGATAGTCTGAACAATCAATGTATCTGGGTGGTATCCGATTATATCGCAATACTGTATATATAGTGATACTTACCAGGTGACGGTACTTCCGTTACACATGCTAGCGACTGAATCGAACAGAAGGTTGAATGGTTAGACAAAACGATAATTGTATCTGAGTTGTATTCGATGATATCGTGATGATGTTTATATAGCAATACTCACCTGGTAACTGTTCTTCCGTTTTACATACAAGCGACCGAATCGAGCAGGAGGTTGAATAGATAGATTGAACAATCATCGTATCTGGGTTGTATTCGATAATGATTATATAGTTATACTCACCAGGTAACTGTTCTTTCGTTACACATACTAGCGACTGAATCGAACAGAAGGTTAAATGGTTAGACGAAACGATAATTTTGTCTGAGTTGTATTCGATGATATCGTGATGATGTTTATATAGCAATACTCACCAGGTAACTGTTCTTCCGTTTTACATACAAGCGACCGAATCGAGCAGAAGGTTGAATTCAGTAAAGATTGAACAACCATCGTATCTGGGTTGTATTCGATTATGTTTACATAGTTATACTCACCAGGTAACTGTTCTTCCGTTATACATACGAGCGACTGAATTGAACAGAAGGTTGAATGGAGAGTATATGGGTTGTATTCGATTATGATGTTATGCTGTGTAAATAGTTATACACACTAGGTGACGGTATTCTTGTTTTACATACGAGCGACCGAAACGAACAGAAAGTTGAATGGATAGTCTGAACAATCAATGTATCAGGGTGTTATCCGATTATATCGCAATACTGTATATATAGTGATACATACCAGGTGACGGTACTTCCGTTACACATACTTGCGACTGAATCGAACAGAAGGTTAAATGGTTAGACGAAACGATAATTGTAACTGAGTTGTATTCTATTATATCGTGGTGATGTTTATATAGAAATACTCACCAGGTTACTGTTCTTCCGTTATACATACGAGCAACCGAATCGAACAGAAGGTTGAATGGATAGTATATGGGTCGTATTCGATTATGATGTTATGCTGTGTATATAGTTATACACACTAGGTGACGGTATTTCCGTTTTACATACGAGCGACCGAAACGAACAGAAAGTTGAATGGATAGTCTGAACAATCAATGTATCTGGGTGGTATCCGATTATATCGCAATACTGTATATATAGTGATACTAACCAGGTGACGGTACTTCCGTTACACATACTAGCGACTGAATCGAACAGAAGGTTAAATGGTTAGACGAAACGATAATTGTAACTGAGTTGTATTCTATTATATCGTGGTGATGTTTATATACAAATACTCACCAGGTTACTGTTCTTTCGCTTTCACATACAAGCGACCGAATCGAGCAGAAGGTCAAATGGATAGATTAAACAATCATCGTATCTGGGTTGTATTCGATTATGTTTATATAGTTATACTCACCAGGTAACAGTTCTTCCGTTACACATACTAGCGACTGAATCGAACAGAAGGTTAAATGGTTAGACGAAACGATAATTGTATCTGAGTTGTATTCGATGATATCGTGATGATGTTTATATAGCAATACTCACCAGGTAACTGTTCTTCCGTTTTACATACAAGCGACCGAATCGAGCAGAAGGTTGAATTCAGTATAGATTGAACAATAATCGTATCTGGGTTGTATTCGATTATGTTTATATAGTTATACTCACCAGGTAACTGTTCTTCCGTTATACATACGAGCGACTGAATTGAACAGAAGGTTGAATGGATAGTATATGGGTTGTATTCGATTATGATGTTTTGCTGTGTATATAGTTATACACACTAGGTGACGGTATTCTTGTTTTACATACGAGCGACCGAAACGAACAGAAAGTTGAATGGATAGTCTGAACAATCAATGTATCAGGGTGGTATCCGATTATATCGCAATACTGTATATATAGTGATACATACCAGGTGACGGTACTTCCGTCACACATACTAGCGACTGAATCGAACAGAAGGTTAAATGGTTAGACGAAACGATAATTGTAACTGAGTTGTATTCTATTATATCGTGGTGATGTTTATATAGAAATACTCACCAGGTTACTGTTCTTTCGTTTTCACATACAAGCAATCGAATCGAGCAGAAGGTCAAATGGATAGATTGAACAATCATCGTAACTGGGTTGTATTCGATTAGGTTTATATAGTTATACTCACCAGGTAACTGTTCTTCCGTTATACATACGAGCGACTGAATTGAACAGAAGGTTGAATGGATAGTATATGGGTTGTATACGATTATGATGTTATGCTGAGTATATGGTTATACACACTAGGTGACGGTATTCTTGTTTTACATACGAGCGACTGAAACGAACAGAAAGTTGAATGGATAGTCTGAACAATCAATGTATCTGGGTGGTATCCGATTATATCGCAATACTGTATATATAGTGATACTAACCAGGTGACGTTACTTCCGTCACACATACTAGCGACTGAATCGAACAGAAGGTCAAATGGTGAGACAAAACGATAATTGTATCTGAGTTGTATTCGATGATATCGTGATGATGTTTATATAGCAATACTCACCAGGTAACTGTTCTTCCGTTTTACATACAAGCGACCGAATCGAGCAGGAGGTTGAATAGATAGATTGAACAATCATCGTATCTGGGTTGTATTCGATAATGTTTATATAGTTATACTCACCAGGTAACTGTTCTTCCGTTACACATACTAGCGACTGAATCGAACAGAAGGTTAAATGGTTAGACGAAATGATAATTGTATCTGAGTTGTATTCGATGATATGGTGATGATGTTTATATAGCAATACTCACCAGGTAACTGTTCTTCCGTTTTACATACAAGCGACCGAATCGAGCAGAAGGTTGAATTCAGTATAGATTGAACAATCATCGTATCTGGGTTGTATTCGATTATGTTTATATAGTTATACTCACCAGGTAACTGTTCTTCCGTTATACATACGAGCGACTGAATTGAACAGAAGGTTGAATGGATAGTATATGGGTTGTATTCGATTATGATGTTTTGCTGTGTATATAGTTATACACACTAGGTGACGGTATTCTTGTTTTACATACGAGCGACCGAAACGAACATAAAGTTGAATGGATAGTCTGAACAATCAATGTATCAGGGTGGTATCCGATTATATCGCAATACTGTATATATAGTGATACATACCAGGTGACGGTACTTCCGTTACACATACTAGCGACTGAATCGAACAGAAGGTTAAATGGTGAGACGAAACGATAATTGTAACTGAGTTGTATTCTATTATATCGTGGTGATGTTTATATAGAAATACTCACCAGGTTACTGTTCTTCCTTAATACATACGAGCAACCGAATCGAACAGAAGGTTGAATGGATAGTATATGGGTTGTATTCGATTATGATGTTATGCTGTGTATATAGTTATACACACTAGGTGACGGTATTCCCGTTTCACATACGAGCGACCGAAACGAACAGAAAGTTGAATGGATAGTCTGAACAATCAATGTATCTGAGTGGTATCCGATTATATCGCAATACTGTATATATAGTGATACTTACCAGGTGACGGTACTTCCGTTACACATACTAGCGACCGAATCGAACAGAAGGTTAAATGGTTAGACGAAACGATAATTGAAACTGAGTTGTATTCGATTATATCATGGTGATGTTTATATAGAAATACTCACCAGGTAACTGTTCTTTCGTTTTCACATACAAGCGACCGAATCGAGCAGAAGGTCAAATGGATAGATTGAACAATCATCGTATCTGGGTTGTATTCGATTATGTTTATATAGTTATACTCACCAGGTAACTGTTCTTCCGTTACACATACTAGCGACTGAATCGAACAGAAGGTTAAATGGTTAGACGAAACGATAATTGTAACTGAGTTGTATTCTATTATATCGTGGTGATGTTTATATAGAAATACTCACCAGGTTACTGTTCATCCGTTATACATACGAGCAACCGAATCGAACAGAAGGTTGAATGGATAGTATATGGGTTGTATTCGATTATGATGTTATGCTGTGTATATAGTTATACACACTAGGTGACGGTATTCCCGTTTTACATACGAGCGACCGAAACGAACAGAAAGTTGAATGGATAGTCTGAACAATCAATGTATCTGGGTGGTATCCGATTATATCGCAATACTGTATATATAGTGATACTAACCAGGTGACGGTACTTCCGTTACACATACTAGCGACTGAATCGAACAGAAGGTTAAATGGTTAGACGAAACGATAATTGTAACTGAGTTGTATTCTATTATATCGTGGTGATGTTTATATAGAAATACTCACCAGGTTACTGTTCTTTCGTTTTCACATACAAGCAATCGAATCGAGCAGAAGGTCAAATGGATAGATTGAACAATCATCGTAACTGGGTTGTATTCGATTAGGTTTATATAGTTATACTCACCAGGTAACTGTTCTTCCGTTATACATACGAGCGACTGAATTGAACAGAAGGTTGAATGGATAGTATATGGGTTGTATACGATTATGATGTTATGCTGAGTATATGGTTATACACACTAGGTGACGGTATTCTTGTTTTACATACGAGCGACCTAAACGAACAGAAAGTTGAATGGATAGTCTGAACAATCAATGTATCTGGGTGGTATCCGATTATATCGCAATACTGTATATATAGTGATACTAACCAGGTGACGGTACTTCCGTCACACATACTAGCGACTGAATCGAACAGAAGGTCAAATGGTGAGACAAAACGATAATTGTATCTGAGTTGTATTCGATGATATCGTGATGATGTTTATATAGCAATACTCACCAGGTAACTGTTCTTCCGTTTTACATACAAGCGACCGAATCGAGCAGGAGGTTGAATAGATAGATTGAACAATCATCGTATCTGGGTTGTATTCGATAATGTTTATATAGTTATACTCACCAGGTAACTGTTCTTCCGTTACACATACTAGCGACTGAATCGAACAGAAGGTTAAATGGTTAGACGAAATGATAATTGTATCTGAGTTGTATTCGATGATATCGTGATGATGTTTATATAGCAATACTCACCAGGTAACTGTTCTTCCGTTTTACATACAAGCGACCGAATCGAGCAGGAGGTTGAATAGATAGATTGAACAATCATCGTATCTGGGTTGTATTCGATTATGTTTATATAGTTATACTCACCAGTTAACTGTTCTTCCGTTATACATACGAGCGACTGAATTGAACAGAAGGTTGAATGGATAGTATATGGGTTGTATTCGATTATGATGTTATGCTGTGTATATAGTTATACACACTAGATGACGGTATTCTTGTTTTACATACGAGCGACCGAAACGAACAGAAAGTTGAATGGATAGTCTGAACAATCAATGTATCAGGGTGGTATCCGATTATATCGCAATACTGTATATATAGTGATACATACCAGGTGACGGTACTTCCGTTACACATACTAGCGACTGAATCGAACAGAAGGTTAAATGGTTAGACGAAACGATAATTGTAACTGAGTTGTATTCTATTATATCGTGGTGATGTGTATATAGAAATACTCACCAGGTTACTGTTCTTCCGTTATACATACGAGCAACCGAATCGAACAGAAGGTTGAATGGATAGTATCTGGGTTGTATTCGATTATGATGTTATGCTGTGTATATAGTTAAACACACTAGGTGACGGTATTCCCCCTTCACATACGAGCGACCGGAACGAACAGAAAGTTGAATGGATAGTCTGAACAATCAATGTATCTGGGTGGTATCCGATTATATCGCAATACTGTATTTATAGTGATACTAACCAGGTGACGGTACTTCCGTTACACATACTAGCGACTGAATCGAACAGGAGGTTAAATGGTTAGACGAAACGATAATTGAAACTGAGTTGTATTCGATTATATCGTGGTGATGTTTATATAGAAATACTCACCAGGTAACTGTTCTTTCGTTTTCACATACAAGCGACCGAATCGAGCAGAAGTTCAAATGGATAGATTGAACAATCATCGTATCTGGGTTGTATTCGATTATGTTTATATAGTTATACTCACCAGGTAACTGTTCTTCCGTTACACATACTAGCGACTGAATCGAACAGATGGTTAAATGGTTAGACGAAACGATAATTGTATCTGAGTTGTATTCGATGATATCTTGATGATGTTTATATAGCAATACTCACCAGGTAACTGTTCTTCCGTTTTACATACAAGCGACCGAATCGAGCAGAAGGTTGAATTCAGTATAGATTGAACAATCATCGTATCTGGGTTGTATTCGATTATGTTTATATAGTTATACTCACCAGGTAACTGTTCTTCCGTTATACATACGAGCGACTGAATTGAATAGAAGGTTGAATGGATAGTATATGGGTTGTATTCGATTATGATGTTATGCTGTGTATATAGTTATACACACTAGGTTACGGTATTCTTGTTTTACATACGAGCGACCGAAACGAACAGAAACTTGAATGGATAGTCTTAACAATCAATGTATCAGGGTGGTATCCGATTATATCGCAATACTGTATATATAGTGATACATACCAGGTGACGGTACTTCCGTTACACATACTAGCGACTGAATCGAACAGAAGGTTGAATGGTTAGACGAAACGATAATTGTAACTGAGTTGTATTCTATTATATCGTGGTGATGTTTATATAGAAATACTCACCAGGTTACTGTTCATCCGTTATACATACGAGCAACCGAATCGAACAGAAGGTTGAATGGATAGTATATGGGTTGTATTCGATTATGATGTTATGCTGTGTATATAGTTATACACACTAGGTGACGGTATTCCCGTTTTACATACGAGCGACCGAAACGAACAGAAAGATGAATGGATAGTCTGAACAATCAATGTATCTGAGTGGTATCCGATTATATCGCAATACTGTATTTATAGTGATACTAACCAGGTGACGGTACTTCCGTTACACATACTAGCGACTGAATCGAACAGAAGGTTAAATGGTTAGACGAAACGATAATTGAAACTGAGTTGTATTCGATTATATCGTGGTGATGTTTATATAGAAATACTCACCAGGTAACTGTTCTTTCGTTTTCACTTACAAGCGACCGAATCGAGCAGAAGGTCAAATGGATAGATTGAACAATAATCGTATCTGGGTTCGTTTTCACTTACAAGCGACCGAATCGAGCAGAAGGTCAAATGGATAGATTGAACAATAATCGTATCTGGGTTGTATTCGATTATGTTTATATAGTTATACTCACCAGGTAACTGTTCTTCCGTTACACATACTAGCGACTGAATCGAACAGAAGGTTAAATGGTTAGACGAAACGATAATTGTATCTGAGTTGTATTCGATGATATCGTGATGATGTTTATATAGCAATACTCACCAGGTAACTGTTCTTCCGTTTTACATACAAGCGACCGAATCGAGCAGAAGGTTGAATTCAGTATAGATTGAACAATCATCGTATCTGGGTTGTATTCGATTATGTTTATATAGTTATACTCACCAGGTAACTGTTCTACCGTTATACATACGAGCGACTGAATTGAACAGAAGGTTGAATGGATAGTATATGGGTCGTATTCGATTATGATGTTATGCTGTGTATATAGTTATACACACTAGGTGACGGTATTCTTGTTTTACATACGAGCGACCGAAACGAACAGAAAGTTGAATGGATAGTTAACTATTCTTCCGTTATACATATGAGCGACTGAATTGAACAGAAGGTTGAATGGATAGTATATGGGTTGTATTCGATTATGATGTTATGCTGTGTATATATTTATACACACTAGATGACGGTATTCTTGTTTTACATACGAGCGACCGAAACGAACAGAAAGTTGAATGGATAGTCTAAACAATCAATGTATCAGGGTGGTATCCGATTATATCGCAATACTGTATATATAGTGATACATACCAGGTGACGGTACTTCCGTTACACATACTAGCGACTGAATCGAACAGAAGGTTAAATGGTTAGACGAAACGATAATTGTAACTGAGTTGTATTCTATTATATCGTGGTGATGTTTATATAGAAATACTCACCAGGTTACTGTTCTTCCGTTATTCATACGAGCAACCGAATCGAACAGAAGGTTGAATGGATAGTATCTGGGTTGTATTCGATTATGATGTTATGCTGTGTATATAGTTAAACACACTAGGTGACGGTATTCCCGTTTCACATACGAGCGACCGAAACGAACAGAAAGTTGAATGGATAGTCTGAACAATCAATGTATCTGGGTGGTATCCGATTATATCGCAATACTGTATATATAGTGATACTAACCAGGTGACGGTACTTCCGTTACACATACTAGCGACTGAATCGAACAGAAGGTTAAATGGTTAGACGAAACGATAATTGAAACTGAGTTGTATTCGATTATAACGTGGTGATGTTTATATAGCAATACTCACCAGGTAACTGTTCTTCCGTTTTACATACAAGCGACCGAATCGAGCAGGAGGTTGGATAGATAGATTGAACAATCATCGTCTCTGGGTTGTATTCGATAATGTTTATATAGTTATACTCACCAGGTAACTGTTCTTCCGTTACACATACTAGCGACTGAATCGAACAGAAGGTTAAATGGTTAGACGAAACGATAATTGTAACTGAGTTGTATTCCATTATATCGTGGTGATGTTCATATAGAAATACTCACCAGGTTACTGTTCTTCCGTTATACATACGAGCAACCGAATCGAACAGAAGGTTGAATGGATAGTATATGGGTTGTATTCGATTATGATGTTATGCTGTGTATATAGTTATACACACTAGGTGACGGTATTCCCGTTTTACATACGAGCGACCGAAACGAACAGAAAGTTGAATGGATAGTCTGAACAATCAATGTATCTGGGTGGTATCCGATTATATCGCAATACTGTATATATAGTGATACTAACCAGGTGACGGTACTTCCGTTACACATACTAGCGACTGAATCGAACAGAAGGTTAAATGGTTAGACGAAACGATAATTGTAACTGAGTTGTATTCTATTATATCGTGGTGATGTTCATATAGAAATACTCACCAGGTTACTGTTCTTCCGTTATACATACGAGCAAACGAATCGAACAGAAGGTTGAATGGATAGTATCTGGGTTGTATTCGATTATGATGTTATGCTGTGTATATAGTTAAACACACTAGGTGACGGTATTCCCGTTTCACATACGAGCGACCGAAACGAACAGAAAGTTGAATGGATAGTCTGAACAATCAATGTATCTGGGTGGTATCCGATTATATCGCAAAACTGTATATATAGTGATACTAACCAGGTGACGGTACTTCCGTTACACATACTAGCGACTGAATCGAACAGAAGGTTAAATGGTTAGACGAAACGATAATTGTATCTGAGTTGTATTCGATGATAACGTGATGATGTTTATATAGCAATACTCACCAGGTAACTGTTCTTCCGTTTTACATACAAGCGACCGAATCGAGCAGAAGGTTGAATTTAGTATAGATTGAACAATCATCGTATCTGGGTTGTATTCGATTATGTTTATATAGTTATACTCACCAGGTAACTGTTCTTCCGTTATACATACGAGCGACTGAATTGAACAGAAGGTTGAATGGATAGTATATAGGTTGTATTCGATTATGATGTTATGCTGTGTATATAGTTATACACACTAGGTGACGGTATTCCCGTTTTACATACGAGCGACCGAAACGAACAGAAAGTCGAATGGATAGACTGAACAATCAATGTATCTGGGTGGTATCCGATTATATCGCAATACTGTATAAATAGTGATACTAACCAGGTGACGGTACTTCCGTTACACATACTAGCGACTGAATCGAACAGAAGGTTAAATGGTTAGACAAAACGATAATTGTATCTGAGTTGTATTCGATGATATCGTGATGATGTTTATATAGCAATACTCACCAGGTAACTGTTCTTCCGTTTTACATACAAGCGACCGAATCGAGCAGGAGGTTGAATAGATAGATTTAATAATCATCGTATCTGGGTTGTATTCGATAATGTTTATATAGTTATACTCACCAGGTAACTGTTCTTCCGTTACACATACTAGCGACTGAATCGAACAGAAGGTTAAATAATAATAATAATAATAATAATAATAATTTATTGTCCACCATAATATAATTATAATAACAAAAAATATAAATCATCACTCAATATAATTGGCAAACAAAAGGCTTTTCTGGTTCAGAATATGAGATTATACCAAAATGGTTATAACTCACGTCTGTTCTTCCACCAGCGCCTATATTTTAATGAAGGAAAATTCTTCGATGGCATAAAAGAAATGAAGAAGAGGAGACAAGAAGAATAAAATGAAAGATAGTACAAAAAAAAGAGAGAAAAGATAGGAAGAGAGAGAAGAGAGAAATGAATAAGTTATGAAAAAAAAATAGTAGACTGGAACAGTGATAGCGCAAGTTGTCAATCTTATACAGTGTGAGTGAGTTGAATGAAATGAAATGAATCGAAAGTCCTCTATACAATGCAAAATGAATTATGGTAAGGAGGAATTCAATAGAAATGATTTATATTTCAACCTGAAAGTGTTTATAGATGAATTCAAAAGTGAGCTATCTCGAGCATGTAAATCATTAATGAAAATAGAGATGTTATAGCTAAACGATCGTTTGAATATTTCTTTTTTATGCTTGGGTATTGTAAGAAGATTGAGGCGGCGAATATTTAGATTGTGTATATCAGTTCTATAAGAGAGCTTACGATGGAGATAAGGAGGAGTTTTAAATTTGAACACTTTGAAGAAGAGACATGCCATATGCAATTGGCGCCTTTTGTACATGTTTAACCAGCCTAGTTCTTGAAATTTGTGTGAAATAGTATTCCGTTTTCTTATACCATAAATTAGCCTAATACAAGAGTTTTGAACTTTCTGGATTCTATTGGAATCGACTGATTTCAAACAAGGACCATATATAGCATCACAGTGGTTAAAGTGTGACAACACCAATGAATCACATAGCATTTTTTTAGTTTTCATATTCAAAAAGGTCCTTTGCGAATAAATTAATTTCAGGGAACTGTATGCAATCTTGAGTTTTTGAGTTATATGTTCAGTGAAATGTAATTTGCTGTCAATTATCAGACCTAAATTTTTACAAAAGGGTTTGAAAGGGATGGTACAGTTGCCGATTCTCAAATTTAAATTCGGTAAGATGTCATTTCTAATGCCATCTGAACAAAAAAGCAAGGCACAAGATTTATTAGGATTGATTTTGAGCATGTGATCCGATGAAATTTTATAAAGTGCATTCAGGTCTGAATTTATTATATTGTTAGCGTCATTGATAACTGAATATTTAAAAGCAAAATAAACTTGGGTATCGTCAGCATAAAAGTGGTAGTTTACATTCTGAAGTACATTGGTAAAATTTGAGGTATACATCGTATAAAACAGTGGACCTAATATGCTACCTTGTGGTACACCGGACAAAACTGGAGATGGTGGAGAAATATGATCATCCATATGAACACTTTGTACTCTGTTGCGTAGATATGAAGATAGTAGGTTTCGAACAGAGTCACTGAATCCAAAATAATGGTTAGACGAAACGATAATTGTATCTGAGTTGTATTCGATGATATCGTGATGATGTTTATATAGCAATACTCACCAGGTAACTGTTCTTCCGTTTTACATACAAGCGGCCGAATCGAGCAGAAGGTTGAATTCAGTATAGATTGAACAATCATCGTATCTGGGTTGTATTCGATTATATTTATATAGTTATACTCACCAGGTAAATGTTCTTCCGTTATACATACGAGCGACTGAATTGAACAGAAGGTTGAATGGATAGTATATGGGTTGTATTCGATTATGATGTTATGCTGTGTATATAGTTATACACACTAGGTGACGGTATTCTTGTTTTACATACGAGCGACCGAAACGAACAGAAAGTTGAATGGATAGTCTGAACAATCAATGTATCAGGGTGGTATCCGATTATATCGCAATACTGTATATATAGTGATACATACCAGGTGACGGTACTTCCGTTACACATACTAGCGACTGAATAGAACAGAAGGTTAAATGGTTAGACGAAACGATAATTGTAACTGAGTTGTATTCTATTATATCGTGGTGATGTTTATATAGAAATACTCACCAGGTTACTGTTCTTCCGTTATACATACGAGCAACCGAATCGAACAGAAGGTTGAATGGATAGTATATGGGTTGTATTCGATTATGATGTTATGCTGTGTATATAGTTATACACACTAGGTGACGGTATTCTCGTTTTACATACGAGCGACCGAAACGAACAGAAAGTTGAATGGATAGTCTGAACAATCAATGTATCTGGGTGGTATCCGATTATATCGCAATACTGTATATATAGTGATACTAACCAGGTGACGGTACTTCCGTTACACATACCAGCGACTGAATCGAACAGAAGGTTAAATGGTTAGACGAAACGATAATTGTAACTGATTTGTATTCTATTATATCGTGGTGATGTTTATATAGAAATACTCACCAGGTTACTGTTCTTTCGTTTTCACATACAAGCGACCGAATCGAGCAGAAGGTCAAGCGGATAGATTGAACAATCATCGTATCTGGGTTGTATTCGATTATGTTTATATAGTTATACTCACTAGTTAACTGTTCTTCCGTTACACATACTAGCGACTGAATCGAACAGAAGGTTAAATGGTTAGACGAAACGATAATTGTATCTGAGTTGTATTCGATGATATCGTGATGATGTTCATATAGCAATACTCACCAGGTAACTGTTCTTCCGTTTTACATACAAGCGACCGAATCGAGCAGAAGGTTGAATTCAGTATAGATTGAACAATCATCGTATCTGGGTTGTATTCGATTATGTTTATATAGTTATACTCACCAGGTAACTGTTCTTCCGTTACACATACTAGCGACTGAATCGAACAGAAGGTTAAATGGTTAGACGAAACGATAATTGTAACTGAGTTTTATTCTATTATATCGTGGTGATGTTTAAATAGAAATACTCACCAGGTTACTGTTCTTCCGTTATACATACGAGCAACCGAATCGAACAGAAGGTTGAATGGATAGTTCATGGGTTGTATTCGATTATGATGTTATGCTGTGTATATAGTTATACACACTAGGTGACGGTATTCCCGTTTTACATACGAGCGACCGAAACGAACAGAAAGTTGAATGGATAGTCTGAACAATCAATGTATCTGGGTGGTATCCGATTATATCGCAATACTGTATATATAGTGATACTAACCAGGTGACGGTACTTCCGTTACACATACTAGCGACTGAATCGAACAGAAGGTTAAATGGTTAGACGAAACGATAATTGTAACTGAGTTGTATTCTATTATATCGTGGTGATGTTTATATAGAAATACTCACCAGGTTACTGTTCTTTCGTTTTCACATACAAGCGACCGAATCGAGCAGAAGGTCAAATGGATAGATTGAACAATCATCGTATCTGGTTTGTATTCGATTATGTTTATATAGTTATACTCACCAGGTAACTGTTCTTCCGTTATACATACGAGCGACTGAATTGAACAGAAGGTTGAATGGATAGTATATGGGTTGTATTCGATTATGATGTTATGCTGTGTATATAGTTATACACACTAGGTGACGGTATTCTTGTTTTACATACGAGCGACCGAAACGAACAGAAAGTTGAATGGATAGTCTGAACAATCAATGTATCAGGGTGGTATCCGATTATATCGCAAAACTGTATATATAGTGATACATACCAGGTGACGGTTATTCCGTTACACATACTAGCGACTGAATCGAACAAAAGGTTAAATGGTTAGACGAAACGATAATTGTAACTGAGTTGTATTCTATTATATCGTGGTGATGTTTATATAGAAATACTCACCAGGTTACTGTTCTTCCGTTATACATACGAGCAACCGAATCGAACAGAAGGTTGAATGGATAGTATATGGGTTGTTTTCGATTATGATGTTATGCTGTGTATATAGTTATACACACTAGGTGACGGTATTCCCGTTTCACATACGAGCGACCGAAACGAACAAAAAGTTGAATGGATAGTCTGAACAATCAATGTATCTGGGTGGTATCCGATTATATCGCAATACTGTATATATAGTGATACTAACCAGGTGACGGTACTTCCGTTACACATACTAGCGACTGAATCGAACAGAAGGTTAAATGGTTAGACGAAACGATAATTGAAACTGAGGTGTATTCGATTATATCGTGGTGATGTTTATATAGAAATACTCACCAGGTAACTGTTCTTTCGTTTTCACATACAAGCGACCGAATCGAGCAGAAGGTCAAATGGATAGATTGAACAATCATCGTATCTGGGTTGTATTCGATTATGTTTATATAGTTATACTCACCAGGTAACTGTTCTTCCGTTACACATACTAGCGACTGAATCGAACAGAAGGTTAAATGGTTAGACGAAACGATATGTGTAACTGAGTTGTATTCTATTATATCGTGGTGATGTTTATATAGAAATACTCACCAGGTTACTGTTCTTCCGTAATACATACGAGCAACCGACTCGAACAGAAGGTTGAATGGATAGTATCTGGGTTGTATTCGATTATGATGTTATGCTGTGTATATAGTTAAACACACTAGGTGACGGTATTCCCGTTTCACATACGAGCGACCGAAACGAACAGAAAGTTGAATGGATAGTCTGAACAATCAATGTATCTGGGTGGTATCCGATTATATCGCAATACTGTATATATAGTGATACTAACCAGGTGACGGTACTTCCGTTACACATACTAGCGACTGAATCGAACAGAAGGTTAAATGGTTAGACGAAACGATAATTGAAACTGAGTTGTATTCGATTATATCGTGGTGATGTTTATAAAGAAATACTCACCAGGTAACTGTTCTTTCGTTTTCACATACAAGCGACCGAATCGAGCAGAAGGTCGAATGGATAGATTGAACAATCATCGTATCTGGGTTGTATTCGATTATGTTTATATAGTTATACTCACCAGGTAACTGTTCTTCCGTTACACATACTAGCGACTGAATCGAACAGAAGGTTAAATGCTTAGACGAAACGATAATTGAAACTGAGTTGTATTCTATTATATCGTGGTGATGTTTATATAGAAATACTCACCAGGTTACTTTTCTTCCGTTATACATACGAGCAACCGAATCGAACAGAAGGTTGAATGGACAGTATATGGGTTGTATTCGATTATGATGTTATGCTGTGTATATAGTTATACACACTAGGTGACGGTATTCCCGTTTTACATACGAGCGACCGAAACGAACAGAAAGTTGAATGGATAGTCTGAACAATCAATGTATCTGGGTGGTATCCGATTATATCGCAATACTGTATATATAGTGATACATACCAGGTGACGGTACTTCCGTTTCACATACTAGCGACTGAATCGAACAGAAGGTTAAATGGTTAGACGAAACGATAATTGTAACTGAGTTGTATTCTATTATATCGTGGTGATGTTTATATAGAAATACTCACCAGGTTACTGTTCTTCCGTTATACATACGAGCAACCGAATCGAACAGAAGGTTGAATGGATAGTATCTGGGTTGTATTCGATTATGATGTTATGCTGTGTATATAGTTATACACACTAGGTGACGGTATTCCCGTTTCACATACGAGTGACCGAAACGAACAGAAAGTTGAATGGATAGTCTGAACAATCAATGTATCTGGGTGGTATCCGATTATATCGCAATACTGTATATATAGTGATACTAACCAGGTGACAGTACTTCCGTTACACATACTAGCGACTGAATCGAACAGAAGGTTAAATGGTTAGAAGAAACGATAATTGAAACTGAGTTGTATTCGATTATATCGTGGTGATGTTTATATAGAAATACTCACCAGGTAACTGTTCTTTCGTTTTCACATACTAGCGACTGAATCGAACAGAAGGTTGAATGGTCAGACGAAACGATAATTGAAACTGAGTTGTATTCGATTATATCGTGGTGATGTTTATATAGAAATACTCACCAGGTAACTGTTCTTTCGTTTTCACATACAAGCGACCGAATCGAGCAGAAGGTCGAATGGATAGATTGAACAATCATCGTATCTGAGTTGTATTCGATATTGTTTATATAGTTATACTCACCAGGTAACTGTTCTTCCGTTACACATACGAGCGACTGAATTGAACAGAAGGTTGAATGGATAGTATATGGGTTGTATTCGATTATGATGTTATGCTGTGTATATAGTTATACACCCTAGGTGACGGTATTCCCGTTTCACATACGAGCGACCGAAACGAACAGAAAGTTGAATGGATAGTCTGAACAATCAATGTATCTGGGTGGTAGCCGATTATATCGCAATACTGTATATATAGTGATACTAACCAGGTGACGGTACTTCCGTTACACATACTAGCGACTGAATAGAACAGAAGGTTAAATGGTTAAACGAAACGATAATTGTATCTGAGTTGTATTCGATGATAACGTGATGATGTTTATATAGCAATACTCACCAGGTAACTGTTCTTTCGTTTTCACATACAAGCGACCGAATCGAGCAGAAGGTCAAATGGATAGATTGAACAATCATCGTATCTGGGTTGTATTCGATTATGTTTATATAGTTATACTCACCAGGTAACTGTTCTTCCGTTACACATACTAGCGACTGAATCGAACAGAAGGTTAAATGGTTAGACGAAACGATAATTGTATCTGAGTTGTATTCGATGATATCGTGATGATGTTTATATAGCAATACTCACCAGGTAACTGTTCTTCCGTTTTACATACAAGCGACCGAATCGAGCAGAAGGTTGAATTCAGTATAGATTGAACAATCATCGTATCTGGGTTGTATCCGATTATGTTTTTATAGTTATACTCACCAGGTTACTGTTCTTCCGTTATACATACGAGCGACTGAATTGAACAGAAGGTTGAATGGATAGTATATGGGTTGTATTCGATTATGATGTTATGCTGTGTATATAGTTATACACACTAGGTGACGGTATTCTTGTTTTACATACGAGCGACCGAAACGAACAGAAAGTTGAATGGATAGTCTGAACAATCAATGTATCAGGGTGGTATCCGATTATATCGCAATACTGTATATATAGTGATACATACCAGGTGACGGTACTTCCGTTACACATACTAGCGACTAAATCGAACAGAAAGTTAAATGGTTAGACGAAACGATAATTGTAACTGAGTTGTATTCTATTATATCGTGGTGATGTTTATATAGAAATACTCAACAGGTTACTGTTCTTCCGTTATACATACGAGCAACCGGATCGAACAGAAGGTTGAATGGATAGTATATGGGTTGTATTCGATTATGATGTTATGCTGTGTATATAGTTATACACACTAGGTGACGGTATTCCCGTTTTACATACGAGCGACCGAAACGAACAGAAAGTTGAATGGATAGTCTGAACAATCAATGTATCTGGGTGGTATCCGATTATATCGCAATACTGTATATATAGTGATACTAACCAGGTGACGGTACTTCCGTTACACATACTAGCGACTGAATCGAACAGAAGGTTAAATGGTTAGACGAAACGATAATTGTAACTGAGTTGTATTCTATTATATCGTGGTGATGTTTATATAGAAATACTCACCAGGTTACTGTTCTTTCGTTTTCACGTACAAGCGACCGAATCGAGCAGAAGGTCAAATGGATAGATTGAACAATCATCGTATCTGGGTTGTATTCGATTATGTTTATATAGTTATACTCACCAGGTAACTGTTCTTCCGTTATACATACGAGCGACTGAATTGAACAGAAGGTTGAATGGATAGTATATGGGTTGTATTCGATTATGATGTTATGCTGTGTATATAGTTATACACACTAGGTGACGGTATTCTTGTTTTACATACGAGCGACCGAAACGAACAGAAAGTTGAATGGATAGTCTGAACAATCAATGTATCTGGGTGGTATCCGATTATATCGCAATACTGTATATATAGTGATACTAACCAGGTGACGGTACTTCCGTTACACATACTAGCGACTGAATCGAACAAAAGGTTAAATGGTTAGACAAAACGATAATTGTATCTGAGTTGTATTCGATGATATCGTGATGATGTTTATATAGCAATACTCACCAGGTAACTGTTCTTCCGTTTTACATACAAGCGACCGAATCGAGCAGGAGGTTGAATAGATAGATTGAACAATCATCGTATCTGGGTTGTATTCGATAATGTTAATATAGTTATACTCACCAGGTAACTGTTCTTCCGTTACACATACTAGCGACTGAATCGAACAGAAGGTTAAATGGTTAGACGAAACGATAATTGTATCTGAGTTGTATTCGATGATATCGTGATGATGTTTATATAGAAATACTCACCAGGTAACTGTTCTTCCGTTACACATACTAGCGACTGAATCGAACAGAAGGTTAAATGGTTAGACGAAACGATAATTGAAACTGAGTTGTATTCGATTATATCGTGGTGATGTTTATATAGAAATACTCACCAGGTAACTGTTCTTTCGTTTTCACATACAAGCGACCAAATCGAGCAGAAGGTCAAATGGATAGATTGAACAATCATCGTATCTGGGTTGTATTCGATTATGTTTATATAGTTATACTCACCAGGTAACTGTTCTTCCGTTACACATACAAGCGACCGAATCGAGCAGGAGGTTGAATAGATAGATTGAACAATCATCGTATCTGGGTTGTATTCGATAAAGTTTATATAGTTATACTCACCAGGTAACTGTTCTTCCGTTACACATACTAGCGACTGAATTGAACAGAAGGTTGAATGGATAGTATATGGGTTGTATTCGATTATGATGTTATGCTGTGTATATAGTTAAACACACTAGGTGACGGTATTCTTGTTTCACATACGAGTGACCGAAACGAACAGAAAGTTGAATGGATAGTCTGAACAATCAATGTATCTGGGTGGTATCCGATTATATCGCAATACTGTATATATAGTGATACTAACCAGGTGACGGTACTTCCGTTACACATACTAGCGAATGAATCGAACAGAAGGTTGAATGGTTAGACGAAACGATAATTGAAACTGAGTTGTATTCTATTATATCGTGGTGATGTTTATATAGAAATACTCACCAGGTAACTGTTCTTCCGTTATACATACGAGCGACTGAATTGAACAGAAGGTTGAATGGATAGTATATGGGTTGTATTCGATTATGATGTTATGCTGTGTATATAGTTATACACACTAGGTGACGGTATTCCCGTTTCACATACGAGCGACCGAGACAAAAAGAAAGTTGAATGGATAGACTGAACAATCAATGTATCTGGGTGGTATCCGATTATATCGCAATACTGTATATATAGTGATACTTACCAGGTGACGGTACTTCCGTTACACATACTAGCGACTGAATCGAACAGAAGGTTAAATGGTTAGACAAAACGATAATTGTATCTGAGTTGTATTCGATGATATCGTGATGATGTTTATATAGCAATACTCACCAGGTAACTGTTCTTCCGTTTTACATACAAGCGACCGAATCGAGCAGGAGGTTGAATAGATAGATTGAACAATCATCGTATCTGGGTTGTATTCGATAATGTTCATATAGTTATACTCACCAGGTAACTGTTCTTCCGTTACACATACTAGCGACTGAATCGAACAGAAGGGTAAATGGTTAGACGAAACGATAATTGTATCTGAGTTGTATTCGATGATATCGTGATGATGTTTATATAGCAATACTCACCAGGTAACTGTTCTTCCGTTTTACATACAAGCGACCGAATCGAGCAGAAGGTTGAATTCAGTATAGATTGAACAACCATCGTATCTGGGTTGTATTCGATTATGTTTACATAGTTATACTCACCAGGTAACTGTTCTTCCGTTATACATACGAGCGACTGAATTGAACAGAAGGTTGAATGGAGAGTATATGGGTTGTATTCGATTATGATGTTATGCTGTGTATATAGTTATACACACTAGGTGACGGTATTCTTGTTTTACATACGAGCGACCGAAACGAACAGAAAGTTGAATGGATAGTCTGAACAATCAATGTATCAGGGTGGTATCCGATTATATCGCAATACTGTATATATAGTGATACATACCAGGTGACGGTACTTCCGTTACACATACTAGCGACTGAATCGAACAGAAGGTTAAATGGTTAGACGAAACGATAATTGTAACTGAGTTGTATTCTATTATATCGTGGTGATGTTTATATAAAAATACTCACCAGGTTACTGTTCTTCCGTTATACATACGAGCAACCGAATCGAACAGAAGGTTGAATGGATAGTATATGGGTTGTATTAGATTATGATGTTATGCTGTGTATATAGTTATACACACTAGGTGACGGTATTCCCGTTTTACATACGAGCGACCGAAACGAACAGAAAGTTGAATGGATAGTCTGAACAATCAATGTATCTGGGTGGTATCCGATTATATCGCAATACTGTATATATAGTGATACTAACCAGGTGACGGTACTTCCGTTACACATACTAGCGACTGAATCGAAGAGAAGGTTAAATGGTTAGACGAAACGATAATTGTAACTGAGTTGTATTCTATTATATCGTGGTGATGTTTATATAGAAATACTCACCAGGTTACTGTTCTTTCGCTTTCACATACAAGCGACCGAATCGAGCAGAAGGTCAAATGGATAGATTGAACAATCATCGTATCTGGGTTGTATTCGATTATGTTTATATAGTTATACTCACCAGGTAACAGTTCTTTCGTTACACATACTAGCGACTGAATCGAACAAAAGGTTAAATGGTTAGACGAAACGATAATTGTATCTGAGTTGTATTCGATGATATCGTGATGATGTTTATATAGCAATACTCACCAGGTAACTGTTCTTCCGTTTTACATACAAGCAACTGAATCGAGCAGAAGTTTGAATTCAGTATAGATTGAACAATCATCGTATCTGGGTTGTATTCGATTATGTTTATATAGTTATACTCACCAGGTAACTGTTCTTCCGTTATACATACGAGCGACTGAATTGAACAGAAGGTTGAATTGATAGTATATGGGTTGTATTCGATTATGATGTTATGCTGTGTATATAGTTATACACACTAGGTGACGGTATTCTTGTTTTACATACGAGCGACCGAAACGAACAGAAAGTTGAATGGATAGTCTGAACAATCAATGTATCAGGGTGGTATCCGATTATATCGCAATACTGTATATATAGTGATACATACCAGGTGACGGTACTTCCGTTACACTTACTAGCGACCGAATCGAACAGAAGGTTAAATGGTTAGACGAAACGATAATTGTAACTGAGTTGTATTCTATTATATCGTGTTGATGTTTATATAGAAATACTCACCAGGTTACTGTTCTTCCGTTATACATACGAGCAATCGAATCGAACAGAAGGTTGAATGGATAGTATATGGGTTGTATTCGATTATGATGTTATGCTGTGTATATAGTTATACACACTAGGTGACGGTATTCCCGTTTCACATACGAGCGACCGAAACGAACAGAAAGTTGAATGGATAGTCTGAACAATCATTGTATCTGAGTGGTATCCGATTATATCGCAATACTGTATATATAGTGATACTAACCATGTGACGGTACTTCCGTTACACATACTAGCGACTGAATCGAACAGAAGGTTAAATGGTTAGACGAAACGATAATTGAAACTGAGTTGTATTCGATTATATCGTGGTGATGTTTATATAGAAATACTCACCAGGTAAATGTTCTTTCGTTTTCACATACAAGCGACCGAATCGAGCAGAAGGTCGAATGGATAGATTGAACAATCATCGTATCTGGGTTGTATTCGATTATGTTTATATAGTTATACTCACCAGGTAACTGTTCTTCCGTTACACATACTAGCGACTGAATCGAACAAAAGGTTAAATGGTTAGACGAAACGATAATTGTCTCTGAGTCGTATTCGATGATATCGTGATGATGTTTATATAGCAATACTCACCAGGTAACTGTTCTTTCGTTTTACATACAAGCGACCGAATCGAGCAGAAGGTTGAATTCAGTATAGATTGAACAATCATCGTATCTGGGTTGTATTCGATTATGTTTATATAGTTATACTCACCAGGTAACTGTTCTTCCGTTATACATACGAGCGACTGAATTGAACAGAAGGTTGAATGGATAGTATATGGGTTGTATTCGATTATGATGTTATGCGGTGTATATAGTTATAAACACTAGGTGACGGTATTCTTGTTTTACATACGAGCGACCGAAACGAACAGAAAGTTGAATGGATAGTCTGAACAATCAATGTATCAGGGTGGTATCCGATTATATCGCAATACTGTATATATAGTGATATATACCAGGTGACGGTACTTCCGTTACACATACTAGCGACTGAATCGAACAGAAGGTTAAATGGTTAGACGAAACGATAATTGTAACTGAGTTGTATTCTATTATATCGTGGTGATGTTTATATAGAAATACTCACCAGGTTACTGTTCTTTCGTTTTCACATACAAGCGACCGAATCGAGCAGAAGGTCAAATGGATAGATTGAACAATCATCGTAACTGGGTTGTATTCGATTATGTTTATATAGTTAAACTCACCATGTAACTGTTCTTCCGTTATACATACGAGCGACTGAATTGAACAGAAGGTTGAATGGATAGTATATGGGTTGTATACGATTATGATGTTATGCTGAGTATATGGTTATACACACTAGGTGACGGTATTCTTGTTTTACATACGAGCGACCGAAACGAACAGAAAGTTGAATGGATAGTCTGAACAATCAATGTATCTGGGTGGTATCCGATTATATCGCAATACTGTATATATAGTGATACTAACCAGGTGACGGTACTTCCGTCACACATACTA
The DNA here is from genome assembly GCA_029955515.1 of Chrysomela aeneicollis. NCBI lineage: Eukaryota > Metazoa > Arthropoda > Insecta > Coleoptera > Chrysomelidae > Chrysomela > Chrysomela aeneicollis. The sequence continues at coordinate 26,293,524 of JARUHQ010000003.1, forward strand.
GCGACTGAATCGAACAGAAGGTCAAATGGTGAGACAGAACGATAATTGTATCTGAGTTGTATTCGATGATATCGTGATGATGTTTATATAGCAATACTCACCAGGTAACTGTTCTTCCGTTTTACATACAAGCGACCGAATCGAGCAGGAGGTTGAATAGATAGATTGAACAATCATCGTATCTGAGTTGTATTCGATAATCTTTATATAGTTATACTCACCAGGTAACTGTTCTTCCGTTACACATACTAGCGACTGGATCGAACAGAAGGTTAAATGGTTAGACGAAATGATAATTGTTGTTACGGGTTGAGATTGCCAAGGAATAATATATACAATTTGACAACGTAAATTTATTTTAAATCTATAATTCGCTTCAAACATATTAACAAAACACCCATGAGCATCCAAAGTATAGCCTGGTATAGCTTCCTCTCGTCCTGGCTCCTGATCGTTTCCTCTAGAGAAATCTGTGAATCGATAGGAAATTATAAGTTCGAATTTGATATTATATCACTCACTGTAATCGACTCCATCTAACTCCTGAGGCCTGATCATTGACTGATCAACCTGGTAGGAAACAGTCTCAGATTAATGCGTAGTATGACGTAGGTCGTGGTACTCTGACCCAAGTCCGGTATTCAGAACTGTTCTGAACCTACTCTGAAGGCTTTCCTCTTTGGTGTTCCAAGCAAACCGTCATTTTTCATGATCAGTGATGGATCACTGATTGACATCGTTGACATGTACTGAAATTGCGAGGGAAAGAGAGATTTTTTTTGATGGTATTGCGATAAGATTAGAGCATCGGCACATTTTCTTTTCGTGTAATAATTTTGCTACTTGTTGAAAGTGCATACCGTTTCGGCGGATCTGATTTTCCTGGTAAAGAAAGTGGTTATCGAGACGCCAATATTGAGATAATCGATAGTATCAGAGGATTGATACCTGATTTCATCAGTAGATGGATTTTTTTTGTTGGCTGTAAGAAAAACCACCCGGTGATCTCATCACAAATATCACAAACAATTACTCACTTTTAGGCCACACTCCATCATTCAGGTAGGTTGTTGGTCCATAGGTATCATCTTCAGTAGTATCAGAACTTGGAAATTATTTCAGTCAACATGAAAATATTCTATTATTTTAGGCCTAGTTTTCCGGACCCAGCTTACTGGCTATGTGAATGCTTACTCGCTATAAGTAGAGCTATATTCCTATTTTGGCTTTGCATGTCTACCTACTCTTCAGTAGAATAGAGATTCTATCCCATACAGAGAGTTCCTGTCTTGGAAGAAGCGATCAGGAGTCACAGAGGCCAACAAGCTCGACAACATCAGATCATACAGGCGAGTCCATTCCAATTTAATGTTCACTAGCGCGTGATAATTGCTACAATTGCTTCAGCTGCATTGCTTCCCATAGCATATCATTTTCTTCTCATAGCTGTACCTGTCTGCTGACTAGCTTGCTTATTAGTTATAATAGTTATTTGCCAGTGTATCAAAACTCATACTCACACAAAATCTACAATACAACATTGATCATTTTCTTGAAAGACTGTAAACTTTCAGTATATATACTAAAAGTACTTACCTATCAGTGTACAGAGAGAGGCCCTTATATTAGCCCTATAGAACCTACCTAAGTACTAGTAGGTATATGATTACTGACAAACACTTACAACTTCTTTCACTATTTCAATCAGCTGGATAAAATAGTTTCAGGTGGATTTGAGTACCTACCTATAGGTTATATAGATTTTCCAGACAACCTTTATCCTGTCAGGACTGTAGCTTGCGGCTGTTATCCTTAATATCATCCTAATTGATTCCAAAGTTTGATTTGTATACCTATTTTGGTCCTTAGAATTGTTTATTCAAGCGCACAGCACTTAGAATGTGAATTGGGGAGTTTTGAACGTTGACAGTGTTGGTTTCGGAACACGAGATTTCACAGAAGCGGTTGATTGTTGGAACCCGACGTTCAGTCTTACAGGGTTGTCATACCATTTCGAATCACCCCAGTGTTGCCAGACCCACTGAATTATCCTGATATTTGAGACCTTATATTTGAAAGTTCTGCAACCCCAATAATTGTGAATCATTTGGTCCAAGGAGACCAGATTGATACAAACAATATCTTGAGAATACAATTCGCATCAGCCCTTATGAGAGTATTTGTCGTTGAGATAGGTATTTGAGTAACTTCTCTTTGATATAAGTATAGTTCGGTATTAAATACCATATTAAATAAGTTTATTGATTTGAACATAGTTTTCTTTTCCACACCCTAATATCCCTGAGCTTCCTGGTATTCTCTTCAAATTATTTGAGAGACAAGACTAGTTACCTCAGGCTTTTCTCAACCATTTATGATTAATGGTCAAGAGAGAAAAATTGCGGGTAACAAATTGGCGCCCAACTTTTTTTTATTTAAATATTTTCACCATACAGGGTGGTGCTAGTTGTACTTTCAAGTGTCTTTAAGTTTCTACTTATGAGAAATAGCTTTTTAAAAAAGCTCGTTATATTTCTTGATACAATTTATTAGGAAAAAACAGTAATAATGAATAATTAAATGCGACCTTCTTCGTTCAGGGCTATGTCGAATCTGCCGGTCCGTTGGCTCGGTTCTCAAGGCGTCTTGTTCTTTCCATGGAATCGTCAGATTTCGCTGATGCTGGAATCAGCAGGTTCTCACGGGAATCGGGGAAGTGATTCACATAACTCCTCCATCCCTTAGAAGGAACTCAAGGGTGGAACAACTTGAGTTTCGTCGATGGCTGTCCTCTGGACTTCTTGAGATTTTCGTTTCTTGCTGAACCATGATAAGATTGTGGTTCTCTTGGTGATGCTTAGGTAGGCTATGACGCACATGACGAGCGTCACGACGATCCAGTTGGACCATAGAGAATATTTCTTCTGTAGGTTCATCTTCTCGAGGGGGTCATCTTGTATTTCTTGTATTTGAAGTTCGTGTAGTTTGTCGAGGGATACTTTCTCGAGTCGCAATTTTTCTACATGGAGAGTTGGCATTTCGAAAGCTTTTATTTCTTCTAATAAGACTGGGTGTCCTGTAATAACACCTTTTTCGTTCTTGTAACTATAGGCTGGTGTCTTAATAGAGCATGCTGGTGGAACTACGAAGAGATAAGTGCCATGGACTATGGCCACATTATTATCTCGGCAATCAAGTTGAAGCTTCTGGTTATCTGGGAAGATGCCAATGTAGTGGGATTCGTTGATTTCTTCAATCAGCTGTTGACTGACGTGGACTGGAACTTGGTGACAGCTGGTCAAGTTGTTTTCGGCAGACAAGAGCGATGTAACACAGTCGAGGTTTTCACGCAGGTGTAGAAGACGATTCTTCTTGCAGAGGTAGTTTGGTCTAAGCTCGGTACATTTTCCGTTGTGGTATTGATATTCTTCGTTGCTCAATGTTAGGTAGGTTGAGGGAGGTATTATTATTGAATGATTTTTATTAGGTATTGGAAATAAGTGATAGTGATCAAAGGTATTGGAATGAACTAGAGGGAAATCAAGTGAAAATATCATTTTGTCGTCAACTACGAAAACGCTTGTTTCTACTACGCTATAATACTTGAGATATTCATCAACATGAAAGAGCATCTGTGATTCAGTGTGTGATTTATATAATTCTGTTATAATTTCTTTTAAGTCTTCGGGGGAAGCGATACTATGATGCAATGTATTGAGGTAGGCAAAGCTTACAGCATTTTCGGTTTCTGAGAGAAAATTCAGAAGTGAATCAAGATTAATTTTAATTTGGTCCAATATATCTTGAATTGTCAAAAAGTGAGAAAACCAGAGTGACTGATCATTCAATGCTATCCTGAGTTGTTCGATTTTATTTTCAATCAAATTTTGATTTTTTGATAGTGTTGTCATTGTTTCGTTGATATTATTCATCAATTTGGCTGTTAACGAGACATGTTTGTTGATCTTTTTTATTATTTTGTTTTGATTGTTCTCGAGCTCGTAAATACTGTTGTGGATTTCTTGAGCGTCTTCTTGATCAAGGTTTCCGGTGAAAAATTTAATGAGTGATCCTGCTGGATTTATTAGTCCTCTTTTTGATCTTGGTTTGGGGAATAGGGAATTCAATTTTCGATTAACTATGGTAACTTCGTATTCGAGACGTTTGTGGATGTTACGTAGTGTTTCAATGCGAATAATATTAGTTTTGTTAATAAGTATACCTAATTGGTTGTATTGATCAGTTATCGATCGGGTTTGTTCACGTACATAGTCTATTTTGATGTAATGAAGGAAGGTATGGGATCCAATTTTTACTCTGGCATTTCCGAGTTTGAAAGGGAGGATACCAGGATTGGTCTCTAGGTTATGTATCTGAACTTCCTGAGCTATCGTCATGTGAAGTGTCGTCAACCTGCAACAGGGGGTTGTCTGTCATTTTCCTGGGAGGTTTGAAAACTTGTTTGTGATAGGTATTTTGTGGTGTTGTAACCGTCAGATCATTAGTTTTGACTATATGTTCGGGTCGGTATAAGGGATTTGTTTTTTGTTGTCTATCAGTCAATTTCCTATAGCCTATTTGGCCAGGTGCAATGTCTGGTGGGTCGTTGCGTTTTTCGTTTAATTTGGAAATTACGTTAGCTTTCTGTTCAGATGTTGTTTGATGAAGTTTTTTGTACAAATCAGACATAATTTCTTTATGTTCATTAATTGTGTGATTAATTATCTGAGATTGGCTATCAATATTCATCGGGTCTTTTAATTCTAAGTGTCCAAAAAGGAGATCAATTGGTTTTTGTTTGGTTGCCGAATGAATAGAATTATTATATCCTAAAACAGCATAAGTTATCTTTTCGAAAGGATTCAGCTTTGGTTTACTTAAAGCAAGAGTACGCATATGTTCGAGAATTGTAGAATGAAATCTTTCTACTATTGCGTTGCTGTTCGGGTTTAAGGGTAAAGTGAAATGCCAATTTATTTTATGAACTTTTGCGAATTCTTTCATAATATTTTGGGTGAATTCTGTTCCATTATCAGACACTATGTTTTCTGGGGTTTTGTATGACGTAATAAATTGTAAGAGAGATTGATAGACATGTATTGCAGAAAGACTGGGCAAGATATAGGCTTGTCCGAATCGGGAGAAACTGTCGCAGATTGTAAGAGCTATGGCATTATTGAATTTGAATGTGTCTACGTGAATGGTTTCAAAAGGTTTTTTGGGAGTCGGTGTAAGTTGAAGTTTGATGAGTGGAGGATGACGTTCGTACTTGGCTTGTTGACAAATAGAACAATTGTTTATAAATTTTCTGACATCGTCATTTAATTTCGGCCAATAGTATTTGATTTTCAATTCGTTAATCGTTTCGTGGGTTCCTCTATGATTAGTAACGCCTTCATGAGTGGATTTCATCAAACTTTGTTGCCTATTTTCGTTAGTAACGTCAAATAAAAGTTTGTTTGATTCTAAAATTTTGAAAGAAGAGTTTTTGAATATTTGAGGAAGGAAAACACATATTTTTTTGTATAAGTTCTGGTCTTCATCATTCTGAAAGTATAAGACGTATTGTCGTTTTGCGCCACCGAATTCTTTCAAGAACTCAATAATTTGGGCTTGGAATGTTTCGTTTGTCACATATAGATACCATCTTGTTCTGTTAACTGGATTTATAAATATCTTTTTTGTTTCCATTCGCGGATTTTGATCGACTTTAATTATGATAATTTGGCAAAGAAAATAATTCAGCGGCTTATCAGTTATATTTATTGTCAAAATCGGATTTTCTGCACTGGTGTGTACAGTTTCGTTGTCGTTATTTTCGTCGGGGTCTATCTGTCCTATGATTGATTGGTTATCGGGTTCTCTACTTGTGGATGGTCTTGGATTATCGTCTAGGATGGGATTCGTGTTATATTCCTCCATGTATTGTAGAATGGGAAGAATTTCTGGGTCATTATTGTCGTTAGTTTGTGTATCATTAGGGTATATTTCTATTCGGGAGAGAGCGTCGACATTAGTATTTAATTTTCCTTTTTTATACACTATTTGGTAATCAAATTCTTCGAGTTTCAATCTCCAACGAACCAAACGAGAATTTGGCTCCTTGAGAGACATAAGCCATTGGAGAGGTTTATGATCTGTTAGAATTTTGAATTTTTTTCCGAACAAGTATGGCCTGAAGTATTTTGTAGCCCAAACAATGGCCAAAAGCTCTTTCTCGATAGTCGCGTAGTTCTGCTCTGATTCGTTCAATGTACGCGATGCGTATGCAATAGGTTTGTCTTGTCCGATTGGTCCTTGTGAGAGAATAGCTCCCATGGCCACATTACTTGCGTCGGTAGTCAGTATGAATTCTTTTGTGAGATCTGGATATTGGAGGATAGGGTCGTTGGTCAAAAGAGATTTGCAATCTTCGAATGTTTTGATATAGAGAGGATCATTGATATTTATTTTAGCACCTTTTTTTAAACATAAAGTGAACGGTTTTGTGATCTTCGCAAAATTTGGGATAAATTTTCTATAATAGCCTAAAAGTCCGAGAAATCCTTTGATTTCTCTTGTAGTTTTCGGAATAGGATAATTGATGATTGATTTTATTTTTTCGGGGTTTGGTTTTATTCCGTCAGGAGTGATGATGTGACCGAGAAAAGCCACTTCGGTTCTAAGAAATTCTGATTTATCCAACTGTACTTTTAAATTACTTCCTCTTAATTTCTCGAAAACTAGTTTAAGGTTCGTTATATGCTCTTGCAAAGAGGTGGAAAATACAATTATGTCATCCATATAGACAAAGCAAACTTTATTTTGCAAATCTTTCAAGACGTTATCCATCACCCTTTGGAACGTAGAGGGTGAGTTCTTGAGCCCGAAGGGCATGCGCAGATATTCGTAGTGACCATGTTCAACATTGAATGCAGTTTTCTGAATGTCATCGGGATGCATTTCGATTTGATGGAAACCGCTAGCTAAATCCAATGTTGAAAAATACTGACATCTACCTAATTTGTCAAGGATATCGGATATGTTCGGAATAGGGTATTTGTCGTCAATCGTCTTTTCATTTAATTTCCTGTAGTCTACAACTATACGCCATTTTTTCTTTCCTGATGCGTCTGCTTTCTTAGGGACTATCCAGATCGGTGAGGACCAAGGGGATTCACTAGGTCTGATAATTTCTTGTCTGAGCATTTCATTTATCTGTCTTTCAACTTCTGGTTTGTGAACGAAAGGATAACGGTATGATTTAGAATATATGGGGGTTTCATCTAGAGTCTTGATTCTGTGTTTGACTTGATTACTAAAAGTTAATTTGGAATTTTCGCGGTGAAAAATATCTGAAAAAGATCGGCATAATTTTTCGATGTGATATTTTTCTTCAGGGTTCATGTGGTTGGTTCGTATGAGTTGCGTGATATCAGGAAATTGTATATTCTCTTGGTTTGTGTTTTGTATTGTTACGTGAAAAAGTTCGAATTCATTGTTGTCAAAACATTTTACTGGTACCGGTTTATAGAGAGAAATTTCTAGTACGTCACTGGCATTATTCTGAATATCAACAGTTGCATATCCTTGATGAGCTATAGTGAGACATTCACGAATAATACATTTTTTCGACATGCGAGTTTCGGGAATAGTTATGGTACCTTCGGGTATTGAAACTGGAATTTTAACTGATTCGATTGAAAATGGTTCGATTCGTGCAAAAAATAATAGTTTCCCTTTTGTTTCGTAATGAGTTATAGGAATTTTTGCTTTAGGTGTTTTTATAATCGAATTTTGAATGTCTATTTGAACGTTGAGATCTTTTAGCGTTTCATAACCGATTAGACCATCGAAAAAGTGATGAAATTTAAATAGGTAGAATTTTATGTTCTTATCATCAGAATTAAATTCGTTGAATGCCGGAATTTCTGCACATTGATCTCTACAAGTTGTTTGAAATATTGATGAAATTGTAAACGGTTCTTTCTTTATAAATTCGTGGTAATAATCTTCTGCAATTTCGGGATTCAGGAATGATTTGGTAGCACCTGTGTCAATCAATAACTTCAAGGGTGGATTTGAGATTTGGATATATGGCAGATCTTTTCGGTCGTATATTGAGTGAATTTCTATGTGTTGGTTTCTGAGGAGTCGACTTCCTGAAAATTTTCGGTGGATTCTTCGATTGGGTCTATTTGGTTTTGACAAGTATTTGGACAAGTATCATCCTGATAGTTTTGATGTTGGTAATCATAATCTTGGTATTGATAGTCATAGTTTCGATATTGGTCATTATAATATTGTTCATCATAATAATTTTGTTCTACATTGAATAGTTCTTCAGGAATTGTGTTTCTTTGAGGTTGTTGAAACGTATTTTGTCTATAGTCAGTTCTTTGTCGGGATTGATTTCCATAAGAAATGCCGCTCATTGGTGTAGGTCTAGGTTTAATTTGATTCAATTGGGGGTTAGGTTTCCAAACGTTGGTTGGGTTTCTAAAGGGTCCTTGATTTCCAAAAACTTGGCTGTTCGTAAAATATCTTTGCGGAGGTGCAGGTCGCGATTGCATTTGCATTGGTCCGCGTGGAAAGTTAGAATTTTGGAAAGCAGGCCTAGGAAAATTTTGTGGTGGAATTTGCGAATTGTTCTGAGGATGGTTGAATTGTTGATATTGAAAATGATTCTGGTAGCCGAAACTATTTCTGGGTACTTGCTTTGATTTGAATTGATCGTTATTATTTGATGGTTTTTGTAAATGACGAATGTTACTCTCAGAAATTATGTATTGTCTAGCTTCTGCCAGATCGACCGGTTTCATTGCTCGGATTGTAGAACCAAGGGGTTCTTTTAATCCTGCAAGGAATATTTTCAAAGCGTGCGTATTATAGAATGTCTTTTTCACAGTTTTGTTGTTTACATCGTTTTCGTGCGTATCGAGATAGTTATGAAGTGCACTCAAATTTGACATTATACGAGTATAAAATTGTAAAGGAGATTCGTTGTTATTTTGTCTTAATTGGTCCAAATCAAAAAGTAATCCGTTTTCATCTCTTTGGTCACCGAAATGGGCCACCAGAGCATTTTTTTACTGATTGCCAATCTTTTGATATGCAAATACTGTAAACTTCGCGTGCCTTTCCTATCAATTTTGCGTAAATACCGTAGATCAGAGTTGTGTTCTGAACTCCACCTAAATTCGCAGGATTTGGGTCCCAATAAGTATTAATCAAAGTATTCGCGGTATCTAAAAATGAGGATAATTCTAATGGATTTCCGTCAAATTTTGGAACAATTTCTAAAAGTTTCGTTTCGAAATTGGGTACTGCCATGTTGTTAATTGAATTTGATATTTCTCTTCTTGAATCACGAGATGAGTTTTCTGTTATTTTCAATACTGAAAGGAGTTCACTTATTTCAGAGTCTAGATTCAAGTTAGAAATTGAATTTATTTTGATTTCTAAATCTAACTCGCTTTCACTATTTTCACTTGAAGAAGGCGAGGAGAATGACATAGAATTTTGAAGGATCGCAGGAATGATATGATTTGAGCAACTTACATCAAAACGAAGATGTTCATTCTTGCTTCGATGCTACTGTCTTCTATCAGCTGGGTCCTCGATGGAGCACTGGGTTCTTCTGAACAAACAGTTGAAACTGACGGGGTATTTTCGATAAATGTCCCTTTCAGAATCCGTACGACTGCGCCACTTTAAGTTTCTACTTATGAGAAATAGCTTTTTAAAAAAGCTCGTTATATTTCTTGATACAATTTATTAGGAAAAAACAGTAATAATGAATAATTAAATGCGACCTTCTTCGTTCAGGGCTATGTCGAATCTGCCGGTCCGTTGGCTCGGTTCTCAAGGCGTCTTGTTCTTTCCATGGAATCGTCAGATTTCGCTGATGCTGGAATCAGCAGGTTCTCACGGGAATCGGGGAAGTGATTCACATAACTGTGTTTACACATACAGGGTAATCTTTTTCAATTGATTCACTTATTCATGGTCAATGAATAAATTAGTACACTCTACAAAATTTTGAAATTTCTAGTTATACAGGGTTGCGCTGCTAACATTGAAAACAATTGAATTCCAATTTGATCTTACCTATTCTCGCAGATTATTAACGGAGGGTAGGTAATTGAATATTTTGCAGGTAGTATAGTTTGAATATTTTTTTGGGATTGGTTTTATACAGGGTGGCCTGTTTATACTAATAAATTTGTTGTGCAGAGATTCTAGCTTATTGCTTTGATTAAAGTATCCAGCATTTATATCGTTGCATAATATAGTGAAATTGCGATTATTTGGTCGTTTACAGGGTGGTCCTGTTGACACTTGATTTCCTTTGAGGATTTTAAATCAGTTGTCTGGATATAACGGAAAACTGATGAAGAAAAAAATAAAAACATAAATTTTTGTCACTTTTGCCTACAGAGGGGTCCAAATAATTCACATTGGTGAAAATATTCTTGGGTTTCGATATTCAGGGTGACACACTGATCTGTTGGTTTGCTTCAACTTGAGGCAACTTGCGCGCAACTTTTGGCAACACTACTCTTTCAATTTAGTGGTCCTGTTGGAGTTTTTTTTTCTTTTTTTTTTCGTTGAGAAAAGGGAAGGGTTTTGGGATATTTTGAGAATATCCATTTATCGAATCGACATTGAGTCAATTTGCAAAAAAAAAAAAAAAAAAAAAAAAAAAAAAAAAAAAAAAAAAAAAAAAAAAAAAAAAAAGTGAACATCGAAGATGGAAGTAAATAGGCTGTTAGGTGATGAAATAGCCTACGAGCTCAAAATACGGAATTTACCGACACTCAACACTGTGTCTGAAAATCGTATCGCCTTGAGAGGAGCATTAAGGTTCGAACGTGAAGGAAGTAGTATGGTGAATATGGATGGACTCAGTTTGATTCCAGAGGAAGAATATGATACTTGCCAACGAAAGTTAGAGGAACTTCATAAGGATATTGACCGATTCGATTTGGAAAATAGAGTGAATGAATTTCGTAGAATATCTACGAGACTTCATCATGTGAATCTACGATTGCGAAGAATTCCTAGTGGAATTGAACAACAAGAAGAGCTCAGACGCGCACTCCTAAGCAGGTGCATGGTTTTGGTCGACGAAGTTGGGACGATCAACGAAGAGGCTGACATTCCGCACAGTTACACCAGTAGGGGTCATAAAAGGAATGAGAATATAATGGATAGTGAAAATCCTGTGACCGGGTCGCTCATAGATGATCCAAACCCTTTACTCCCAGAATTGATCCCCGGTGACGCAAACAAGAGAAATCTACCATCAGGTTCTTGTTCTGCTGACGACCGAGAATCAATGAGAACACATCCACCTTCACAGCCAAAGTCTACTGAATCAACTAACGCAGCTAGACATGGTGACACAAATAATTCCCCGACTCAAGATAGAACCTCATTGGACAGAGAATCATCTAGAGCTAGGGTAGGTGACCTAGATGACAATATTCCTACTGCCTCTTCGAGACTTCATGACAACCCTAGAGGTAGGGGTGAATCAATGTTTGGTTTACCACCTCGTGTTCATTTTCAGTCCAATATGGGAGGTGATGAACAGCTACCGTCACGCGCCGACCCTTCTCAACCGCAAGATTCTCGGAATTCATGGAAATCATACGCCCCAGCATATGATAACATGTCGAGTCTACATAATCTGAACCTATCTCCAATAAATAATTATAGAGGACAAACCACGCCACCATATCTGGATGTATCTAGATGGAAAATTCATTATGATGGAGAAAGTAGTGTGACCAATTTCTTGGAGAGAATAGAAGAACTGAGGCACTCGCGGGGAGTTACTAGTCCACAGCTCTTGCGTTCTGCCGCGGAAATTTTTACTAAAGATGCATTGTTATGGTATAGGACCCATAGTTTCAGTTCATGGGAAGAATTAACTCAAAAACTCCGAAATGATTTCACCCCCTACGACTATGAGTACGACTTATGGGAGGAGATCAGGAAACGAACGCAAGGAGCGAAGGAGAAAGTTATTATCTACATTTCCGTCATGGAGAATTTATTCAAAAAGCTTGGTGACACCCGACCACCAGAGACAGCCAGAGTACAGATGATCCGGAGGAACTTACTTCCCTACGTTCAATCTCAAATCGCTCTCCACCCAACCAACTCCATAGAGGAATTAACCCATCTGAGCCGCATGGTGGAAGAAATAGCTATAAGGAACCAAAAATTCTGTCCACCTCCTTCAAATTTCAAGCAGTGTGTGGAGCCCGAGCTCGCATACCGGAGATCACCGGCACATCCAACCAATTTTTCGATGGCTCCGATACACCAGTTTCCGGAAGCTGGAGAATCGGCACCCGTGTCTACCTTAGCTCCAAGTCAGACTGGTTCCCAAAGGGATTTCAGAAATCAACCGGATACCACAACTGATTCTACGAACCAGGTTAAGACAACATGCTGGAACTGCCGCAAAGTAGGACACCGGTTCAAGAACTGTCCTAACCCACGAAGAACCTTTTGTTTTCGATGTGGCCAAGAAGGGGTAACAGCTCCTAACTGTAAAACTTGTCGTCAAAAAAATGTGAAGGGGGGCAAGCACTAGGTCGGATGCTGCCATCCCCTCCTACACGACCGACCGAAAATCACTTGACCCTAGCCATTCTCGACTTTGTATTAGCACACGCTAAAAACGATGCCCGACCTTATCTGAAAGTCGAAATATATGGGAAGGAGATATTAGGACTGCTAGACTCGGGATGTAGTACGACTGTTATTGGTCAACCGTTATGGAATATTTTGAGTAAATTCTGCACATTGGGGAAATCTAGTCAGTCAATATGTACCGTGGCGAACGGGAATTCCTGCAACGTCCTGGGTTGTGTTACTCTTCCGATAAGACTGGAAAACCGAGTGAGATTGTTTCGAATTTTGGTAGTGCCATCAATTCCATACCATCTTATTCTCGGCGTTGACTTTTGGATGCAAATGGGCATTGTGCCGGATTTGTATTCCGATAGTTGGTGCTTTAGGGCGGGCAACCGAGATGATATCTACATCGATGCTCTCAACCGAGAAGAAAATTTGAGTTCGGAACAGCGTCGACAGTTGGACGAACTGATCAATGCCACCTTCCAAAATATGTCAAACAAACCGGGTTGTACTAATGCGGTTGAACATATTATACGAATAAAACCCAATCAGACTCCTATCAAGCAACGTCACTATCCCTTGAGTCCGGCTCTACAAAGTCACGTGAACAAAGAATTGGAGCAGATGCTGGAAGATGGGATCATCGAACCCTCTATCTCTCCATGGGCCTCACCGATCGTTCTCGTGAAGAAACCTGATGGCAGTCATCGGTTTTGCGTCAACTATAAAAAGTTGAATGAGGTCAGCCTGCCCGATGCCTACCCGTTACCATTTGTTACTTCTACTTTAGATAAGCTGCGAGATGCGAAATTCCTGACAACCCTGGATATTAAGTCGGCATATTGGCAGATTCCCATGGCAGAGTCGTCGCGGCCTTTAACGGCATTCGTAGTACCAACTAGAGGACTATTCCAATTCAAACGAATGCCCTTTGGGTTGCATAACGCTCCAGCCACCTGGCAACGATTTATCGACAGGGTTATCGGTATTGACTTGGAACAGTTCGTCTTTGTATACCTGGACGATATAATTATTTGTACCCCCACTTTTCCACAACACCTCGACGTCTTGCAGAAGGTTTTGAAACGAGTGACCGATGCTGGTTTGACTTTAAACCATGAAAAATGCAACTTTTGCAAACCTGAACTGCGGTATCTGGGTTACATCGTTAATTCTTCCGGATTGATGGTAGATCCCGAGAAAGTGGAGGCCATAATTAAGATACCTACTCCTAAAAATGTATCAGAAGTTCGGCGAATAGTGGGCTTAGCCTCTTGGTACAGACGCTTCGTCCCCAATTTCTCCACAGTGACAGCTCCTCTGAATTCACTTCTACGTAAGAATGTGAAATTTTGCTGGGATGAATCGTGTAGTGTAGCCTTGGAAAATATTAAGAATTTTCTGGTGACAGCACCAGTTTTGAATTGTCCGAACTTTGAGGTACCCTTCACTATCCAAACCGATGCATCAGACTATGGTCTTGGAGCCGTTCTTTCGCAGGAGATCGATGGAGAGGAACGGGTAATCTGCTACCTTTCTCGCTCCCTCACAAAAAATGAGAGGAAATTTAGTACCACCGAGAAGAAGTGCCTGGCTGTGCTATTCGCCGTGGAGAGACTCCGTCCATATATTGAAGGCACACGGTTCACCGTTATAACAGACCATTGGAGTCTGAAGTGGTTGTACCACATCAAAGATCCGGTAGGTCGTATCGCTCGCTGGGCGGTGCGTCTGCAGCAGTACGACTTTGACATTATACATCGTAAGGGTAAAAAACATGTAGTTCCTGATACACTCTCACGTGCTGTGCCGATGCTGGACACTGTCGAGGTTATTACTGCTGTGGACGACCGGATCAGTGAGGATAGATGGATTGGTGACATGCGTCAACGAATTATCCGAACTCCAGCAAAGTATCCGTTATGGAGAGTTGAGGGACAGCAAATTTACAAACGGAACAAATTTGAATATTCAGACCTCCTTGACAATGAGGCCGACCAATGGCTACTCGTCGCCCCGAAACGGGATCGAGAACAAATTATCCGTGAGCACCATGACCCTCCCACTTGTGGGCATCCAGGTATCTACAAGACGATGGCTCGAATATCGGCTAGATATTATTGGCCCAAAATGAGGTGCGACGTAGCTCGATTCATACGAAACTGTGAAGTGTGCCTAAAAACTAAGCCCGAACAGAAACGACCTGCAGGGTTAATGCTTAGTTTGCCAGCTACCGTTTCGAGACCTTGGCAACTGGTGAGTATAGATCTGGTAGGACCCCTCCCTCGTACCACATCAGGTTATGCGTACATATTATCAATTTGTGATTGCTTTAGCAAATTTGTATTGTTATTCTCACTTAGGACAGCAACAGCCGTAAATGTTACCAAGTTATTCGAGGAACAAGTGATCCTCATGTTTGGTGCACCTAATAAAGTTATAACGGATAACGGTGTTCAGTTTAAGAGCCGCCAATTCACTGAGAAGTTGTCTGAATATAAAATCACTCACGCATACACCGCTAACTACCATCCGCAGTCAAACCCCGTAGAAAGGGTTCATCGTGTGGTGAAGACGATGTTAACAGCGTATGTCAGTGAAAACCATAAGATTTGGGATAGATATTTGGCGAAAGTGGCTTTTGCCATTAGGTCAGCGCGTCACGAAGTTACAGGCCTGACTCCGAATTTCATCAATTTTGGAAGGGAAGTCAATATTTCAGGAGATTTACAACTACCCGTTGAAGGAGAGATTCAATTTTATAGAGATCAGAATCAGAAACACCGTGTCACTACTCTAAACAAATTGTACGAAGACGTGAAGAAACGACTGGGTAAAGCTTACGAACAGAGTCGTCGTGTATATAACTTGAGGCGACGCGATGAGAAGTTCTCCTTGAATCAAGTAGTTTGGCGAAAGAATTATGCTATATCTGACGCAACGAAGCAGTTCACCGCAAAATTTGCTACCAAATATGTCGGTCCATACACTATCGGCAAAATCTTGTCCCCCTGGACATATGAGCTATTGGACGAAACAGGAAGAAAATCCGGCGTTTGGCACGCCAAGGATCTCAAGGCCCATCCTCCCGATCAATAATAGCGAAAGTTGAAACGACAAGTGCTTTTGGAATACCTATATATATCTCTAATGAAGATTCCTCAATTCTCATAATATTAACCAGTTTTTTTTTGTTTTCTTGGAAAAAAAAAACTTCAATTGGGAAAGGGTGGTGTTGTTACGGGTTGAGATTGCCAAGGAATAATATATACAATTTGACAACGTAAATTTATTTTAAATCTATAATTCGCTTCAAACATATTAACAAAACACCCATGAGCATCCAAAGTATAGCCTGGTATAGCTTCCTCTCGTCCTGGCTCCTGATCGTTTCCTCTAGAGAAATCTGTGAATCGATAGGAAATTATAAGTTCGAATTTGATATTATATCACTCACTGTAATCGACTCCATCTAACTCCTGAGGCCTGATCATTGACTGATCAACCTGGTAGGAAACAGTCTCAGATTAATGCGTAGTATGACGTAGGTCGTGGTACTCTGACCCAAGTCCGGTATTCAGAACTGTTCTGAACCTACTCTGAAGGCTTTCCTCTTTGGTGTTCCAAGCAAACCGTCATTTTTCATGATCAGTGATGGATCACTGATTGACATCGTTGACATGTACTGAAATTGCGAGGGAAAGAGAGATTTTTTTTGATGGTATTGCGATAAGATTAGAGCATCGGCACATTTTCTTTTCGTGTAATAATTTTGCTACTTGTTGAAAGTGCATACCGTTTCGGCGGATCTGATTTTCCTGGTAAAGAAAGTGGTTATCGAGACGCCAATATTGAGATAATCGATAGTATCAGAGGATTGATACCTGATTTCATCAGTAGATGGATTTTTTTTGTTGGCTGTAAGAAAAACCACCCGGTGATCTCATCACAAATATCACAAACAATTACTCACTTTTAGGCCACACTCCATCATTCAGGTAGGTTGTTGGTCCATAGGTATCATCTTCAGTAGTATCAGAACTTGGAAATTATTTCAGTCAACATAAAAATATTCTATTATTTTAGGCCTAGTTTTCCGGACCCAGCTTACTGGCTGTGTGAATGCTTACTCGCTATAAGTAGAGCTATATTCCTATTTTGGCTTTGCATGTCTACCTACTCTTCAGTAGAATAGAGATTCTATCCCATACAGAGAGTTCCTGTCTTGGAAGAAGCGATCAGGAGTCACAGAGGCCAACAAGCTCGACAACATCAGATCATACAGGCGAGTCCATTCCAATTTAATGTTCACTAGCGCGTGATAATTGCTACAATTGCTTCAGCTGCATTGCTTCCCATAGCATATCATTTTCTTCTCATAGCTGTACCTGTCTGCTGACTAGCTTGCTTATTAGTTATAATAGTTATTTGCCAGTGTATCAAAACTCATACTCACACAAAATCTACAATACAACATTGATCATTTTCTTGAAAGACTGTAAACTTTCAGTATATATACTAAAAGTACTCACCTATCAGTGTACAGAGAGAGGCCCTTATATTAGCCCTATAGAACCTACCTAAGTACTAGTAGGTATATGATTACTGACAAACACTCACAACTTCTTTCACTATTTCAATCAGCTGGATAAAATAGTTTCAGGTGGATTTGAGTACCTACCTATAGGTTATATAGATTTTCCAGACAACCTTTATCCTGTCAGGACTGTAGCTTGCGGCTGTTATCCTTAATATCATCCTAATTGAGTCCAAAGTTTGATTTGTATACCTATTTTGGTCCTTAGAATTGTTTATTCAAGCGCACAGCACTTAGAATGTGAATTGGGGAGTTTTGAACGTTGACAGTGTTGGTTTCGGAACACGAGATTTCACAGAAGCGGTTGATTGTTGGAACCCGACGTTCAGTCTTACAGGGTTGTCATACCATTTCGAATCACCCCAGTGTTGCCAGACCCACTGAATTATCCTGATATTTGAGACCTTATATTTGAAAGTTCTGCAACCCCAATAATTGTGAATCATTTGGTCCAAGGAGACCAGATTGATACAAACAATATCTTGAGAATACAATTCGCATCAGCCCTTATGAGAGTATTTGTCGTTGAGATAGGTATTTGAGTAACTTCTCTTTGATATAATTATAGTTCGGTATTAAATACCATATTAAATAAGTTTATTGATTTGAACATAGTTTTCTTTTCCACACCCTAATCTCCCTGAGCTTCCTGGTATTCTCTTCAAATTATTTGAGAGACAAAACTAGTTACCTCAGGCTTTTCTCAACCATTTATGATTAATGGTCAAGAGAGAAAAATTGCGGGTAACATTGTATCTGAGTTGTATTCGATGATATCGTGATGATGTTTATATAGCAATACTCACCAGGTAACTGTTCTTCCGAATCGAGCAGAAGGTTGAATTCAGTATCAATGTATCAGGGTGGTATCCGATTATATCGCAATACTGTATATATAGTGATACATACCAGGTGACGGTACTTCCGTTACACATACTAGCGACTGAATCGAACAGAAGGTTAAATGGTTAGACGAAACGATAATTGTAACTGAGTTGTATTCTATTATATCGTGGTGATGTTTATATAGAAATACTCACCAGGTTACTGTTCTTCCGTTATACATACGAGCAACCGAATCGAACAGAAGGTTGAATGGATAGTATCTGGGTTGTATTCGATTATGATGTTATGCTGTGTATATAGTTAAACACACTAGGTGACGGTATTCCCCCCTCACATACGAGCGACCGAAACGAACAGAAAGTTGAATGGATAGTCTGAAAAATCAATGTATCTGGGTGGTGTCCGATTATATCGCAATACTGTATATATATTGATACTAACCAGGTGACGGTACTTCCGTTACACATACTAGCGACTGAATCGAACAGAAGGTTAAATGGTTAGACGAAACGATAATTGAAACTGAGTTGTATTCGATTATATCGTGGTGATGTTTATATAGAAATACTCACCAGGTAACTGTTCTTTCGTTTTCACATACAAGCGACCGAATCGAGCAGAAGGTCAAATGGATAGATTGAACAATCATCGTATCTGGGTTGTATTCGATTATGTTTATATAGTTATACTCATCAGGTTACTGTTCTTCCGTTACACATACTAGCGACTGAATCGAACAGAAGGTTAAATGGTTAGACGAAACGATAATTGAAACTGAGTTGTATTCGATTATATCGTGGTGATGTTTATATAGGAATACTCACCAGGTAACTGTTCTTTCGTTTTCACATTCCGAATCGAGCAGAAGGTCAAATGGATAGATTGAACAATCATCGTATCTGGGTTGTATTCGATTATTTTTATATAGTTATACTCACCAGGTAACTGTTCTTCCGTTACACATACGAGCGACTGAATTGAACAGAAGGTTGAATGGATAGTATATGGGTTGTATTCGATTATGATGTTATGCTGTGTATATAGTTATACACACTAGGTGACGGTATTCTTGTTTTACATACGAGCGACCGAAACGAACAGAAAGTTGAATGGATAGTCTGAACAATCAATGTATCAGGGTGGTATCCGATTATATCGCAAAACTGTATATATAGTGATACATACCAGGTGACGGTACTTCCGTTACACATAATAGCGACTGAATCGAACAGAAGGTTAAATGGTGAGACGAAACGATAATTGTAACTGAGTTGTATTCTATTATATCGTGGTGATGTTTATATAGTTATACTCACCAGGTAACTGTTCTTCCGTTATACATACGAGCAACCGAATCGAACAGAAGGTTGAATGGATAGTATATGGGTTGTATTCGATTATGATGTTATGCTGTGTATATAGTTATACATACTAGGTGACGGTATTCCCGTTTCACATACGAGCAACTGAAACGAACAGAAAGTTGAATGGATAGTCTGAACAATCAATGTATCTGGGTGGTATCCGATTATATCGCAATACTGTATATATAGTGATACTAACCAGGTGACGGTACTTCCGTAACACATACTAGCGACTGAATCGAACAGAAGGTTAAATGGTTAGACGAAACGATAATTGAAACTGAGTTGTATTCGATTATATCGTGGTGATGTTTATATAGAAATACTCACCAGGTAACTGTTCTTTCGTTTTCACATACAAGCGACCGAATCGAGCAGAAGTTCAAATGGATAGATTGAACAATCATCGTATCTGGGTTGTATTCGATTATGTTTATATAGTTATACTTACCAGGTAACTGTTCTTCCGTTACACATACTAGCGACTGAATCGAACAGAAGGTTAAATGGTTAGACGAAACGATAATTGAATCTGAGTTGTATTCGATGATATCGTGATGATGTTTATATAGCAATACTCACAAGGTAACTGTTCTTCCGTTTTACATACAAGCGACCGAATCGAGCAGAAGGTTGAATTCAGTATAGATTGAACAATCATCGTATCTGGGTTGTATTCGATTATGTTTATATAGTTATACTCACCAGGTAACTGTTCTTCCGTTATACATACGAGCGACTGAATTGAACAGAAGGTTGAATGGATAGTATATGGGTTGTATTCGATTATGATGTTATGCTGTGTATATAGTTATACACACTAGGTGACGGTATTCTTGTTTTACATACGAGCGACCGAAACGAACAGAAAGTTGAATGAATAGTCTGAACTATCAATGTATCAGGGTGGTATCCGATTATATCGCAATACTGTATATATAGTGATACATACTAGGTGACGGTACTATCGTTACACATACTAGCGACTGAATCGAACAGAAGGTTGAATGGTTAGACGAAACGATAATTGTAACTGAGTTGTATTCTATTATATCGTGGTGATGTTTATATAGAAATACTCACCAGGTTACTGTTCTTCCGTTATATATACGAGCAACCGAATCGAACAGAAGGTTGAATGGATAGTATCTGGGTTGTATTCGATTATGATGTTATGCTGTGTATATAGTTAAACACACTAGGTGACGGTATTCCCGTTTCACATACGAGCGACCGAAACGAACAGAAAGTTGAATGGATAGTCTGAACAATCAATGTATCTGGGTGGTATCCGATTATATCGCAATACTGTATATATAGTGATACTAACCAGGTAACGGTACTTCCGTTACACATACTAGCGATTGAATCGAACAGAAGGTTGAATGGTTAGACGAAACGATAATTGTAACTGAGTTGTATTCTATTATATCGTGGTGATGTTAATATAGAAATACTCACCAGGTTACTGTTCTTTCGTTATACATACGAGCAACCGAATCGAACAGAAGGTTGAATGGATAGTATCTGGGTTGTATTCGATTATGATGTTATGCTGTGTATATAGTTAAACACACTAGGTGACGGTATTCCCGTTTCACATACGAGCGACCGAAACGAACAGAAAGTTGAATGGATAGTCTGAACAATCAATGTATCTGGGTGGTATCCGATTATATCGCAATACTGTATATATAGTTTTACATACCAGGTGACGGTACTTCCGTTACACATACTAGCGACTGAATCGAACAGAAGGTTAAATGGTTAGACGAAACGATAATTGTAACTGAGTTGTATTCTATTATATCGTGGTGATGTTTATATAGAAATACTCACCAGGTTACTGTTCTTCCGTTATACATACGAGCAACCGAATCGAACAGAAGGTTGAATGGATAGTATATGGGTTGTATTCGATTATGATGTTATGCTGTGTATATAGTTATACACACTAGGTGACGGTATTCCCGTTTTACATACGAGCGACCGAAACGAACAGAAAGTTGAATGGATAGTCTGAACAATCAATGTATCTGGGTGGTATCCGATTATATCGCAATATTGTATATATAGTGATACTAACCAGGTGACGGTACTTCCGATACACATACTAGCGACTGAATCGAACAGAAGGTTGAATGGTTAGACGAAACGATAATTGTAACTGAGTTGTATTCTATAATATCGTGGTGATGTTTATATAGAAATACTCACCAGGTTACTGTTCTTTCGTTTTCACATACAAGCGACCGAATCGAGCAGAAGGTCAAATGGATAGATTGAACAATCATCGTATCTGGGTTGTATTCGATTATGTTTATATAGTTATACTCACCAGGTAACTGTTCTTCCGTTACACATACTAGCGACTGAATCGAACAGAAGGTTAAATGGTTAGACGAAACGATAATTGTATCTGAGTTGTATTCGATGATATCGTGATGATGTTTATGTAGCAATACTCACCAGGTAACTGTTGTTCCGTTTTACATACAAGCGACCGAATCGAGCAGAAGGTTGAATTCAGTATAGATTGAACAATCATCGTATCTGGGTTGTATTCGATTATGTTTATATAGTTATACTCACCAGGTAACTGTTCTTCCGTTATACATACGAGCGACTGAATTGAACAGAAGGTTGGATGGATAGTATATGGGTTGTATTCGATTATGATGTTATGCTGTGTATATAGTTATACACACTAGGTGACGGTATTCTTGTTTTACATACGAGCGACCGAAACGAACAGAAAGTTGAATGGATAGTCTGAACAATCAATGTATCAGGGTGGTATCCGATTATATCGCAATACTGTATATATAGTGATACATACCAGGTGACGGTACTTCCGTTACACATACTAGCGACTGAATCGAACAGAAAGTTAAATGGTTAGACGAAACGATAATTGAAACTGAGTTGTATTCGATTATATCGTGGTGATGTTTATATAGAAATACTCACCAGGTAACTGTTCTTTCGTTTTCACATACAAGCGACCGAATCGAGCAGAAGGTCAAATGGATAGATTGAACAATCATCGTATCTGGGTTGTATTCGATTATGTTTATATAGTTATACTCACCAGGTAACTGATCTTTCGTTATACATACGAGCGACTGAATCGAACATACGGTTGAATGGATAGATTGAACAATCATTGTATCTGGGTTGTATCCGAATATATCGTTATGCTGTATATTCAGTTACACCTATCATGTAACGGTTCTTTCGTTACACATACGAGCGTCCGAATCAAAAATTAGGTTGGATGGATAGACGGAACGATAATTGTAACTGAGTTGTATTCGATTATATCGTGGTGATGTTTATATAGTAATACTCACCAGGTGACTGTTCTTGCGTTATACATACGAGCGACCCAATCGAACAGAAGGTTGAATGGATAGATTGAACAATCATCGTATCTGGGTTGTTTTCGATTATGTTTTTATAGTAATACTCACCAGGTAACTGTTCTTTCGTTTTCACATACAAGCGACCGAATCGAGCAGAAGGTTAAATGGATAGATTGAACAATCATCGTATCTGGGTTGTATTCGATTATGTTTATATAGTTATACTCACCAGGTAACTGTTCTTCCGTTATACATACGAGCGACCAAAACGAACAGAAAGTTGAATGGATAGTCTGAACAATCAATGTATCTGGGTGGTATCCGATCATATCGCAATACTGTATATATAGTGATACTAACCAGGTGACGGTACTTCCGTTACACATACTAGCGACTGAATCGAACAGAAGGTTAAATGGTTAGACGAAACGATAATTGAAACTGAGTTGTATTCGATTATATCGTGGTGATGTTTATATAGCAATACTCACCAGGTAACTGTTCTTTCGTTTTCACATACAAGCGACCGAATCGAGCAGAAGGTCAAATGGATAGATTGAACAATCATCGTATCTGGGTTGTATTCGATTATGTTTATATAGTTATACTCACCAGGTTACTGTTCTTCCGTTACACATACTAGCGACTGAATCGAACAGAAGGTTAAAAGGTTAGACGAAACGATAATTGAAACTGAGTTGTATTCTATTATATCGTGGTGATGTTTAAATAGAAATACTCACCAGGTTACTGTTCTTCCGTTATACATACGAGCAACCGAATCGAACAGAAGGTTGAATGGATAGTATATGGGTTGTATTCAATTTTGATGTTATGCTGTGTATAAAAGTAGTAATACAGGGCGGGTTGTAACGCAACCGCAATGTGGCTAACCTACCTTGATAAGCCGAGTCAGTAGCATACCTAACCTATCTAAAATAGTCCCACCAGGGGCGTACCTAACCTATCTAATAGCCCCACCTGGGTCGTACGAACCCCCATAAATATTTTCGGAGGGTACACAGGTGCACCTCCCCAATGACCCACCCCACACCGTTTCAATGGCCCACCCCGACCTACAACATACGTCATGCGTCGTACGGTGAAACGTCGAAAACGTTAAGCGTCATACGGCGAAACGTCAAAACGACGAAACGTCAAAACGACGAAACGTCAAAACAACGAAACGTCAAAACGACGAAACGTCAAAACGACGAAACGTCAAAGCGATAAAACGTCAATCTACATCGGGGTTTCCCAACAGGATTTCAGAATAAAATTAAGTTTTTTCATAAATAATAATGATAAGATTTTTATTGAGAGAGAGATCACAAATTATTTTGGTAGCATATTTTCAAACCATTCATATAAAATATCAACGTTTCGTAAATTACAACTATGATTGGAGTCACCACAACAGCGACGCAGGTGATGCATACAGGGTATCTTGGTGCTATCCTGGAAAGTTGGAACAACCCACCATGAATCATCGAAATCCTCCAGATTCACAACTTTTGCATGTACATTGAATTGAGCTAATTTTTCAATCAGCAATTCCTTCTTCTGATAGCCTCGCACATAAATGATATCAATGTCACACAAATTCTCCCGGAGAATATCATCTAGCAAGTTGTATTCCACAAAGCCTGAAGAATATCTCAGGCCATGAACGTTTTTCTCCAAGAAACAAACCCCACATCGGTCTCCTTTGCTTAGCAATGAGAATGGTTTTTTTGGCAGCAGTAAATAATTACTACATTGAACTCCAATTCTTATAGCAATCTCCTTTGGGTGAAATTGCTGTTCAACAACAAACCCCTGAATGTCTACGAACGCAACTCTCATGATGAATATCTGACTCAAACTGCCGATGAAATCGAATCAGTTCCACTTTTTGATAATTTCACTGAGCGGGAGGTGTTCGATAATGTTATCGTGAACAATGATGCAATAGGCGCGAGTATTGGCGGGAAAACCTTGAGAAGCTTCAATTTCAAGTTTGACGTCGACGCTGGAACTTTTAACACTTTCATCGCGTCGAGAACAATCTATAACGAAAATAGGTTGTCTACCGGAAAATTCGGCATAACCGAGGAGTGGGGTATGTATGGTGGTATTTTTGTAACTATACCCAAATTGAGAATAGTTAAAGTAGGCTTGTGGAAAGGCTCCTTTATTGAAGGCCAAATGCATCTTTTCCTTCGGGTAACTTTCTCCGTTGAGTGTTAATGTGATATTCGTAATGTTCACATGATTAAAAAGTGTTGGATCATTATTCACTTTATTTTGATCGTGGTTTGTTTGAAAGCAAACGATGACATATCGAGGGCTTTCGAGAAACGATGAAGTTTTGACGGCCCATATTTCATTGGTGGCACCTGTGGTGAGAGAAGGCAGCATATGCAATTCCCATTTTCTGAAAGGTATAAGAACAGGAGTGTCAGCCTTGATTGCCTTCAAAAGTTGTAATTTAATTTGATCGCTTGGATACAATCTTTTCACTTTGAGTTCCACATTCTCGATTTCCAATTGTACTTCTGTGTCAACAGTCGCCCCAATAGCTTCGGTGATTTTGAAGCAGTTGTTATCGTTTCCTGCTCGTACTAAGCGAATTGAATGCTTGCCATAGGAAACGCACTCGTAATCGTTGAAAATGTTTAGTGAGTGCTTCAGAGGAATGAGCATACTGAACGTTAAATCCACTTCATTGACGACATCAACATTATTGGGGTAGGTCCAACCTGCAATAACTAAATGTTTTGAATCTTCGACAGTATAGCATAGATATCCTTTGACGGTGCTGACAGTTCCAACTTCACGTACAGATTCCAATTCTTTACCATTTTGATCATAACTGATGGATTGGAACATATATGCCCCAGCATTATTGACAAAAGATACACGTCCAGCACCTTTAGTTCGAGTGATTTTTCCACTAATATGTAGCAGACTATCATACAGAGCATCGAAGGCATCAGACTGATTAATATTGATTTCTATAACATCATTGTTACGAAAAGACTTGACATAGGGGTAGTATGTCCGCCATTCCACCTTTTGTATGGATTCATCTAGGTGAGGTTTTCGGAAGATGTTAAACACTTGTGCAGATAACATGGTAGCCAAGAGACTTGAGAAATTTTATATTCTGCAGACAGAGCTGTCGAGTGTGGCTGATGAAGGTCTTCTTGAAGACTGATGGCTGGGAAACAGTGGAGCGGCTTTTATAAACACCTAACACCATAATTGCTTCGGCTCCAATCGAATGATGATTTCTTGACTAATTGAAAGTTTTGATCGAGCACTTTGAGTGTGATATTATGAATTTCACATGTATGAGTAGCGATGGGCAGATAGATGAGATGATTTGGCGTTTCGTCGATGGCGTAGCCTGGATCAGCGTCAATAGCGAATTCGTAGATCGTGTGGGATGGTCTGTCGTTGTAGAAGGCTCCAGAGGTAATGTTGCTGTCCACATGAATCGTTCGTACTTTTATAATGTTCACAGGCTGATCGGATACATAGTGAATGTCACGTTCCAAAATTTTAGGTGAGAATCCTAATATGTTTGCTAAACTATTGTTCCGAGTGAAATCGATTGCATGGTGCTTACAAAAAATTTCACTTTTCAAAGTATTATTATTCGGTCTGAGATAGAAAAAGTCTTCGGGCTTCTCTGACGGTGGTGAATTTTTCTTTTGCGAAGTTGGTAAGACAAGATCTTTTCTGAGCAGCCTTTCAATATCTTCAATTTCGTAAGCTCCAACAGGAATATCAATACTTTTTCTTTTGCCTTTGTTACCATTCTCGAAATAATCGAACTTTGTAACCTTTTCAATATTGGGTATGCTGTTGTATGAATGAAAACTGAGTAAAGCTAAGCCATAATCAGAATCAGACTCTAATTGAATCGGTGGGGAGAAATCGATGGATAGCGTCGAAGTCCGACCCTTCAGAGTTGATATCATAGACATGATGCTTGATTGGTGTGGAGGAAAGTAATAAGATTCAATTCATCAAACACATTCATTTATTTGGAATGTAGTAGAAATTCTAAACATAAATGTCCACAATTGATTTGATTATAATTTTGATATTGTTTATTGTTATATAAAATATCAACGCTGCGTCCGAAATATTCAGCCAATTCTTCTGGCGGCTTCAAATTACCATAACTATCAAAATATCGAACAGTGTTTCCAACTTTTCTATAAGCTACCCAATGTGTACCTGAATTAATGGAGGAATCTAAATTCACCACTGCACACTCACAACGTCGTGGTCGGTTAGGCAGAGTGTCTCGCATGAAAACACCTCGAAAGTATGGTTTTTTCAGCTTTTTTGCATACTTTATAATCTCTCCATCATATAATGCTCTATTGGGCAGCTCAGCTAGAAGTTTTTTGACTGACGCTTCTTCAAGTATAGACCTCTGCCTCCTTTGGCACATTTCGGAGACGCATTCTTCTTCAAGTATAGACCGAATCCTTTACGTGTTTTACGCAGATACACACCAGACCCTAAATGCTCCATAGCTTGATTGTGACGCTTATCTTCCTCCATTTTTTTCTTTGCATTCTTGGCATCGATGACAGTCTTTGCAATGGCACTAGCCCCCCCAGTCAACGACCCTAAAGCTGAGAGGCCTGCGAATAGTGGGATTAGCGGTAGAAATCCTCCACTTTTTCCCATCGATGATGATGATGATGATGAAGTCGCCGGTAAAGGTATAATTCGAGGTATTCGTATTCTCTTTCGACCTTCAACTTTTTTTATTGCGTTTCGAGCTGCACGCAAAGCTGCTACAGATGATCGATTCAAACCACTACCCTGATGCAGATCGTTATTATCATTACCATGACCAAATGTTTGTTTTCTCAAAACGCCAAGTATATTGTTTACAATTTTCGAAAATGGGTGTTGCTTTTGCCCCATACCCATACCGAGTTTACGTTTCGCCTTCATGCCTGCGGTGACAAACCAAGCGGCTGCTTTCTCACCAAATTTCGCGTCCTTCGATTTGACTCGTTCCCACGCTCTATTTTCCAATACGTGATCGGCCTTATGACGTTCCTCCACAGCAGTGTTTTCAGAGTATGCGATATCGTGTTCTTTACAAGCCTCATCCAACGGATTGATACCCGTATCACCACGCTCTAGTCGCTTTTGTAATTTGGTTCCAGGACCACAATACGAATAATTGGGTAGATGTAGTTCGAATGGTAGTTTATTGATTAATGAATTTACCACACCCTCTCCACGATAGATCAACATTAAAAATGACTAATGATGTTACGAGACATCGATATCACATCATGAGAACCGTTCAGCAGGAAAACATCCTACCAATCGAAAACTTGGACCATCTGAATGATGGTGCAGGTGCGAGAGATTCAAGTAAACATGGTGCCTTATTACCAAACTCATTTCGTGCAATCATCTGCGGACCGAGTGGATGTGGAAAAACAAATGCCGCACTGGCACTGCTGTTTCATCCTAATGGTGCCAAATCTGAAAACGTATACGTATACTCAAAATCGCTGTATCAACCCAAGTACCAGCTGCTCAAAGAGGTATTGAAGGCGGTCAAAGGAGTAGGTTATTTTCCATACAAAGATAATGATGAAATCATATGTCCCAACGAAGCAAAACCAAATTCCGTCTTCATTTTCGATGACATTTCTTGCGATTCACAACAAAAAATTCAAGAATATTATTCGATGTGTCGACATCGAGGTATTGACGCTATATACATTGGCCAGACATACAGTTTTGCTAGAAAGCAAATGCTTCGAGACAATTGTAACCTGATTGTGCTATTTAAACAAGACGAGGTGAATTTAAAGCATGTGTTTGATGAACACGTCTCCCCAGACGTCACATTCGATGAATTCAAGCGACTTTGTGCAGATTGTTGGGGTGAAAAATATGGTGCAATGGTTATTGTCAAGGAGTGTGATCTGAATTCAGGTCGCTATCGACAGGGCTTCGACAAATTTATAAAAGTATGATTACATTGTGATGTATCATATTCATCATCATGAAACCGTCCAGCAAAGAGGTCGACGTCATTCGCAAAAATAAAATCGGTGAAATAGCCAAGGCTATAAGGAAGAAATATCTAACTTTGAAATTAGGTAGGTCCGAGGAGGATGAGACAATACAGAAATTTTTCCAACCAATATCTACACCCCTGAAAAAACTAGTATCGACAAAAAGTCGATTGATTGACAGTGACATAAAAAATGAACCTTCAACACTATCGAAAAAAGAACAGCTGAAAGTATGGAATGAAAGTGAAAAAACTGAAAAAGAAGATGATGAAGAGAAAGCATTGGAAATTCAATTTCAAAAACTTGAACGTATTGCTAGCGCTAGCGGTAAAAGTGACGATGGTGTGTTCGAGGAAGATGAGGAATCTGAAGAGACTGATGGTGACACCGATGTAATTGATCCTGCAGCTATTGAGTCATACCTTGAGCAGTATCCTGTGATGAGCATTCGATTCATGAAAGAATATTGGACAGAGGACGATAAAATAGACAAAGTATATGGCCCCATATACGATTCCAGTAATTCAAAATGGCGTCTTGGATATAATGAAATTGATTTTGATGGTCGTACAGGCTACATCAAAATTGCTGGAAAACAAGTGAGAGGGACGCCTGGAATATATGAGCTGATATTCTACGATATACCAGAAAATTTCAATAAAGAAGATCTGAATGGATATAAACAAATTTTGGAACTTTCGAATGCCCACAAGAATGCTAGCGGAAAACTGAAAGGTACCACAAGATATAAGTATAAGGAAATCATTAGACCCATGTTCCTACCTCCACCACCAACATCATTGAGACGTTATACAACGGGACATGGTTTAAATATCCAATTGAGAAATTTGACAACGAAATTCCAATCGCCAATGTTGTCCTACAATACTAAACCTGTGGAATACATTTACTGGGATGACCCCAATGAATTGTGTGAAAGATTAAAATTGCTCATAGCTTCGAAAAATGCAGGAAATACCTCTCTGGACAACGAGATTGTATCAATCATTGACGAATTGAAGGAGGCCAACATCATACAATAGATACTGACTTTCGCATGGATATTGAGGTCATTTCAAAGATGACTATCGATAAGTTCGGACGTAGTTCGAATGGAAAACGCAAACTAGTAGTAATTACATCTTCGAGTGTCGGCGTCGGTGGTGGTGGTGGTGGTGGACTATCGTACACTTCTAAAGGGGATATAGATTTTGGCAATTTGAAATTGTGTAATGTCAAAATGCCAAATTTGAAAAACGACGTCGCCAACAAGGAATATGTAGACAATATTAAAATATATGTAGAACATACTATTTCACAAATAAAAACAGATTTCGAGATTGCGTTCGATAATTTTGGTGATAAGGTACAAATTGCGATTGATAATCTCAAAAACGAATCGATGAAACTAGAGAAGATGTTCGATTTACATCAAATCAAACTGGAAACATTCAATTCAAACTTGATACAATTGTCGATGATGCTACAGAAAACAACCAGCCCGATGACAAACTTTCTAAGTATATCATTACCTAAACTGGAGAAGGATATCGATTTGAATTCAAAGGCAATTCTAGATATTTCCGAGGTGCAGGAGAATATCAATGGAACTATTGCCGATTTGAAGAAGCGTCAGCAGCAAAGTTTTGAATCTGAACTGCTTCTCACCAATATCGTCACATAGATCAAAGATGATCTCGCAAAGAATGTGTATTCCACCATCGATCCGCAAACAAAAATTCCAAACAAAATTGTATCCCTAAGTCATCAATAAAATAATATATATGAGGGAAAATTACAATTCTTTAACCACTTTATCACACACACATAATCGCAGATGACACGCTACCATCCAGTCATATTGATAATAATAATACCGAGATATGTCACACTCTGCAGAAAAGATTCGACTTGTCGATGAGCTGCATAAACCTGCAAGAAAAAATTACCCACGTCGGCGAACCATAATTAAAGGTATAGACGATTTGTGGCAAATGGATCTAGCGGAAATGCGACAGTATGTCTCACACAAGAATCGAAATTTCAAAAAGATTATGATTGTGATTGATTGTTTCTCTAAATATGTATGGACGCGTCCATTGAAAACGAAAACTGGTGAGGAAATAACCAAAACGTTTGCAGACATTTTAGCGCACACAAAACGATGTCCGAAAAATCTGCAAACAGATCAGGGAACTGAATTTTACAATAGCAAATTCCAAAGTCTAATGAAATTGCATAACATAAACCATTACAGTACGTACAGCGTCAAGAAGGCCGCAATAGCAGAACGTGTAATTAGAACTTTGAAAGAAAAACTATTCAAATACTTTAGTTTGAATGCCACCTACAGGTGGATAGATGTACTACCCACCATTACAGAATCCTACAATAATACACACCACAGTACGATTGGTTGCAAACCATCGCGAGTCGACAAATCCAATGAAAAACAAATTCTCAATAGATCTTATACACACTTGAAGATTGTTGGCCTGCGAAAATTCAAAGTTGGTGATATTGTACGCATATCCAAGGTCAAGCATATTTTCGAAAAGGGGTACACACCAAATTGGACGACAGAGTTATTTAAAATCGTCGAAGTCAAAATAACGAATCCCACCACCTATCTGTTGGAAGATATGCATGGGACGGCAATCAGGGGGGCCTTCTATGATGAGGAATTGCAGAAAACCAAGAATCCCGACATCTATCTAGTGGAGAAAGTGATGCAAAGAAAGGGTCAGAAGCTGTACGTGAAATGGTTGGGCCTTGATAGGTCACACAACAGCTGGATTCAAAATACCGATTTAGTATAGGATGTTATGGAAAATACGAACAAATCTAGACAATTCAGGGGGCCTTTTCATCACCACCACCACCACCACCACCACCACCACACATTCCATGTTTTTTTTTTGCACGAAAAAACATAAGAATTATCATAACAATGATATCACTTCGGATATCACATTGGAAAAAACAAAAAACAAAAAACAAAAAACATCACGCCATAATCACATGATTTCAAGCTTTAAATAGTCTCAAAAAATTCAATATTCATTCAGTCAAGTTTTGAATTATGGTGAGTCAAGATAGTGGTTATTTTAGTAGCAGCACAGAAATGGAGTTTGTTTACAATGATGTCGGCGGCAACGTCAACGTCGACGACGACGACGACGACGTTGGCTACAACAATAAGTGTGACTTTGAAGAAACGCTCAAAGTCATCAATCGGGCTCTAGACAAATATGAGAATTCAGCTCAAACTGCGTACTACGATGATGGCGTCGATAAAGCTTTAGCTCGATTCGAGAAGATTGCTCAAAGTGAAGACCCACTGCTGCTGATGACATTTCCAATGGACTCATGCTGCTGCTGCTATGAAATTCAATGTGGCCTAAGTCCAGCGAGAGATTTTAGCGTCTGTGTAATTCTGAAGCAAAAGTTTTCACCTCGAAGGATTTCCTTCAACACCTACGAGTGAGCCACACTCATGGACATATTGTCTAAAATAAAACAATCATTTTTCGATGGGGACGACACCGACGACGGCGACAGCTATCCTGATGAATATGATCCGGTGATGATAAAGTGTGGAGACTTTGTGCAAGTGTACCAATACATCGAGTGTAGCATAAAACAGGTTTCAATCTCCAAATGGACCGGTGGCGGCGGCATTGCCTCGGACGGGCCAGGCGTCGACATCAACTTGAGTCAGAGAGACGTTGAAAAAATGTTACAAACTCATACGAGTGTGGTGTCTGATAGAATTGCCATGTTGGATGTCATGAACTTCAATGATTATTTTCGAAATATTTTTGATATTGTTAAAGGGTGGTTGCGAGATAATAAGACAAATATGTCTGCTACAGAAATCATTCTGGGAATTTGTGAAACATCATCTTTGAATAGTTTGTATGCCAATGCTTTGCGTGAATATTTATTCTATTATCGTTCTCAAATTAAATCAGATTTACAATGTAATTAATATGATGTATTTACCTATAATAAATGCGATTATTTACTGAATCGATTTTATTTTTATATTTGAAGACCTCCACAAATCTTTTTTAAATCATTTCCCATCAAGCTAACCATGGAGACAGTTGTTTTTGCCACTCTACTGTTGACATTACGCACAGTGACATCTGATGGCTATGTTAGTGGTGGTGGTGGTGGTGGTAGCCTAACTCGACTTGAAGCACAAAAATATCTTGAAAAATATGGTTATATTGATAATAGTACTCTGATGGATTTTAATGAGGTCCTCAGACATTTTCAAGACCGATATAATTTACCGCCAGATGGCACCCTCAATGAAGAAACAATACACTTGATGAAAAAACCTCGATGCCAACATGGTGACAATGAATTCCGGGTTGGAAATAAATGGAACAAGACGACAATTCAATGGTATCTACCTGTAACACATAAAAAATATATCGAAGTAGTTCAGACGGCTTTCGATATGTGGCAGAATGCATCTAAATTAACATTTAAAAAAACTCATCCCAATCGCATCAATCCAGACATTACAATTTCGTTTGGTAAAAGAAATCACCTTCTTCGCATTGTATGTATGGGAAGTGTGAATTGTGGATTCAAATTCGATGGGCCGAGTGGTGTCTTGGGACATGCCTTCTTCCCGAAATCAGATTCGTCATGCATAGAAGTTCACTTGGATAGTGATGAGAATTGGTATGTAGGCAATGGAAAAGTACCAGATGGTTATACGAATTTACTTATGGTTCTTGTACACGAGATTGGTCATGCTTTGGGGATATACCATAGCGATGATGCGTCTGCAATCATGTATCCATGGTATCAGGGTGAAACAAAGCCCCTACAAGATGATGATTTATATGCAATCCAAGCGCTGTATGGTTTCAAAGAAAGCTATTCTCTCATCCCAAAATTAGATTCAATGACATCGACAACAGCATCACAGATGATGACGTCAAGCACCCCTCAAATCAACGTTAATACAAAAATCGTACTCCCATTATCTACTACTACTACTACTACTACTACTACTACTACTACTACTACTACTACTACTACTACTACTACTACTACTACTACCCCTGACACTGAATTGGTTGAACACAACTTGTGTGAAGTGAATCACCCTAATGTAATGTTTTTGGCTTACAGTCCGGAATTTCACAACCATCGAATGTATGTAATTTCTGAAGATATGGTATGGAAAAATGATATCGGTAGTAGAGATGCGAAAATACATAGTAAACTGCTGAAGGAAAAAATGCAATCTGAACCGCTACATGAATATCTCCCAAAAGAATTGACTAAAGTGAATCACGTTTTTCAAACAACGTCTGGAGATCTATTTGTAGTAAGTGGAAATAAATTTTATTCGAGCTATTTTCCAAACTTGCAAATCAAACGAAAAATTAATCTCAATTTACCTCAACAATCTGAAATAAATGCCGCCTTCCAAACGAATACTGGAAAAATCTACATGTTCTTGAACAATTCGTCTTTCATTGAATACCACCAGCATGAAGATGATTATCGTATAGTCAACAGAGGGCGAATTGAGGATATTTTTCCGAATATACCAAGCGATATTACTTCGGCATTCCGCTACATTGACGGACACATATATTTTTTCAAAGCAAGTACATACTTCAAGTACAATGAATTTCAGAGAAAGCTAGTTGCGGTTGGAGACTTTGATTGGAATATGTTTAACATTAATTGTCCAAACCGAGGTATTCTACATGAACTGAAAACTCTACTTTCAAAAGTGATTTCTTTTTATGAATAATTTTCACAGATGTTGTATATAGGGGGAAATAAATAAAGCACAGGAATTTTCAAAATGTTTTTTTTTTCATGCAATCGCAATAAACATACACACACAAATATAATTTTCATTTTATTTTCCAGTGAAAACATTTATTTATATATATATATATATATATATATATATATAGTGAATATTCAAATCATATACAATTGTGTAGGTGTGTGTGTGTGTAACATTTTCCTCAAAAAATACAAATTGATGAGACATGGCAAAGTTCAATTAATTCAAACTGTAATGGCCCCAGGGAAGTGTATCGAACGAATTGGCTAAAAGTTTTCTCTTATCATCATGTGGACTTAGACCGATTTTCGATTGTTTAATAGAAAAAACTTCATGCTTGTATGAGCGTATTGTTTGTTGGGTTACAGTCTTTTGCGCGCACTCCTTCAGACAATTTACATAATCGTTGAATGTTAGTTTATTTTTGACTACACATTTTTTCACCCCTTTAGATTTTTTAGTCATCCCGAAATTTTTCAAGGCATTATCAATTTGATCTTTACTATACCCCTTTCCCTTCAAGCGTTCCCGCTCTCTATCAATGTCCTCCTCATCCACAGATAATTTGAAAGTATACATTTTGGATCGTAACCCTATGAAATGTGTAATAATTTTACCATTAGCCTCGTCCTTCATCAAACCTAGAACCTTTTTGTTGACCCGCGGAATCCCATAGACATTGTCTGGAGCATAATCAGATGTATCAAATCTATTGATATTCTCTACAATAACTTCTCTATATACATCCTCACATGACAGCTCATAAAAAAAGCTATCTGTATCTGTATACATGAGCTTGCATTTATCAGCTTCCATGTGAGTTAGCATGAAATTATAGTGGAAATCATACATGATAGTTTTGGAGATATCTAGGATAGCCATACCAATGTATAGAGGCTTATTAAAGATCAACTCACACTTTTTCATCTCAACGGCTACGAGGTTTTCATCGAAAATTGTGCGCTGATGGAATTGTGGACTCGATATTAGATTTTTGAGGCCATAACGACCTTCATACTTTCTTACCAATTTAACTATGCGATGATTGCGAATATTTTCCATAGTCTTTTCAAAGACGGCGTTATTCATCAATTTCCTCAGATCCTTTTCAAAGGCACTCGTGGCCATTGTTCTTAATCGAGTATTCAAGTCTATGTAGGATTTCAACCACGTCGACTGTTTGAATTTTAGAATCTTGTGGATTTTTGTTAATTCAAGACCGTGTTCGAGAGCCTGCTTCAAATTTCTGTAGTGTAAAATATATTCTTTTTTATTGTTCAGAGTTGCCATTAATTTCGGTAATTTGGAATCTGGCGGAGTGCGGTGTTCGGGACAAAACGGAAAGTCCTTATGTGCATCATGTAATGTTGTCGGATATTCCAAATCTACTTGGAGAATATAGCCTTCAGGACTGTCATCCGGAATTTGAGTTACATCGATGTTGGTGTTCTCATCCCAAGTGAACTCCCCATACGGTAGGGGTTCGCTCATGGCTTTCCCATACAAGTTATTTACGTCTAGATAGAGCAAGTATTTTGATGGTTTCTCGGGATCATATTCTGACATATACTTGTTATTCGATTCAGAGTATCTATTGCTACAAACCGATATTCCCCCACGAATCGCCTTTTCAACAAACATCAACATATCTACATCTTTTAGAATTTGTAATTTACACCCAGTATACTTGAGCATACAACTCCAAGTATACGAGGGCATCGTAATGTACCATGCGGGGTCGAGATGATATGTTTTCCTACATGATTCGCGAAAATTTTCCATTATATCAGCTAGAAGGAGAATATCGGTACGCATATACAAATCACTATATTCTCCGAGCGATTTGATGTCGAAATATTCCCAAACCTTTTGAGCATGAGCGTAATCGCTGTCTGAAATATTTGAATCGTTCAATATATTGTGAAAATTTTCAATGCTCGGTAGCTTGGTTTCGTTTAATTTCTCCTCATTATCAATATAATCGTAGGGAAAACACCTTTTCGTGTTAAAAGATTGAATTGCGCCTCATTCACATTACTGAATTCTTTCCTTAGAATTTTCAATTCATCTAGTTTCAAAGTTGATGCTAGAGTATCGAGACCGGCTCCCAAAAAACGCACTGAATCAATAAATCTAAATTTTATTGATGTTTCCGAATCATATTGAGTGAAGGAGATGTATTTTTCTTTATTTATTGGGAGTACGGCCACGTGTCCACGCTTGGAAATATCTCGAATTATAAAGTGCGAATCATACCCGGAGAGATTGTGGAATGTTATTGGTACAACGAACAATTTTCTAAATCGGAGGTTACATGACTGGTGCGCATGACCACGAACTACGCCAGAATTCCAACTGCGATGAGGCCTTTGAATATTAATGCGTATCCACCAGTTGAGAGCTCTTTTGTGTGAGCGGAGTATGCTTCAGTTACTCTTGAAGGCAGGAAAACCACAGAGTCCTGCAGTTCAAGCAGAATAGACACACCAAATTTTGTTTCAACGCTCTTTGCTGAGATGATGGGGAAAGGTACTCCGATTTCCAATTCTCCAATCTTTGTGATTGGTTTTCTTTCTGCAATACATGAAACGCTGTTCAATGAGGATAGATCCATCTGGAAATTATTATAAAATTGTGTATTAATAAACGAGCATTTGGAAATTCAGAGAAAAATGTGTTGAAAAAATGTTTGGAAAATCGTTCATGGAAACTTAGATTGATATCAAAGAAATAATTCTGAGAAAAACAAAATAAAAAAATACTCAATGTTATTGGTCAGCTGATGTGGCGCACACACACAAAGGTTGATTATTGCTCGATGTCTTCGAGGTGTATCAGGAATAATGATTTTTGGTGATGGTGATTCGGTTATATAGCACGCATGAAAAAACATTGAAATTTGGTAACCGCAGGAAAATAGATGAATATTTTTTCAGTTCGAAAATATTGTTGAAAACAAAAATTGAGGTTCTTCTTTAAAGGTAAAAATATTTTTTCACCTATCATGCTAATCTATAATAATGACCTTCGATGAAAATACACAATATTGATTAGAATTTATTTCATTTCATTTGGAAAAACATCAAATATAGATTATAATTAATATAATGTGAAATGCAAGTAACAGATTGTTTGATAGCTCAAATGGTTTTTTATGCTTCATTGTCAGCTGAGGTCGTGTGGCGGTTCTGAGGATGCTGTATGCTTCAAGAAACTGACATCTTCATGGGTTTTATCGTTGAATTTTATATCAAAATATAATCTGTGGTACTTGTTTCAGGATTACATCTGAGTATCGACGAATTTTCCTAATATTGCATGCAGTTCTTATAAAAAATATTATATTTCAAAATAACCATAGTTTTTTCATAGTTGGTGATGATACTGGTATGCTTCGAGTAGCGATTACTTTTTCCAATAAAGATATTCTCGAAAAATTTCTGATCATCAGCTGTTTATCTTCATATTGTTTTATTGTATGATTGAGTTCCTTCATTTTCTTTTGGAATTCTTCAAGCTGGTGTCTATACTCTATCGACGCCATTTGAAAACTGTTTGAAAAACATTCGTCCATAACATTTTTATGTAGGAACTGCATGCGCATACTCAATCTGATTTATGTTTTATTTAATTTTTTCTCCCTATAAATAATTTGATGTTCCACCCTGTATGTTGTAGGTCAGGGTGGAACATTGAAACGGTGTGGGGCGGGTCATTGGGGAAGTGTTGAGGTGGACCCTGGACCATTGTGACGTTTCATCGTTTTGACGTTTCGTCGTTTTGACGTTTCGTCGTTTTGACGTTTCGTTGTTTTGACGTTTCGTCGTTTTGACGTTTCGTCGATTTGACGTTTCGCTGTATGACGCTTAACGTTTTCGACGTTTCACCGTACGACGCATGACGTATGTTGTAGGTCGGGGTGGGCCATTGAAACGGTGTGGGGTGGGTCATTGGGGAGGTGCACCTGTGTACCCTCCGAAAATATTTATGAGGGTTCGTACGACCCAGGTGGGGCTATTAGATAGGTTAGGTACGCCCATGGCGGGACTATTTTAGATAGGTTAGGTATGCTACTGACTCGACTTATCAAGGTAGGTTAGCCACATTGCGGTTGCGTTACAACCCGCCCTGTATTACTACTTATAAAGTTATACACACTAGGTGACGGTATTCCCGTTTCACATACGAGCGACCGAAACGAACAGAAAGTTGAATGGATAGTCTGAACAATCAATGTATCTGGGTGGTATCCGATTATATCGCAATACTGTATATATAGTGATACTAATCAGGTGACGGTACTTCCGTCACACATACTAGCGACTGAATCGAACAGAAGGTTAAATGGTTAGACGAAACGATAATTGAAACTGAGTTGTATTCTATTATATCGTGGTGATGTTTATATAGAAATACTCACCAGGTAACTGTTCTTCCGTTTTACATACAAGCGACCGAATCGAGCAGAAGGTTGAATTCAGTATAGATTGAACAATCATCGTATCTGGGATGTATTCGATTATGTTTATATAGTTATACTCACCAGGTAACTGTTCTTCCGTTACACATACTAGCGACTGAATCGAACAGAAGGTTAAATGGTTAGACGAAACGATAATTGAAACTGAGTTGTATTCTATTATATCGTGGTGATGTTTATATAGAAATACTCACCAGGTTACTGTTCTTCCGTTACACATACGAGCAACCGAATCGAACAGAAGGTTGAATGGATAGTATATGGGTTGTATTCGATTATGATGTTATGCTGTGTATATAGTTATACACACTAGGTGACGGTATTCCCGTTTTATATACGAGCGACCGAAACGAACAGAAAGATGAATGGATAGTCTGAACAATCAATGTATCTGGGTGGTATCCGATTATATCGCAATACTGTATAAATAGTGATACTAACCAGGTGACGGTACTTCCGTTACACATACTAGCGACTGAATCGAACAGAAGGTTGAATGGTTAGACGAAACGATAATTGTAACTGAGTTGTATTCTATTATATCGTGGTGATGTTTATATAGAAATACTCACCAGGTTACTGTTCTTTCGTTTTCAGATACAAGCGACCGAATCGAGCAGAAGGTCAAATGGATAGATTGAACAATCATCGTATCTGGGTTGTATTCGATTATGTTTATAAAGTTATACTCACCAGGTAACTGTTCTTCCGTTACACATACTAGCGACTGAATCGAACAAAAGGTTAAATGGTTAGACGAAACGATAATTGTATCTGAGTTGTATTCGATGATATCGTGATGATGTTCATATAGCAATACTCACCAGGTAACTGTTCTTCCGTTTTACATACAAGTGACCGAATCTAGCAGAAGGTTGAATTCAGTATAGATTGAACAATCATCGTATCTGGGTTGTATTCGATTATGTTTATATAGTTATACTCACCAGGTAACTGTTCTTTCGTTATACATACGAGCGACTGAATTGAACAGAAGGTTGAATGGATAGTATATGGGTTGTATTCGATTATGATGTTATGCTTTGTATATAGTTATACACACTAGGTGACGGTATTCTTGTTTTACATACGAGCGACCGAAACGAACAGAAAGTTGAATGGATAGTCTGAACAATCAATGTATCAGGGTGGTATCCGATTATATCGCAATACTGTATATATAGTGATACATACCTGGTGACGGTTCTTCCGTTACACATACTAGCGACTGAATCGAACAGAAGGTTAAATGGTTAGACGAAACGATAATTGTAACTGAGTTGTATTCTATTATATCGTGGTGAAGTTTATATAGAAATACTCACCAGGTTACTGTTCTTCCGTTATGCAAACGATCAACCGAATCGAACAGAAGGTTGAATGGATAGTATATGGGTTGTATTCGATTATGATGTTATGCTGTGTATATAGTTATACACACTAGGTGACGGTATTCCCGTTTCACATATGAGCGACCGAAACGAACAGAAAGTTGAATGGATAGTCTGAACAATCAATGTATCTCAGTGGTATTCGATTATATCGCAATACTGTATATATAGTGATTCTAACCAGGTGACGGTTCTTCCGTTACACATACTAGCGACTGAATCGAACAGAAGGTTAAATGGTTAGACGAAACGATAATTGAAACTGAGTTGTATTCGATTATATCGTGGTGATGTTTATATAGAAATACTCACCAGGTAACTGTTCTTTCTTTTTCACATACAAGCGACCGAATCGAGCAGAAGGTCAAATGGATAGATTGAACAATCATCGTATCTGGGTTGTATTCGATTATGTTTATATAGTTATACTCACCAGGTAACTGTTCTTTCGTTATACATACGAGCAACCGAATCGAACAGAAGGTTGAATGGATAGTATATGGGTTGTATTCGATTATGATGTTATGCTGTGTATATAGTTATACACACTAGGTGACGGTATTCCCGTTTCACATACGAGCGACCGAAACGAACAGAAAGTTGAATGGATAGTCTGAACAATCAATGTATCTGGGTGGTATCCGATTACATCGCAATACTGTATATATAGTGATACTAACCAGGTGACGGTACTTCCGTTACACATACTAGCGACTGATTCGAACAGAAGGTTAAATGGTTAGACAAAACGATAATTGTATCTGAGTTGTATTCGATGATATCGTGATGATGTTTATATAGCAATACTCACCAGGTAACTGTTCTTCCGTTTTACATACAAGCGACCGAATCGAGCAGGAGGTTGAATAGATAGATTGAACAATCATCGTATCTGGGTTGTATTCGATAATGTTTATATAGTTATACTCACCAGGTAACTGTTCTTCCGTTACACATACTAGCGACTGAATCGAACAGAAGGTTAAATGGTTAGACGAAACGATAATTGTATCTGAGTTGTATTCGATGATATCGTGATGATGTTCATATAGCAATACTCACCAGGTAACTGTTCTTCCGTTTTACATACAAGCGACCGAATCGAGCAGAAGGTTGAATTCAGTATAGATTAAACAATCATCGTATCTGGGTTGTATTCGATTAAGTTTATATAGTTATACTCACCAGGTAACGAGAACGAGATGGCTAGTGGTTGGAGCGTACTTTCAGAGCTCTCTCAGAATATTAATCTAAAGTGTCTGAAATGCAATAGGAAAGTAGCTAAAGGTGTGAAATGTTGTCTGTGTCAGTCAACCCTACATTTTAAATGTGCTTGTGTTGAAGAAAATGCAGATATGACCGAATTCAAGTGCGAGCAATGTGATATACCCGAGGATGATTTCCATGATGCCATGGAAGATATGGCCAACACTGGCAAGTTTAATCCAAAAATGTTTATTTATGTAGTTAAACAAAAAGACAATTTGATTTTTGAATTGAAAGATAAAATCCGAATTCTCAATACTCAAATTGAATTATTGAATAAAATCAATTCTTTGACATATTCCGGAAAAAACATCGACAATACCAAGCAAACTATTGATTGCAAAAAAATTGAAGATAACAATTCGATAAAAAGTGTATCGACACATGCACCCAGCGTCAGTAAAAACTCAGGTAATCATCGGAATGAAGAAATACCAAAGATGAATACAAGAAATAAAATTACAACTGGACAGCTGTCCAACGAAATATTAAAATTCGAAACGGAAAGGAAATGCCAAGATGTTATCAACTTAGCATCGCTGGATAGATCGCCTCCGATGGATAATTTAGCATCAAATGAATCGAATACGTGGACAGAGGTGAGGAAAAAGAAACATAGTAATAGAAGGAGAATAGTTGGAAACAATCGAGAAGATACTGTAAAAGGTGTACCAAAACAGGTTGAATTACATGTCTACAGGGTGGTTAAAGATACATCTATTGAATCTTTCACTGATTCAGTGATAAAAAATTTCCCAGAAGCTGAATGTGAATCGCTGAACTCTAAACATCCTGATTCGTACAAGTCGTTCAAAGTTAGAATTCTAGAAGAAAATTTTGAAAAATCGATGAACCCGAAATTGTGGCCATATGGGTCCTGTATTTCCCGTTTTTTAGACTTCAGCAAGAGAAGAAACCAAAGGATGAAAGATCGAGAAACTCATCAAACTCTATCTTCAAACCTCCGTCAGTTTATCAAAAAATGTTGAGACATTTCCAGATGGTGACCTGTATACATTCAAAAAAACTGTTTTGGTATTATTTGTTTTCATCGATATAATACAGTATTCGAAATCTTGTTCTATGGCAGAGATGTTAACTGTCT
The DNA here is from genome assembly GCA_029955515.1 of Chrysomela aeneicollis. Classification (NCBI taxonomy): domain Eukaryota; kingdom Metazoa; phylum Arthropoda; class Insecta; order Coleoptera; family Chrysomelidae; genus Chrysomela; species Chrysomela aeneicollis. Next base: position 26,336,460 of record JARUHQ010000003.1, read on the forward strand.
CCTTTTTCGCATTCTTTTCATCTTTTACCCAGATACCTAGTCCTCCACATTTTTTAGTCCGCCTACAATAATAGTTTATTAATTTGTAACCTTCTATATGACAAAAGTTCACTTCCTCTTCTTTCAAACCCGTTTCAACTATGCATAAAATATCTAAAGAAGGGTATTTATTGATATCATCATATAAAAGGATAATTTTAGATATATTAAGGCTACCCACATTCACCAAGAGCAGACTGGGTTTGAAGATAGAGTTTGATGAGTTTCTCGATCTTTCATCCTTTGGTTTCTTCTCTTGCTGAAGTCTAAAAAACGGGAAATACAGGACCCATATGGCCACAATTTCGGGTTCATCGATTTTTCAAAATTTTCTTCTAGAATTCTAACTTTGAACGACTTGTACGAATCAGGATGTTTAGAGTTCAGCGATTCACATTCAGCTTCTGGGAATTTTTTTATCACTGAATCAGTGAAAGATTCAATAGATGTATCTTTAACCACCCTGTAGACATGTAATTCAACCTGTTTTGGTACACCTTTTACAGTATCTTCTCGATTGTTTCCAACTATTCTCCTTCTATTACTATGTTTCTTTTTCCTCACCTCTGTCCACGTATTCGATTCATTTGATGCTAAATTATCCATCGGAGGCGATCTATCCAGCGATGCTAAGTTGATAACATCTTGGCATTTCCTTTCCGTTTCGAATTTTAATATTTCGTTGGACAGCTGTCCAGTTGTAATTTTATTTCTTGTATTCATCTTTGGTATTTCTTCATTCCGATGATTACCTGAGTTTTTACTGACGCTGGGTGCATGTGTCGATACACTTTTTATCGAATTGTTATCTTCAATTTTTTTGCAATCAATAGTTTGCTTGGTATTGTCGATGTTTTTTCCGGAATATGTCAAAGAATTGATTTTATTCAATAATTCAATTTGAGTATTGAGAATTCGGATTTTATCTTTCAATTCAAAAATCAAATTGTCTTTTTGTTTAACTACATAAATAAACATTTTTGGATTAAACTTGCCAGTGTTGGCCATATCTTCCATGGCATCATGGAAATCATCCTCGGGTATATCACATTGCTCGCACTTGAATTCGGTCATATCTGCATTTTCTTCAACACTAGCACATTTAAGATGTAGGGTTGACTGACACAGACAACATTTCACACCTTTAGCTACTTTCCTATTGCATTTCAGACACTTTAGATTAATATTCTGAGAGAGCTCTGAAAGTACGCTCCAACCACTAGTAACCACTCAGTAATGAAGGTCTGTGTTGTGTTTTGGATAATTGTATAGCTGATCATCGTTCTGTTTATTTGGAATTAGATGAAAATAGCTTTGTAAGTAGCAAATCTAAGTATCGTAGAAGTTTCAATGCAGTTACTGTTGAACGATTTGAAAGGGTTTTGGTCGAGGAGGACTGGGAGCCTCTATATTGTATCGAAGACTTGAATTCAGCTGTTGAGTATTTCTATTCAATTATTCTGTATTATTTCAATCTTCACTTTCCTGAAAGAAAATATTACAGTAAACGTACACCTAATAAGAAATGGGTAAATGAAGAGGTCATAAGATCAAGCACTAATCTTAAAGACCTGAGCTTTTTATGTAAAAGATTTCCTGTTCTTGAACCAGCTTATCGAGAATCAAAAAGAAAACACACTGATTTGATATCCAAGGTTAAAAAAGAATATTACCAAAATAAAATATTCAATTCTAGCAATCCATCTAGAACTGCTTGAAAAGTGATAGATGAAATATCAAATAAAAATAAAAAACACGTAAACCTAGAAATAAGAGTAGAGGATCAAGAAATACGTGATCCCCACTTGGTTGCCTCATCTTTCAACGGTTTTTTTTACAGATGCTCCGAAAAAAATAATTAAAAATTTGACCAACAAAAATAAAACTCAGGTATTAGATTGTAGAGTCATCCGATATGATTCATTTTACTTAACCCCTTATGGAGAAGATGAATTGGAAATACTTCTCAAAACTAAATTGAAAAATAAAAGTTCATCAGGCTCTGATGATATACCTATGTTTTTAGTGAAAAAAATAATACCTTTTGTAAAAAAGCCACTTACTCACCTGGTGAATATATCATTCACTTCAGGTACGTTTCCAACCTGTTTGAAAGTGGGTAAGATTATTCCAATATTTAAAAAAAAGGATCGATTATTACTTGAAA